>JANPYM010000003.1:2804802-2890476 GCA_025890175.1 Ciborinia camelliae
CAAGTCACTTTACTTGGCATTATATACCTACTATTCCAACAGATATATATTTTTCTAGGTGCTAAATCATAAGAAAGTTTTAGATCTACCTACCTATCTAATTTGTTGAAGCGCGAAGCCCTTCCGGTTCCTACAAGCAATTCAACCCTATCCTTCCCTTATATACTAGTTAGAGTTATACTCTCAATATAATTCTAGAATATAAATAATAAAGTCGATGAGATATAACATCGAAGAAATTCGTATCTAGAACAACTAAACTGAATTGAACGGAACTTGATTAGCACATCATCGAATATACGATAAGTACTACCTATCTACCTACCTACAATTTCTCCAGGAATCCTCCCTACGTCCCTCATCTCCCCCATCTCCCCCTCGTTCCCTTTCAACATCTCAAAATCTCAAATATCTCACATATCTCAAACATCTCTACTTCTCATTCTCATTCCTTCTCTCATTCATCCATCATCCATGAAATATCAAACATTAAACATCTATACATAATATATAAAAAAAGAAAAAACCCCAATCACACAACTCCACTTCCCACCAATATTAACCCACCCGGGCCCGTAGTAGAGTCTAAAACATCGGTATTCTACCTAGGTATTCAGATATATACCAGCAACACCAACCATTATTACAGCAGCTCAGGCTGGGCCCCAGTACATCAATCAATACCTACAGCAATCCAATCCAACATCTAAATCCCACAACTATAAAAGCCATCACAAAGCATCCATCACCAAGCCCGCATCCCCAAGCCCCCATCCGCAAGCCCCCACGATCCACGATCCAAGATCCACATGCAAGACAAGCCCAAGCCCAGCCCAAGCCCTCCTTAAATACCTACCTACCTAATTCCCACCCCCCACCCCCCAAGTCCAATCACATCACACAACATAATACAACATGACATGCATAAAAAAACACAATCGAATCGTCCAAAATTCCATCCCGTTAATATCAACCTGGTAGATTTAAACTTTAAAGCGTCAAGGACTTTTAAGCTATAGCTAGCCTGAGTATATTGATAATATTCTGATTCTGATTGATTCAGCGATACGAGAGTCGATTATTATAGGTATATAGAGGTTAAATGTTCCAATTGTACTAGGTTCTATACGCTAAGCGTACTGCCGAGCGGGGCGTGCGGGTCACGTGATATGATTTTTTCAATACATCTGTGGGATTTTTTTATTTGGGCTTTTGTTTTGGAGGTCTGAATTTTTGGGGTTTGGGATGTGGGAGGAAGGGAGGGATGGAGGGAGGTAGGTAGGTAGGTAGGGATGGGTGGCTTATCAATGAATAAATAGATTGACTTTTGATTTCAGATTTTGTGTTTTGTTAATACGTGAGGTCCCTAGGTATAGATTGATATGTATGTATGGCCTATTGATCGATCCATCGATCCATCCATCACCCAGAAGATATATTGATTAATTAATTAGTTTTGTTAATTAAATAAATAAATAAAAGTTAACTAATACATACCTACCTACCTAGGTACCTATACATACAAAATAAACGTTGATGATAGATTGAGACCTTAAGAATTAAATGGGTGAGATTTTAGGAGTGTTGAGTTTGGAAGTCGAACCTGACTAATAAGTCAGAGCTGTGGTTTTGGTTTGCGTAGGTAGGGATTTGATATTGATGGAATCCTAGACGAGTTGGGCGTACGGCGTTGGGGGTTCATACAGACATAAGTATTTAGGAAGTTGGGAGGCTAGGATGTTGGGGTGAGAGTGAGGGGTAAGATACCTACCTAGGGAAGGTATGGGCTTTAAGTTAATATGTTGGTACCTATATTATGTTGATGGCGAACTGCGTACATCATATGAGAATACATCATATGAGATACTTGGGTACTAGTATGATGAAGTCGGATCAATCGATGCCGATTCTTATATTCGTGCGGGCTGGCAGGCGGGCGATGTAAACCTCATACTGTGTTGAATCTTGATGTCATTGATATGAGGTAAGCACTATCAATAAGTCTGGACGAAGACTGCGAGCAGGCAAATAGGATGTCTGTTGAAGACTGCGCCTCCCAGCTACCTGGGCACAAAACAATAGGTAGGTAGGGTAGGTAATGAGGGATATATTATCTAGATACTGTAATATCGAATTTTCGTCAAGCTCATACCGGTATAGGAAGCTGGAATTTTATGATTGAATACCGATTCCCGAGTAGGGGTACATAAGGCAGATAGATGAATAATTGACAATTGACAAATGATTAACATTATACCGGTAAGGGCACTGCCAATTGATTGACTGTCAATTGATCAACTTCCTGTCTTGGCAGGGCTGAGCAAACGGATGAGACATCATCACGATGGAAACATTAAAATTTGACACACCATCTGGGATTCTGAGCAGACGAGGCGAAAAAACAACTTAGCGGTACCCACGTAAAGACGGATAACATGGCACAGTAGATTTGACGGGGCAACCAAATTCCAACAGACCTAGCTAAGCTAATGCCAGAAGTGGTAAACTTCTAGAAGGGCTAAAGAACAATATACCATGCAGATGTGGGGGATCCGGATCTCAACTCAACCGACCCAACTTGTATTTGAATAATCAAATCCCTCAAATAATGATATGATGCGAAATGGGGCAATGATAAGCTGGCCTGTTTTGTTTGAGGGGTTTTTGGCCTTTTTCTTTTTCTCCTTTTTCTTGAGAGTTGAAACTTGGTGGCTGTGTGTGTATGTCTGTCGTTTTGCTTGCTTATTATTGAGACGAAATTGAACTTCCCGATCTCTCCAATCGTCCTTTTATATTTTATTTACTGAATAGATATCTTGATGTTGCATGTGATATTTTATCGACCGAATAAAAATTGTAAGACGGAAGATTTCATGAATCCATGTTTCTTCTACACGGAGTCGCAAAAGAGAAAACCAATGATGTAAGAGGTTCGATGAATCCATCCATCCGCTTTGCCGGGCGTAAGTTCGTCACAGTTAAGGATTCATCAATGGGTGGTTACAGGGATGATTGATCTAGGTAAGCCGGCTTAAGGGTGATTGATAGTTGAGCTAAGCTTTTTTGATTGCCCGTCGCCCGGCATGGCCCGTGGTTAATAACGCACAAGGTTCTCATCGTTTATTGTCACGAGGGAATATTGAAGAATGGGGGCGCAGTTAAAAAAAAAGAGGAAGCTGGAGTTGGAGGTAAGCAAAATACCTAAGTCAAGTCAAATAGCGACGATCAATTGATAGGTAAGGCAATAAGGAAAGGGTAAGCATTATTGGAAAGAATAACGAGGCATTTTTTTGATGAAGTTATTTTATAGGTATTTTATGTGGTGTAAGCTTTGACAAAGAGAGCAATCATCATATCATCTCATATAAAAAAAAACTTATTATCCAATCCACTGCCTTTATTCATATATTTAAAGGTATTTACCTCGTATCTATCGATTGGAATCATTCACTCCATTACTTCATCACCGTTCAGATCTTCTCTATCGTCCCACCCCACTTAAGGTTACCGTTACCGTTACCATTCCTCCTCCCCGCAAAAGCAAAAGCCAAAGATCCAAAGCCCAGGTCCGCCCATTTGCCTTCATCGTTCACACCAATTACCTAATCAGCCTACCTGGTACTCCATACCTAAAACCTAGTCCCTACTGAGAGAGCGGGAGTTTTATATTAAGTGGGAAAGGGATGGTTTCATTCATAACTAGCTAAACTAAATAATTTATACTAATTTAATGAGAGAATGATTATGTAACCGATGACATATCATATCTGTCTCCACACTACCCTGAGTTGCCTACTGTACCGGGGTCAGGGCTGTAATCAATCACCTGCAGCAACAACAACAACTGCCTACCCTCCACAACCTTCTTCTACCTACCTACATAATCGAACAGCTCCCCCGCCCGAAATTAAAATTATTGGATTTTATTTCATACGACTTATCATACCACTTTCTCACCCAAACATCAACTTACACAACTTGCGACCTCTTTATTATATTCTCCATTCTCAATCCATCCTTTCATCAACACACCATCGAGAAGTCGAAAAGTCGAAAAGTCAACAATCTTTCAAGATGTCTTCAAGTTTCGATGGTAAACAACCCATGAGCGATGATGTTCATAAACCATTCGAACCTACATCAGCCGCCAGTTCATCAGCTCAACAAAATGGTCACAATAGTTCTAGAAGCACACCAGGTCGTACCGATAATCGTATGGTCAGCGTTCAACCACCAAGAAGAGAAGATCTCCAACCATCATATGCCCAAATTTTACAAGGCGACGATGATACAAACACAAGCGGATGGTATGGAAGCATGAGTAAGTTGGAAATTCTTGAAATCTCTCGCAAATCTCCCGAACCATTATTAATTATTCTTCGCACATAGTCAACGCTCTCGGTTCATGTATCGGTACTCTTGGTGCTATCCCTTGTTGTATTGTCTGTCCAAATCCATACAAGCCAGTTTCGCAGGGTAATGTTGGTCTCGTTACCAAATTCGGTCGATTTTATCGTGCAGTCGATCCTGGTCTTGTCAAGATCAATCCACTCTCCGAGCGTCTCATTCAGGTTGATGTTAAGATTCAGATTGTTGGTATGTTTACATCCTGTCCCTCTGCAAGAATGCGCCATTAACTTATTTATTACAGAGGTCCCTCAACAAGTTTGCATGACCAAAGACAACGTTACCTTACATTTGACCTCCGTCATCTATTACCACATCACCTCTCCTCATAAGGCCGCCTTCGGTATTTCCAATGTGCGCCAAGCACTCGTCGAGCGTACACAAACCACTCTTCGCCACGTCGTTGGTGCCCGTGTTCTACAAGATGTTATCGAACGTCGCGAGGAAGTTGCGCAATCGATCGAAGAAATAATTGAGGATGTTGCATCAGGTTGGGGTGTACAGGTTGAGAGCATGCTCATTAAGGATATTATCTTCAGCAGTGAACTTCAAGACTCTCTCTCTATGGCCGCACAATCCAAGCGTATCGGAGAATCGAAAGTCATTGCTGCTCGTGCCGAAGTTGAGTCCGCTAAGCTCATGCGTCAAGCCGCCGATATTTTGTCCAGCGCTCCAGCCATGCAAATTAGATATCTCGAGGCAATGCAAGCGATGGCCAAATCAGCCAACAGCAAGGTTATTTTCTTACCAAGTGCTTCAACTATTGGAAATCAAATGGCGAGTGCTTTGGGTGAAGCTTCAGAACATCACGGCGGCGCTTCTGGCAGCAGAAATGATACAGGTGACTTCGGAGGTCAGGATTCCGGTTTTCAAAGGGCTATCAATGCCCACGTCATTGAACATATCTAAGTGAGGATTTTCACTGACACTCAAATTGCATTTGCAGCTTGGTCTACTTGAACATCAGTGCACACGATTTTCAGATGGTCGTTCGCGGTTGATGCTTGTCTATCGAACACAGCAATCTCCAATTCTGTAATTTGACATGGTGGGATTTTCTTGATGCATTTTGACTTTAATGGTTTGATGATGGAATGACGGGAAAGGGGCAGCCTTTTATAATTATAAGATAGGGCATACGAATTCGGTTGGGGTCTCGGACCTTGGATAAGATATAATTATTATGATGGTTTTGAGCGGTGCGGTTTGGTTTTGGTAGGAATACCCCTCGCAAGGTCTTGAACAATTGGGAGATTCGTTCTTTGTATCGCATACTTTTTTTAGTGCATCGTTCATTCATCATGATACCTTCTTTTATTGATGTTGGTGTTTGTTGGTGTTTGTTGGTGTTCGAGGTGACGAATTTGTAGAATTCGGTATATATATAGGTAGGTAGGTATAGATATTTTTACCTTGACCGCACCGCGGTTCGTGGGTTGGGTTGGCGGGGGTAGGGTACCTACTACGTATTGTTTTAATTATGGTGGAGGAATTGTTCGTTTCTTTATTTTATTTATTTCTTTACTTGATTTTTTTTATATTTTGTATTTGATGATTGGATAATGGATGATTGGATGATTCAAATACTTTATATCAATTGGTAGGATCGCGAATCGTGAATCGTGAATCGCGATGTTGAAAAAGAGAAAAAGAAGAAAAACTTTGGAAAGCCCTGTAGGGGTGATCGATCGGTAGATGGGTGGATGGGTGGATGGGTGGATGGGGTGGGATGAATGGGGTGGATGGGGTCGGGTTGGTCGGGTGGACTGTGCGTTTTATATAAAAGAGAGGGGCTTGGATGATGGATGTAATTGATGGATGGATGGATGGATAGATCGATAGATGAATAGATGTGCTCAGTAAAGATAAAATGAACACGACTCAAAAATCCAAGAGACGGAAGGAAAAGGAAAAAGCAAAAACAAAAGGAATGGAATGGAATGGAAAACCAAATCTTACATATGGCATAGGTAGATAGGTAGGTAATAACCCATCGATATAGTATAGTTTCATCACATCGCTTGATCTCTTGAGCTAAAGAGGAAAGAATCCTCGCTAGATAGATAGATAGATAGATAGATAGATAGATAGATAGATAGATAGATAGATAGATAGATAGATAGATAGATAGATAGATAGATAGAGAGAGAGAGAGAAAAACTATCGATGAATAGAATATCCGTCGGAGTCTCGAGTATAAATGAATGAATGCCGGTTTGTTTTCGAGAGGTGGGGATTGGGGATTGGGGATTGGGGATTGGGGATTGGGGATTGGGGATTGGGGATTGGGGATTGGGGATTGGGGATTGGGGATTGGGGATTGGGGATTGGGGATTGGGGATTGGGGATTGAGGTTTGGGGATTGGGGATTGGGGATTGGGGATTAGGGATTGGAGATTGGGGTTTGGGGTTTGAGAATTGAGATTTAGAAATTGGAGATTGGGGATTGGGAATTGAGAATTGAAAGTAAATGGATTGGATAAAGGGAAGAGAGAAGAAATAGTAAGAATGTTGCAGAAGGTAAGGAAAGATTAGGAAAGGAGGGTGAGATGGAAATAGGTAGGAAAATGGATGGATATTAAGGGTATCTATGTAGAGGTAGGTAGATTAGCGAATAAGAACCTTGAAAGAGAATGTCACGGCATGAAGTAGAAAACGGAATCATAATCTTCAACATCGGAAGAGTATTTGCTTTATCACACGCCTCACTCTGTATCATACCTATATGTCGAATCATAGATATGGATAAATTAGTTAAACTACTACGAAGATCTAAGAATGAAATAAAATTCAATCGCGATCGGGTTACGTACTTGAGCATACAATTTACTCCACAAATTGAGGCTGGGATTTTTAGTCTCAATGTTTATCAGATAACACCTGCATCATCACTCGGTGATAATAAGAGATAGGTACCTACCTATCTCTTATTAGGAAACGTCCGTACGTTCAAACGTAAGCCACTTGAGGCGTCTGTGGCTTTGCTGTGGCTTACGTCTAACCGGCACAGACGCCTCGAGTAAGAGACTCGGTTTATGCTGTTACACGCACAGGTTTTGAAGCCTTTTCGCATGCAATATTGCTCTCCTATCCCTCCCCCATTCTCCTAGCATTAAAAAAAGGCGTCTTCCGATTCAGAACAAAGCCTGATCACATAACCCACCATATCTAAATCACGATTTGCGACTCGCAACAATTTTCATCGCAAGGCTTCAAAACACTCTGCATCATTAAAGCTTCTCTATATTCTCCGCCTAGGGCTTTACCGATAACATTGTTGGAATCACCATGGGCGATGGAGAACAAATGTACGATAGTATGCAGTGTATTTGGCTCGAAGCTCTCAAAACTATGCTACAGATATATAAGCCCGCTTGCGTGCCGTAGGCACGTGATTTATCCAACAAACATGACCTCGGGATCATCCATTACATACGGTAGTGATCTGTCAAAGAAGATCTTTTGGCGTGAATCTCAGTAAACAAAACTCTAGATTCCCTGCCTAAGGATCCACCTATAACATGGCCATCCATTATATACGGTAGTGATCTGCCGAAGAGGGTCTTTTTGATCAATCGCAGTAAACAAAGTCCTTTCATCCGATTGCTGATCTACAACTCAATACCAAAGTACATACCTGTTCCGAAAATATTGCTTGAATGTCTTGAATATTTATGGAAATTCAAGCCATTAATCGTCAGCTCACTCGTAAATTAATAAATCAATAGATCAATAAAGTTTTGAACGAATATGTTAAGAGTATGACTCTACCTAGGATATGTGGAAAGCATAGGGTCGGAGGAATCGTAGAATCCAAGATTTTTACAAGTTTAGCCGCACAGGCGCTACGCTAAGCGACTTATTGACAGTAGAACCCGTCTATACCGAACAAGAAAATTCGATCAATCGGGGCCGATATAAACGTGGTAAGTTTTAAGAGTGTAAGAGGGACAACGTTGTCATTATGCTGTGGAAGAATGCTATGTACTGCTATCTAGTGTAACAAATATTTTATAAAATTATTATGTAATAGGTTTACGTTTGGATTATTTCCTTGTAATTTTTATATCGGATTCTAATAATTTCGTTCGGTAAAGTTAATAATATCGGATTTCCGGGTTAAACATATAAAAATAAAGATGTTTTTAGAAAATAGTTGGTATTAGTGGGATTTTAGTATAGAATACAATAAATGTACGTATATCTAGTATATAATACTAATTGTTATAGTCTAAACCTTGATCAGCTCATTGTTGTATTAAAAAGGCCATAAATCATTTTAACCCTCTGAAAATTCGCATACCATTTCTATTGCTTATAATCTTTTATATCTATCGACTTTGTTTGAAAGAAAGCGAACGGGAAATGGATGCGCAATGAGGTTGGAACGAGGTGGTCTTTCTAGCGTGGCTTCGTCACGCTCCTCAGCCATAGCAAAGCCACAGACGCCTCAAGTGGCTTACGTCTGGCACGCGGATTTTTTTCCCTCTCTCATGCCCGAGAAACGAAGTGGAAGGTTTCGGGCCAGGTGAAAACCCGCACTCACCGATCGGCTCACTTAATTCGGTACTTAGCTCGGCTCGCTGGATCGCAACACAGTATCAATCGGAGGAAACGAAGTACTAGCTGCTTGAAGGAGGGAAGCGGTACGGTAAACTAATATAACCAAAATGGCCAACTGTAATATTGAGGGCGCGTCTAGCACGTGCGTGATTCAGAGCCTATTTTCCTCTATCCCTTATGATTATGATTTTGAATCTTTTTTAGTTCGGATCTCGAAACCTCGGAACATACGAGCGTGGGCCGGCCCACAGAGCCTGAAGCGAAGCCTTGCGGGGAGGGTCCCCCCAAACCCCTCTCCTCCCCGGCGTCCGGGGGCATTGGCTGATTGGACCGATTGAACCGATTGAACCGCGCACCACGTGTGGGTGTAAAAGATCATGTGATAGATTATGTAAGGATTCACGTGATCCTATCGCAGTAAAAGTGGAACCCTTCCACTTCATTTCAGGCAAAGGTTTTTCCGATCCGAGCCGATCACGTGACTCACATGATTCCTAGGGAAAACCGAATGCGTAAAGTCTGAAAAGAAAGTGGAAAAAACGACACGGCACAAGTCGTACCACCCTTAGTGGCCTACGCAGAACATTTTCTTTGCCAAGGCTCTGAAACATATGGGTCCAATTTACTCCTCTGATCTCTTGATACAATCGCAGGAAAAAGAAAAAAGAAAAATGAAGAGTGCGGTTTTTCACCTTGCCCGAAACCCTTCCACTTGGTTTCTGGCATCCGTGGTTGATCAATCATATGTATTATCACCGAGGTGATACTGTTGTGACAGGGGTCACCCCTATCGGTCACGTGCCTTCGCCTACCCCCGCTAGCGCGCGCGTAGGCGCGCCATGCGTCTATATCAAGACGCTCCCGCCCGCACCCTCTTAGTTCTACACCATCAATACTACAACGAGTTTTATACCTACTATTGCTGGTCACCTTACTACCACATATGTGTGTTCATCACCCTGAGATGAACCGACAGATACCAACACTGTTGGAGGTTGTTTGACAAGTTGGCGTTGTTTAGCGGGTCGACATTCGACAACTTAGCGCTAGAATGCGCAAAAAATACCCGCCCCGTACGGGTACCTGCAAGGTATTTGCCCCGCGGGTTACCCACGAGGCCTTCTACCCTGTTTGATGAGGTGACGTCGCATTTGATATTTGAGAACGGTAATTTGAGAATTGAATATCTGATTCTAACTTTTGGAGTAGCATATCTTTGGCTTAGGGCCTTTCGTACAAGATTAAGTGGGAAGAAATCGGATGAAAACCCATGCGGATATAGGGATTTGAAGGAAGGGACTTTTCGATGTGGTTTTATCATGATTGGCTCGCTTAGTGGACTTTAAGGGGTTATCATAGACAGGGTCTGGGAATATTGATCCAACTGTGTATCCCGAGGTCATCTTAGTCAATGGGATGATAGGTACATAGAATAGGATAGTACTTAGCTGAAGATAAAGTTGTCTTTACTCTAGCCTGTGGGCAGCGATGATATGATATTGATTTGTTATAAAGTTGCTGGTCACCCCCTTTTCGAGATTGTGTGGCTGGAGAGAGAGAGAGAGAGATGCGAGAGGGAGAGTTGCTGAAGAGAGATATGGGGGGAGAGCGGCTAGAAGCTGTCGTAAAGAGTGGATTGTTGCTGGAGAGAATTGTTGGAGTTGTATATTTCTGGCCTTTTAGCTTTGGATATACTTCTTGTGTGCAGAGAATTGAATCTGATTCCCGAGAGTAACTGCTGAGTGGGTTGAAATGAGGAGACGAAATTTCGAGTTGGTGGCATCTGGTGGTGTGGACGTCATGGACTTGGTTTTGTATGCGACCTGCAGGGAAGAATATATGGGAATATTGAGAGCCATTTGGCTGGGTATCTGTCGTTCATATTCCGATTACCGAAGAGGAAAAAGGCGATGGTGGATCGGAGGATCACTACAACGCTGCTTGCTCGAAGGACGGATTTCGTATAGTAACAGCGTATAGTATAGATTCTCCCATTTCATTACAAAGGTTTGCAATAGATACGACTTCTAGTCTATAAAGTAGACTTACTTATGGCATACTAACCAACGCAGCGACACACGCAAACTTTCACTTCTTAGAAACGCTATCAGAGGTGAAAGTCAGCCGTGTTCGCTTAAAATACCAAAGGCACTACATAGAATTATATTCAGTCAGATGGACCAGTCATCCATCGAATCTTTGAGGGAATACCACGATGTGTTGGAGGAGTTTCAAGTGGAAACTCGATAATACCATCTCATGCAAACATCATGTAAGATATATTCTTATAAAATGTGTATTTCATATCTTAGAATAGTATCCCAGAGGCCATATCTGTTTGGAGGCCAACATCTTTCTTTTCATTTTCAGTTGATGTTGAAAAAAGGAGGTCGATGGGCGCCAAGTGGTCTATTTAGTATTTCAGTATATTGTTAGATACTATTACCAAATGATACGTACGTAAGTGTTAAAATCACCTCCATATGCATACGAAAGGAACCAATATGATGTCCCATGTAAATAGACAGACATTTCCATTCGTCCATCGGAGTGCTTAATAGACCCATCGCTTGTATGTAATAGTGCAATAGACCAGATACAGGCGCAGGTTTTATCTGGTGAAGATAGAAGCAGCAAGGTATCGCACAAGCTTTGACGCAAAAAAGTGAGTGCGTCAGGTTTGCACTTCTTTGACAGTATTTCTGCTACAAACATGGGGTGAAGTTCGATTGAAGGCGGATGGCCATGGCCGTGATTCCAATTGAGGTGGCCCTGAAATATGGAATTTGTCCATCCTATGGCTGATTTTGCAGTCCTTGGGATTACATCGGATACGACCACGTTGACACCTCTTACACCATCAGATGTTCGAGATACCAAGATGTTTGCTTCTTTGGTCGACATTCTGCCACCATGACCTCTCGCCCCTTTGTTTGCCGTCAAATTTATAAGCATAACCCTTTATGTAATTGTAGCCTCGAGTGTCGCATTTCATCCCTTATCCATTTTTCTTTTATCCATTCAAGCTTCGCGCTCTTTAAGATGCTTTCATTCTTTCGCATGTTTGTATGCCGTAGGAATGGAGTTTAAATTGAAAGTAATCTATGCGTAGAAAGATAATCCCAGTCATCCGATCTAATTCTAACAAGCAAGCTCTTTCATTCGTAATCCATTCCTTCGATTTTCAATTGCCAATTGCCAAGTTGAACAGTTTGAATTATGATGTACTTGATCAAGATTATTGTAATGAACTCGACGATTCTTTCTGCGTTTGCTTCTCAAAAGAAAAAAAGAGGTTAGCCGTAATAACAAACGTATCAGTTCAGTAGACTTATCATCATCTTCAATCCAAAACGCAACCTGAGAGACGGATTCTATATGCCATGCATACTCATGTATTATTACAATACAAAACATCTTTCCATATAGTGTTTTCTCGTATTCTGTATATAGGTCATACTTCTGGTAGTATTGAATGATTCAATGATCTTGGATATCAAATACCAGAATTCAATATAGGATCTCTGCTGGGCGTCGAACGAGAGGAAGTAGAGTTCTGGTGTTTTCGAGTGCTTATTCGAGGCGTGTTCGGTAAAACTAGGATTTGAATATCGATATCTGTTTTGATGTGGGTTTGATTCAACTTGATGTATCAAGGGAGATAATGACTGCGAATGTCTTACCTTTTGTAGTGTTCTCATACTTTTCGCACAATCCCCAGAATACTTCTTAAAGCATTGTAGAATTCTTCGATGTGAGGTCGTCTGCTGATTGGGGTTTCTTTCTTCTATTCCAAGACAGATTCCAATATTTCTGTGTTTTGTCAGTGGTTCACAAACAGTCTTAGCAGTATGATATCAGTCGCGGTTTAGGTGTACTAAAGTGTGTATAAGAGTCTGGATATAACTTCCCGTGCCATTGAACTATACTAAATAAAATACAGTTGGATTGACAACTGTTAAAGATACGTTCTTTACTCGCTAGTTCCGTGCCGCTTGCTTTCTTGGTCGAGGAATGAGATTGAGAAAAGGAGGAGTCATTTTCTAAAGGGTTACGATCACAGTTGTCCATTCCCGAAGGATTTCTCCTCTTGAATTGACGTGGTTGTTCCTTCCATGATTCCCACCCAAGAAGTAGGAATATTCGAATACCGCGGTCGTTTAGCCCTCGGAGATTCCCTTCCCAGCCTTCTTATCTCATGTTCAATCAATCTTTTGTGATAAGTAGATGTTTGCGCAAGACTGCGGAAAGACGTAGATGATAGGGGGCTGCTATTATTTCTGCTGATAAATTGTCAACAGAGGTATAATATCAGTATTCTGCCAAATATCTAGAAGCTCCTTCCACCAAAGGCGTTTTCCCAACCAGGCTACCAACCAGGCTTGGGCACCCGTACCCTATCTGGTTTATTTCACCTCTTCGGGTGGTTCACCCTACCCTGCTGGATTTTACAAAATAGTTACCAGAAACCTGAAACCGTATGGAAATACGCATTGGTAATATCTTCGTTTTAGTGTGCTTTTGAACAGCATAAAAGCATACACTTTCGTAGCATACCTAGGTAATAATCGGCTCTCCATGGATCAGCCACCTAGTTCCCAATGTGGACTATTAATACAAATCAGAGCATCTTCTTCAACCCACTTGCTAGTACAGTTTTCTTTATCCAAGCAACTCCACAGATATCCGAAGTATCCGGAAATATATATTATGTTGAAGCACGGAGCGCTTCTGGCTACTATATACATAGTAGCTTAGCGTAGCACGAACGCAGCTACGCTCGTAGGAATAATAGAATCCACTTCGTGGATTCTATGATTTCTACAATCAATCCAATCCTATGCTTCCTATATCTAACCTCCATTTTTCTTTCACCTTCCATCTTCAACTTTGAATAATTATATTAAACGATCATATAATATATACCCGCAAATACCCCAATACCTAAAACATTTTACAAAATAATTACTCTACCCTATTTTTATAGCACAGAGAAAAGAATAATCAATGCACCGGGTTTTACCCCATTGCCAACGGCCAACGTTATGATCAACGGCCAACGCTATGACCAACGGCCAACGTTATGATCAACGGCCAACATTATGATCAACGTTTAACGTTATGATCAACGGCTAACGTTATTATCAACGGCCAAGGTTATTACTAACGGCAAACGTTATAATCAACGGCCAATGTTATGATCAACGGCTAACGTTATGATCAACGGCTAACGTTATGATTAACGTTTAACGTTATGATTAACGTTTAACGTTATGACCAATGTTCAACGTTATAATCAACGTTCAACGTTATAATCAACATTCAACGTTATAACCAATGATAACCAACGGCCAACGTTATTACTAACGGTTAACTTTATTATCAACAGCTAATTTTAGTACCTTGGGTCCGAACTTCGAATGACTCGAAAAATGTACCAGTCTTGAGCTTTGAAGTCTAAGCTTGAGTAATAATAACATATTCTTGCCGGTGGTCCGAAAGCTGTTTTATGCACGTGTTTACGTCTAGATGATTAAGGAAGAGGATTAGATTCAAGCTTTCTACAAACCTAATTCATATATGTTTTTATGTCTAGATGATTGGGGAAGAGAATCAAATTCAAGTTTTTTACAAATTAAATAATGAAGTTTTATTGGTGAGCTGGCCATGCATGCATGAGCCTCATTGGGAGGATATTATCACCCTACCCCCTTTTTCTTCTTCGCCTCGTCCATTGCTCTTCCATCGTCAGATTGCAACGAATGAGGTTTATCGATTTCACTTACCTACCTTTGTAGAACAAATTAAATTAAATTAGAATATGCTTCAAAAGGGTGTGTAGCAACTATACCTTTACGGCATTAGTATAGAAGCTTGAGTCTGATCCTCTTCCTTGATCACCCAGACGGACAAAAGGAGGAATCACCCAGACGGACAAAAGGAGGAGAATAGGGATACATATCCTACCACTACTAGGCATAGTATCTCGGACCTAGATAGATTAGTCTGTCTAAGCTCCATAGATCTTGCTCTTGAATTACTAGATGTTTGAATGAAGATCAAAACTGTGAACCCGCTCGGGCATGTCGACTTTCTGTCTATAAATGACTGGCCCTTCCCCCAGTCCTGAGATTTGATTCTCTGTCAAACACAATCTGCTCAGCTGGGAATCATATCATACATTTTATTGATTGCACACTACAATTCAAATCAATCAAACTTTTTAAAATGTCTCCTCGTCACGATTCTCCTGCCCCCGAAATGGGCGCCACTGACAATTTCCACCGACGTGGCCATTCCCTCCCTGGAAGTCAGATCCTAGTACATGGCTTCCCCGCTCTCGCGGAAGGAGGGCATTATCGCGAACTTGCCCCAGGTGAATTCAGTCAGGCTGCCACCCCTGGTTGGGTCGTTTGCAGGATTAACGTCCATCAGCCAGACGGCACTTCTAGACCTGCTGGCCCTGCCGATTATATCTCTTCTGGGCAGGTTCCAAATGGCAATGCTGCACCTGTTTACTATTCCGCTCCTATCGCTCCTATCACTCCTATCGCTCCTATCACTCCTATCGCTCCTATCACTCCTATCGCTCCTATCACTCCTATCGCTCCTATCACTCCTATCGCTCCTATCGCTCCGGTCGCCACTGCAATTCCTGAAATTGCTACAAGTCCTCTCGCTCCGTTCGCTCCTATCGCTCCTATCACTCCTATCGCTCCGGTCGCCACTGCAATTCCTGAAATTGCTACAAGTCCTCTCGCTCCGGTCGTCTCTTGTCCCAAATGCGAGAAATCTTTCTTGGACTGTATCGGAGTTGCTACCGGCGATCTTGCTTTTGAGTCCATTTCCGACCCTCAATGGCTCTGCTACACCTGCCACGAATCTTCCGGACCCAACTCTGTCGGTAATGGTTCTTAGTCTTTCGACTGAGTCACAACAACATGGTGGGGATTGGTTCTCGGATGGGGGATAAAGCGCAACGGTTTTCCGGTAATGGTTCTTAGTCTTTCGACTGAGTCACAACAACATGGTGGGGATTGGTTCTCGGATGAAGTATAAAACGCAACGGTTTTCCGGTAATGGTTCTTAGTCTTTCGATTGAGTCACAACAACATGGTGGGGATGGGTTCTCGGATGGGGGATAAAGCGCAACGGTTTTCCGTTGTTTTTTTTTAAAAAAATAAAAAACAATTATCTATTCAAATATCTTCAATAATTCAAAGTGATGTCGTGATTAAAATACATTCAATCATTTAAATATTCTTGTTGTCCTAATCTTGCTCATCGTCCTAATCGTCCTCGACGTCCCTATCATTATCATTGACCCTATAATTCTCATTATCCTTATTGTGCTCGCTGTCCTTATTACCCTTATTGTCCTCACTATCATCATCATCATCGTCGTCGTCGTCGTCCTCGTTGTTCTTATAATTCTTATAATTCTTATAATTACTATTATCTTTATTATCTTTATTGTCCTTAGATATTGTCCTTATGATCCATATGATCCTTATAATCCTCGTTATCCCTTTTCTTCTAATTCTCCTAGTTGTTTCTATCCTTTTCATTGTCCTTATTATCCCATAGGTATCATCCCTATCCTCATCCTCGTTATCCCTCTTATCCTTATCATTCATATTGTCGTCATCGTTCGACTTATTAAATGATTTACCCTCTTAAATAACCCCATCACTCCAACCAAAGCACCTTCCACCAACGGAGACATGGTACCACGGTAAAAGAAATATCTGATGTTAAAGTAACCCGCCGTCGATGAAAATAAAAGTAAAACTTGGTTGATATAATCAATTCCAGTTGTATTATTTTGTTTTCTATTTGAAGTTATTGATGGTAGATATAATATCTCTATGTTTGTGAAAGTATTCTTGATGATAAAAGATGAGATGAGATGAGATGATATAACATATTGAGTATTCACGAAGGTTTTGCATGTAACTGCCGTCTGTCACTTCATTATGGGTTTGAGTCTTGAATATTCCTCATTACTTTGATTTTCACAAGGTAAACATGATCCTGTTGGTTATAAAAATCAAGCTAAGAATTGAATCTTTGATGTTTTGGTTGAAGATATAATATAATGTGTTTAAAATCTCCCGTCTTGCTCTCACTTTAAACTTTGAATCTTTTTCTCCATTTTATCTCTGTGCCTATACCTACTTACCACTTGCCAATCTGTGAAAATCATTTAGAAATGAAATTAAATAGTATCTGTTTCGAGTCATTACTTAACACAAGGTTAGGCAATGATTTTGGCTGCTCACCTCACCTGGGCATTGCCTAATGGTATACTAAGTTGACGAATCAACCAGCTCATTGATTAATAGACTTAGTACACTGTACAAAAGTGAGGGTATTCGCGATTGAGTCAGGGAACTTTCTGGGGTGGTTGACAATGAGCTTGTATATCCACACATTAATCAGTTCATCACCAACTGCAAGGGGGTATAGGCTATAACCTCATCATCACTGCCATTTTCAAGTTTACTATACAATACATCACCGTCGCCATTTTTATAAAATATTTCTTATACAGATGATCATTTACCGTGGTTTGCTAGTTTAGGCAGGAAAGAAAAACGACAATGAGATAGGTACTAATTGTATAGTAAAATTGAAAATGGTAGCTACGATCAAATTTGAAGTCCAAATACCTGCCTGACTCGTTCACCAGCAAATACCTAAACTATTCTTTGGGTCATTTGCGTATACCTATAAACTTACCCATCACATAGTGAAGAAAACGCACATTCTTTGGTGCTTTACTCGATCATCCAACCCTCATATCAACCAATCAAATGGTTTCAACATACTTTGGGTTTCTGTATTCTATAGAGATACAAGATCAGATGCCTCGCACCTTCCTGCTTTATACTTGATTGCTCAGGGCGGATTTATTTATCTACAATACTTACACATATACATACATACGATTATCCACAGAAATAACATTGTTATTTCTTGGGGTCAAAATCGCAAGTGAGGTATGCAAAAACCCATAATAACTCGAGCAAAATGAGATTAACAATAACCATAACCATCCAGATCGCAACCACTCATTCCTCCTGTACAGAAATCTTTGTCAAAGATAGCCACTAAACTTTTAATTGACTACTAAACTTTTAATTGACTACTAAACTTATCACGAGGACGACTTGGGAATCTAATGAATAAAGAACTAAGGTTCGTATTGATGAAAATCTAGATTCTAATGCTAGAAGAAGGTGCACGATAGCTGAACCTTATATAGACCTAGGTAGCTGTACTGAACTGACGCTAGTGCCTAGCGCATAGTACTAAGCGAGTACAAGCAGAATGAAGAGCATTCACCACCAGGCACGTGATCGTAGGTCACGTGTTAGTCACGTGACCCGTACCCCTGTAACTTCGTCACAAAACTTTCTAATAACTATTAAACTTCCTAATAACCATTAAACTTCCTAATAACCATTAAAAACTTTCTAATAACCATTAAACTTCCTAATAACTATTAAACTTCCTAATAACTATTAAACTTCCTAATAACCACTAAACTTCCTCCATTAAACTTCCTAATAGCCATTAAACTTCCTAATAGCCATAACCATTTCAGATCGCAACAACTCACTCATCCTTTACGGGGACCTCTGCCAAAGACAGCCACTAAACCTCCCACCAGCCATAACCCACTTACCCGTAGGGTACAGGTGCGACGATGGTAGTCGTCAGCTTTACCACTGCGCCAACCTAAAAAGGTACAATTCTAGATTGAAGTCTAGAAGCAAACATACTATATATAATGTGCCATGCTAGCTACGTAACAACAGGTTATTTGCAAATAATTCATAAATAATTTATAATTCTATTATAATTCATTAAATTAGTATAAAAATTAGTACAAAGATTATTACAAAAATTAGTATAAAAATTAGTATAAAAGTTGCAAATAGCTTTAAAAAATAAGCGAAATCCATTACATTAAAAGATCCACAATTTACAATCAACCGAACCTACCCCCTTCCATCGAACTTACTCCTTTCTATCGAACCTATATTATTTGAGGTCGAAATAGAAAGTTTCTATGTTATTTGGGGTATCAAAGTTCAAAACCATGTTAGTTCAGGTATTTGCCGTAAATTATATAACCAAATCGAAAGGAAAAAACTTTCGTTTCGAGGTTTCGAAATCCGAGCCGAAAAAAACTCAAAGCAGCCAACTTAAAAGAAAGATAGGAAAGCATTGGCTCTGAAATATGTGCGTGCTACGCACGCCCCCAATTTTAGAAAAGCGATGATGCCGATCTATAACTACTGCTAAAGGCCTAATATATACAGATTGTGGAGGGTCACGTGACCCTGCATATGAAATTTTCCGCACACTAGGGGCGTGCTCTGCACGCACGTGTTTCAGAGCCTATTCTGTTTCATTAGATTCTGAAGCTTTTAATACCTTAAAAGGGAAGGGGGCGCACGCGCGCCCCCTCCACCCCCCGACGCCAGAATAGGTAACAAAGAAGGTCATGTGCTGTTCATATGATACTAATAAAAGTGATTTCTAGTATTAAAGGTTTTCCGATTTGAGTTTAGGTTATGTCCTTTATATAATTTCTAGAGGAATAGAGTTCGGAAAGAATACGAAAAAAACGATACAGCATACAGAATCGAACACACCCAGTGGCCTCCGCAGAACATTTTCTTCGCCAAGGCTCTGAAACATTAATCTCCAAAAGATGTCACATCCCACCCCATCACTTATTCTCTCCCAATATCTTTCATCCTTCATCATACAAAAAGTCCACCCTCCCATCACATCGTTGTTACCTTCAATTGCCCCTATCTACCCTCGCTTCCACCTCCCTCCACCATTCCCAGTCTCATCAAACTCCTCAGCCCTCTCACCCTTCTCATCATTCCTCGCTTGATGTTTCTAGCCTTCTCAGCCTACCTCGCACACTTAGGACCAATCTCCTTGTAAAATGTTCCATTCTTTCTTATACTCGGGACACTTCCTAGTGAATCTCGCCTCGCTGGATTTACAGCGTTCAATGTTTTTCCAGGTGAAGCCGTCGGTTTGTGGTTGCTCGCACGTGTTTTTCTAGAACCATTCTGTACACATCTTTTTTTGTTGGGATGGGGGTGCGTTGTGAGGCTCTTTTGAGCCTGGCTAATCAGGCATACATTTGTATATATATTTAGCCAAGAGGCCTAGGCTGCGCAACGGGGCCCCGCGGGGCGGGTATTGGAGCTGGCGGGTTATTTGCAAATAATCCGCATGCGGGGCGGGTAATGCTGAAATCCCAATGGGTAACCCGCGGGGCGGCTAAAAGGCTTCGTGAGTAACCCGCGGGGCACATATCTTGCGAGGACCCGTATGGGGCGGGTATTTTTTGCGCAGTCTAGTTCGGTTGAAGGGGGTAGGTTCGGTTGAAGAGGGTAGGTTCGATGGAAAAGGTTTTTTTTAGATCCAAATAGCATATAAATTAGAACTAGAATAACACATTTTATTTTTTCTTGAACCCAAATAATATGTATGTTGGATAAATCACGTGCCTACGGCACGCAAGCGCATGCAGCAGCACGACGCCCAAAATGGCCGTTTTTGGTGGAAAAGGGTGGCCGGAAACCAGGGGGGGGCGGAAAGTAGGGTAGGGGACTTTTAGACCTAAATTTATCATTCACAAACTTTACTACTATACAAATCTACTAAACGTTTTCTTTCAATATTATTAATGTTAACCCTTATATGATACAAAAAAGGTCAACTTTATGATCTACCTACCAACCTTCACTCTTTCACAATAGGAGAGAGAGAATGAGTGATAGGGTGGGTGGTGTCATGTTTTGGGTATTAATGATGATAATAGGAGAGAACGAGGAAATGTCAATGTAAGATAATATCCTCCTTTATTCATCCAGAAAGAGAGAGAAAATGCAATACCCAAAAGCGAAGGATATATCACACCGTGACGCCCCAAACAAGAAGTGATGAAGTATCTCATACAAGTGTATGCACAATCACCGTTTCACAAAAAGAGGGAGAAAGAAAACCAATCAAGTAATACTAAGTAGTATATCCATCCACAAGAAACACAAAGAAATTTATACTCTGGTTTCTGCTTGCTCTTCTTCACATCATAATTGTATCTCTTCCATCATTCCGGCTCCCAGAAAATCGAGGTGATTCTCCAAATACCACATTCCAGGTTTCAATCTAAAACAATCCACAAACTATGTACGTTTATTTCTTATTTTAGTCCCTGCCACGTGGAAATCAATCGAATGCAGTATGGAAAAGCCTCCCGAACCCCTCGGGTTCGACCCGAGCAAAATGGCAACCGGAACGATGGAGGGGATACCGATATACATTAATGAATTCGATGGGTTGCCACAGTACTACTGTAGGCTCTCTGACTAATGTTTTAGAAAGCCTCATCCTTTTGCTAAGAATAGCTCGCAACTAACAAACTTTGAGCTTCCACCGTATACAAGATTAAAGAAAACCTTTACCTCATCCTCATGGCATCTCACCTATCACTACTTTCTAGAATCATGACGCAGTAACAACTGATTCCACCATAAGCAAAAGACCCAACCTCTTACTAGATACCTATCTATTTGGTAGCCGCCCAAGCTCATTTCGCGATGGAAAGCTGGGATGGAGTTTGAATTTCGGTTTGGACCAAAGTACATCGAGATAAGATGAAAACAAAAGGGTGTAGGCACTTCACTCACTGACTTGACACGTAACGTGGTTGTAGCATTAGAACAACCTTCGAAACGCCATTTTGCATGAGATAATTCTGGTAATGGACGCTTCGTTTTCGTTCAAAGGGTGCGTTATCAATCCACTTCAAATTCCGTCGTCACATATGACAGCAATAGTATGATTAACATGTCCACTATTATTGGCCACGACCCCTCTTATGTGAAAGCCATGAATGGATGGCTTGCAGCCGCAATCCGTTTGAGCATTCCCAGCAGAAGCCAAGCCAAGGTGGAATTGCGTAAGCATTTCCCGAAACCGTGTTGGCTCTATTACCGACGACCAGAAAGGCGGAATGTGTTGCATATTGTGGGAACTGAGAAGCCACGTGTGGGCCAGCGATGCAGAAGAAAGTCTCAAAGATGACTTGGCGAAGACCCGAGTGTTTGTTACTGTGTGTCTCGTTTGGGAAAACCCCACAATGTCCCATCGTATCATGATGCAATTCGGGAAGCGGTGAGACTTCCAGTCTTGGGACGGAGATGCAGTCGCGAGTATCATACAATGTTGTATACTGTACTGCATAAGCCGGGAGATGAGTCAGATGGAAGGTCGCCGATGCTCACCACGATTATTTTTGGAGTCTAGATGTTGTCAACAAGGGTGGGTAAATTTCCATCAATAGCGATACAACTTCAACTTTGCATAAATAAATATATTATTTTGCATGCTTTGATATCGGTCGAGAGCATTCTATGAGAAGGCATCCACGTGGCTTTGACAAACGGGGATTACGTCCCCGCATTGTCCGATAGGATGGCTATCTCCGTTCCTTGTGGATTGTAAAAGAAAGGCGTAGGTGGGGGTACGAGAGATATCATTTCTGACACCTATTTCAACGCCTGAGTAGAATGCTTGAGGCATTCTGCGATGAGACGGATTCCTGCAAGAGAAATCCGTGTCTGTTTGGTCGTATTGTATCCATGCATTGATCGGGCATGAATTGGTCGATAAAAAGTATTGGAAATGATGTACATTTAGGAAGTATCCTCGGGCCGTGTTACTCTTTCAGCTGGCAATTTCGGGGAAAGACTCTGATATGGTGTTGCCGGTGCATGGTTACACTAGACGCAGGGCTGAATTCGATGTGTTAACATCTCACCGATATCCCCCCCCTGGCTAAGCGCGGTGCGAGCCGATCATTGCGAACTGCTGACATGCCAAGCATGCACCAATTAGATGTGCTACGGGCTTCTATGCATAATGGGCGTATTCTAGATGTTTCACGGCGGCCAATCGTATATTTTTAAAGGGAAAACATTAGGCCGGCTGACTCTTCCAAGCTCCTCCAGCATGGAAGGGATCCTCTCGTTCCAGTCTGTCGGTATTGCATTATTGACCAACGACGAGACGACCTCGGGTTACATGTGACGAAACGAGTGAGAAGCCTCTTTCCTAATTCCCTCTCCAAGATACGAGGAGTGGATGCGCCAAGGCGCCCCAGAGCGATGATATTGTCCAACTAGGACATAGTCACATAGGTGAAGAAACTCGATGACTAGGGTGGGGATATTTTGTTGGAAGCTGACACGAAGCAATTCCAGATACCTGGTTCTGCCAATCAGATATATTGTATTAATGTCGGAAAGCCCCGGACCCATGGTAAAGGGTGGTCAGAAATTAGATCGCATTTCTAAAATTCTCTATCCAACTGTTGGCATCGGAGGTGAGGGATGAAGCAGCGGCCGGTGTATTTAGTGAGCTGTACATTTCGTCACTTCGGCCTGCGATTACTGTACAGTACATGAGATTGTGGATGTCCCTGAAAGATTCTTTCTGTGGATTATTTTGGGAGAAAATGCCACACCGTCAGTTATCAAGTTCTTTGAAATGCTTGCTGCATCGTGGTCTTTCGATTGTCTTGGAAAAATGACTTAGCAAGGCGGGAGGCTGCATATGTCGAAAAGGACAAGATACGAGACATGATACTTCTCCAGCCTTACAGTCAAGTGTCCGGTTCCAGTAATGCAAGTTGCCGTTTGAAACAATATTGCTGCCGGGGAATGATTCAAAAGAAAAGAGGAATGTGATCAACGCCTCTGATACAAAATTTTGCACTAGTTTTGGAGACATTTGATCGAGTAATTGGGATTGTCTTATACTCTCAAGTCTCCCCTATCAGCCAACTGTTATTCAACGGAGTACAGACCCAGCTCCATGGATTTGTGTAATATATGTCTGTTTGATTTGAACCTACCTTTTGATTTCAAAATATCCGAAATAAGATACTTTGCACCATGATGTGATAGATTGGTGGTAAATTGTCATCGATTGTCTTCATCCAACTAAGACTGTGACGTTTGACAGAACAGAAGTTCAGTACTACGTTATAGATGATTAGGTGGCTTCTTTTCTCCCCTTCATCTTTTCCAACATGTATACTACACTTCAAAGTCAGATCCTCCATGAACATGTTTCCGGTCTCAAAATAGATAGATAGTGCGAAGAACCCAACGCTTTTGGCGACAGAAAATCAAGTAGATTGACAAATAGATGATAAGCTGAGTTGGAAATGAACAAGGGTTCGATAACCCAATCAAGAACTCAATCTCATCGGGAATGAAAAGCTTGGAAAGATTTGAAGTACCATTCCGGTTGGTTTTTGATCCTTCGGCCGGTATTAGTTTATGTCCTCGGGCCATCGTCTATTTCCCACTAATATACCGGATAGGGCGCTCGCTCATAAAAGTGGGTGAACCATGTGACTATTTCCCCTGTACCGCAGGATTCTCCACATTGATGGTTAGGTTACCGAACTGTCGGGTCGTCTTTTGAAAAGTGGAGTCAATAGATTCCACAAATTCCCACAATTCTTGAGAAGGAAAGTGGGAAGAGGTGATTTGATGATTCCAGGTTTGGTGGTTTGGTAGTTCAGGCTAATAAATGTAGTTTGGTGTGAATATGTATCCCACGACGGAGACGATCAAGAATAGGAATGAACAAACGATTCGAGGTTCACGGCGACACAATGCGATGGTGATGTGATGTGATGTGAAGAATAGCAGGCCCGAGTATAAGATCGGAACATGGTATAATTGGAAATCTTTAAGGTAATTGAGCGGTGTGATATAACATCAAAATCTTACTTGTGATCCTTTCGTGAAGTTGACGTTTATTCTTTTTATTTTTCAAATCTTGCCATCAAAAATATGCCTTCTCCACGGGTTTCTCGCAGTTTTGCATGCGTTACAATTTACATGCATTAACGCATCGTATTCCGTGTTTCTTCACAGCATTTCAGCTTCTTAAAGCGTGGAAATGAGGCTTACACCGACAAGCTCTCGTAAATTTCATCCTGAGTATTTTCATCATGAATGAAACGTTCGCAGGGGGTTACCGCACAGCTGGAATTTGATAAATCCTTTGTGAAATGGCGGTAAGGAGAACGAAGCCATATACAGCATGTAGTTCAGAGATGACATGGTATCTTTTCCTGTAAGCGCTGACAACTTGTGTTGGTACTTGGAAGTAGCGCGCAACATGATGCAAAGGTGCAGAGGGTGAATGTGAATCTCAATCTGAATTTAATGTGAATATCATGCGAGTGCCGATGATAGATGCAATGTATCATTATGTATGAGCAGCATCGACATGTATTGAATTTCATTTACAGGATCTCAACAATCACTCGCATCTTTCTACATTAATGCGTTTCATTCGGTTCAGGCACAAGTGGAGTGTGGTAAGCATGAAGCTAAAAATGGTAAATGTGAAGATTGAAAAGAGATGGATACTTACTAGCTAGGGATGTATGTACAGTATACCCAAATGAACTATAGGATGTCAGATGTCAATCCTAGAAGAAAACAATACCTACTAGGTGGGTAGATACTATCATTGGTCTAAAAAAATATGGATGGAGGGAGGTTACAAACCCATTAAAACTTTACGATCCGATCAGTACAGTACCGGTACCTAGGTAGGTATCTATAAGCACTCCGCAACAAACTCCAAACTACCTAGTCCGTAGGTAAGAAGAAGTATTTCGAGGCGAATTTGGAAGTTGGAAGAGAGAGTGGGATGAACATCTGTTTCAAAGACATATCTATTACCTACTAGGTATGTAAGGTAGGTAGGCTTAGGCTTCATTTGGAAAGTAGATAGATATCTTACGCGAGAACCCTTCATTTTTCGCCTGCAGCAGTATCAATCGAGGTTGAGAAAGTACCCAATTATGAATAATATAATGTAAGTAAGATACTTAGATATAAACAGAATAATAGGATTGATATGAAATAGATCGTCGTGATTCCCTAAGCCAACTACCGGTATTTGTCTACGATACATACCTATCTCTAATACTAATATTCTAGATGTTAGGTATAACTGATATGGAGTGAGGTTGTCGTTGGATTATCGAAAACCTTAAAAAATGTATATACAAGTACCTACGGAGTACTGGCATTAGTACCGGGATAAATTTCTCACGAAAAGGGATCATGCCTGAAAATGATTATAAAAAAGATAAAGAAATGGAATATCCAGCCCTGTCCTCCCACACTTTCCCTAGGTACAGAAGTCTCATATTATTCTCGATCCACTAAATCAATGAACCATAGCGATGGGATCATTACGAAACATTCTAGAGGGTTCAACAACATCCAATCATACCCGTCTTACGTTCCAGGGCGGAAATGATATCGAATTGAATTGATCTTCCGGGAATGAGGATCTGGTGTGTGTGTATATGTATGTATATATGTATGTGTATATCTGTATTATATGTTATACAACATGTGCAACAACCTCAAATGAGAAAAGCTCAGGTGAGATATGAGGGGAAATGATTTGAGTTCTTCGGAAATTCAGATAAGTGATGAATTAATTACCTACTAGGTACCTAGGTACCTGGTTTGCCCAGTCTTTGGATACATGAATTGTACAGTTTTGAATCTGTTGGGCATACAAACTTTTGGTACAAACTGCAATGGGATGTCATCAATGTATGATATCATTTCTTGATTCATATTAGTATGTATAACATTTTAGCTATTAGCTATGTTGGCTATATTGGCTATATTAGCTATATGAGATATATGAGATATTAGCTGCGAGGTTCTAGCTCCTTATTAATTACACCTGGGCAGCATCATGAATTCTTCGGTAAGGGTTTCACACATCATACAAAAAGTATTGTCTGTGCATACCCAGTATGCAACTTGCATTTGATCATTATCACATCCACTCACGTGCCACTCTGAGTTCATCCCCCCTGAGCCCCTCTCATGCCCTTTCTCCATCTCCACTTCCGTTATGGTTTTTGTTTGTGAACCATCATCTACTCCATTTATTGACCCCATCTCGCTCGCAAGATATACTCCGAATCTACCTAGTCAACCGATCATTTCCAGGAGTAATGGGAATACTTATCTAGGTAGGTATATTCGCACGGAGTAAGCAATTGGGGTGCAGCATTATAAACAGATATGTTAAGTACTGCCAGTGTACGTAGCAGATTCCCAAGACAGTACAATACTCCCGGGAGTGATCCTTTGGTCATGGGCATCCGAGTTGGAAAGTAGTTGGTTTCTTTTCATGAAGCATCAAAAAAGACCATACACGACAAGCAAGACATGACAAGGTAGGGACCGGGGGAAAAGAGTAAGACATGGCTTGAACAAGTTGAACGGTAAGTTATGCCGCTAATTTCATCCCGGCTCCATCCACTTGGATCCTTGTGGTACAATATTCCGACACACCAGCATGGGGCAAGGAGTAGGGACGAGGGAGGGATATGGAATAATAAGATAGCTTTAAAAGTCTGCCAGGGGTTCAAGTACGAGGGGAAATGATTGGAGAACAGATTCGAGATGACTGATTGGGAACGAACTCTAGATGAAAAAGTTGGATAAGTCACTACTATGTACAGCACCCTCGGCCTAGGTCTGCAACGACGACCAGCAAGCAGCCAGCTGTTCTATACAACTAGGTCTAAATCCAAAGTCAATTATATTTCTGTTGGTGAACTCGAGATACATCCTGCATGTAATAGCCCACTTTCATCCATTCGGTACACCACTACATCTGTAGAGTTTGTATTGTACCTTGACAATCTAAGTATGGTAGGTATTTGCCAGCTACCTATTCTTCTCTGTGCCTCTCGTGCAAATGCAGCCGGGTGGCGTTAAGATTCTGTTTGGAAAAGGGAATATTCTTAAATTTTTCAATGATAGTAGTATCAAAAGTATCATACCGTATAATGGATACAATAATAGCCAAGAAAATTCTTGCATGGTGGTGGGTGAAGCGTTGTACACAATACAAGAAATACCAAAACCAACAATATGCCTACTTTTCAATATAACACCCAATCAAGTAACCAGTATTTCTTTTTTTGGGACCTCTTCCAACCCCACTGATGATATTTTCAACCTCCCTATAAGTACTGCCAGAGTGTAGCTAGAAATATGCATTACAATAAGACCACGTCGTCCATTGACTGCAGCTTCAATCTCCCCTTCTTCATCCCACACGATTGGTATCATACTTGGGTGCGATTTCCAAACGTCTAGCACTACCTAGTACTGCCATACATATAAACACCACCACCACCATCACGACCACCATCATCATCATCGACCACATTTATTATCTTATATTTCTTCCTCTTTCTCTCCCTCTCCCTCTTCCTCTCCTTCCCAGCAATCTTCCCAAGAGCCACTATATACGAAGAAAGCCGAGATCAATCTCTCCCTCTTCCTTAATTTGGCAATCGGTGGTGGGACAGTACATCGTTGTCGGTGTCACACAACGATCGTACGGAAATAAGTGCAATACAGTAGTAGTAACCTTGTAATTGCTGCACACTGCAAACTGCACACTGCGCAGTTCACAGTTCACGGTTCACAAATACTATCGCACAAAAGGGTTCTTTTTTTTGGCACTTGAGGATTCTGGGGATACATCATACCACCCAAAGAATCCCATTTTGGAATCCCACCTGGGCAGAAGTGGGGGGGAAAGCCAAAGTGCCGCGACCAAGAACAAATCAAGATCCATTTCTATACATATCAATTTCAATTATACATATACATATACATATACTACTACCTAGTATCTACCTACCTACCTACCTACCTGCCTACCTTACCACCTTACCACCTTACCCATACAACCACGATTCACAGTCCACGGTTCACAGTCCACAGCCAATATAGCCAATACCACCTACCTACGACCAAATCCCGACCCAGTAATTCTTTCCAAAACAGAACTTTCTGAAACTTCTTTTCGGAGCCTGGGATCATTTGATGCTTGATGGATGATTGATCATTGCTCATTCATCACCCGTTTCATCATTTCATCAATCCAAAATATGGATTAGGGTTAACCTTATTAATATTCTTCCTTATTACCAAGACCGTTGATTGGATATTTCGAAAAATTTGGGAACGTTGACGGGTCGATCATTTCTGATCATTTCTTCAAGGTCAAGGGCAAGGTCAAGGTCCAAGGCCAGGCCCATGCTTGCAAACTTCAGGGCTGTTCTTTCTCCTCTGAACCGCGAAGTGCTCTGTGCAGCGGTGTTCATTTCCTCGATCTTTCTCTCTCTGTCTGTGTGTGTGTGTGTATATGTGTATGTGTGTATGTGTGTCTGTCGATGAGCTCTGGATCTTCTAGTACATATTACACAACAAGAAGTTTTTTCTGATAATTACAACCAAGCACAAACTCACAAGTTACGACATACCGGTATCATTTGAATTCACCAGAATTATCAGGATTATCAGGATTACCAGAATTATCAGCATTATCAGAATTACATACCAACATTACCAGCATCACCACCATTACCACCATTACCAGCATCACCACCATCACCAGCATCACCAAAAACTACCTACCACATTTCCCACCTTACCACCTTTCCCACCAGCTACCACCATTTACCACCATTCAACAGCCATTGGCACTTAATCTTACCCTTGGTCACTATAAAATCTGCGAATTCAACTCCACCCCCCAGAACCGAGATATATCAGTGGCATTATCCACTGGCATTAGTACATTACCCGTTACCCTGTACGCCCCTACTAAAAAGGCCACTACAGACAGCTACAGCGGAGCACGACAGGGGCATAAAAAAGTCAAAATAGCTTTACCGCCGTCCGTGAGGCAACGAGTATTAAGGAACAAGCTCGAACCCACAAGCAATTCAATATTATAGTTTTGTCACTACGGAACTAAGCACCACAATTCCGCGCGCTCTTATAGAACATTTTGATCAACATCATTCGGGAACCATTCTCATACCTCCATGGGATACAGTCTTATTATATCAGAGAATTCGGGTTGAATTTAAGAACCAGCCAGCAGAGCCAGCCAGCAGAGCCAGCCAGCAGAACCAGCCAGCAGACAGGGAACCCAGGAAACCCAGGGAACGGAATTCAGGCGATATAATATAGTGGCTGTATGGCCATATAAACCACTCTAAATTCCCTCGACATTTCCAATCGACCAGCATATGCTGGAAAAGAATTTCACATTAATATTGTAGCTTCGCATACGCAAACTCCATCTATGCTACAAAGCTAGCAGAACAAGCAAAAGCTGTTCGCGACAATAGATCTTGAGCCGGATTTTACTCAATGGTTGTTGCAATGGCCACGGATAACAATGATGGGTATGTGCTTTCATTCCCCTCTACTCCCAGGGCCCTTCCCTTGGTATCAGCGGAAGATTTCGCCCACCTTGGCATCTACCGAACAGGAACACGAATTGTATCCTCTTCTGCCATTGCTTTATATATTGGAGCTTTCGTGCGTGCGCTGACTAAATTGGATTACATAGATCACTTCCTCTTACCCGCGCTGCGGCCCTCCGAAAAAACCCGCCCGATTATTTCGAGAATGGACGCTTATATCACGGACTTCATAGAAATAAATACATGTTTCCTTGCGACGAGGTAAATGCGCCAGGTTTTGTCAGAATGGATATATGCTGATATTGGGCCACATAGGACGAAAAGGACCGCTATGATATATTCCACAAATTTTTTCAAGTCGCAATGGGGGGTGAATTACACTCTAAAAATACCACATTTACGACCAGTTATGATGGGCCACGGATTTTGGATTTAGGGACGGGTACCGGAATATGGGCAATTGATATGGCCGAGTAAGAATAAGATTTTGCCTTGCTTGAGGCTATAATCCACAAAAACCGGGACTGACAGCTTCGGCATATAGCAAATATGGTTCAAATGGGGACAGAGGTGAAGTTGTTGGGGTTGACCTAGCTAACATACAACCTGCAACGTAAGGATTTCCGAATCATCTCCCTGAGCATTTTTTTATACTAAGTCTCAATCGATACAGCATCCCTGAAAATCTACAATTCCAGCAGCGAGACATAGAGTCGCCTTGGTTCGGACTCGAAACGGAGTCATGGGATATGATTCACATACGGATGCTTTCCGGGGGCATGATTAGCTGGCTTGACATATACCAAAAGTGTTTTAGGTAAGGCCTCTCCATCTCCTGTTACAATATATGATTTTAGCTAATAAGATATCGCCAGGCATCTTAAGCCTGAAATAGGGCGCCTTGAGCATGTGGAAATAGATTTCACACCTCGCACTGATCATGGGGAAATCCCACCTGACTCAGCACTGGCTATATGGATACAGAAGCTTTTCGAGGCTACCCATCGCAATTTTCGGCCTCTAGCTTATAATTCAGAAACTAGGGATATGCTTCAAGGTCAAGGGTTCGTCGATATTGAGGAGGAAGTGATACGGATTCCTCTCAACCCATGGCCTGACGATCCCCGAGAAAAGGATGTTGCGAGGTGGTACAATTTGGCCCTCACTCAGGGACTTGAAGCAATGACGCTTGGACCTATGTACAGAATGAATAATTGGTCAAAGGATGAGGTCACAAGGCTGATTACAGAAGTGAGGAGAGATATCTGCTCTAGGAAAATTCGCGCCTACAATAATATGTGAGTACTCCCAAGAGTTAATTCCCCTGAGGCTTTGTTCGGGGGAATCTTGACTACATCACTACTTCAATCCGCAATTCTTACAATTTATTGAATATCACTAACTCGCTGAAAATCTAGGCATATATGGACTGCACGGCGGCCCCCAAAAGCGTAGGATGTAAATGAGGAATGCAGAGGAATTGGTAAATATGTTTTGGATCACTGAGCTTCGAGTTTCTTCGGATATCGCGAAAAGATTTCAGCCAGGTTTTTACGCCAGCGTCTCATTATGGCCCTCGCCTTTCGACCAGACGCGCTTTTGAGACCATGACGGACGACGACGAATGAATTTTATGGATAGAACTTTATGCGCATTATTGTTGGATGCGCGCGCATATATTATCATGTACCTCTAAGCGCCTGCATGGACAAGGAAGGTCATAGGAAGTTGGTAGGGGCTGGTGTACCAGCGGCCGATTGACCGGAAATGCTAGGTAGATCCGCGAAGGATCGTATGGGAGAATGGCAGAGTGTAAGGGCCGACTTATACCTCAATTCTCATAGGGTGGATAAGAGAAGGGGCGGACCGAAGCGTATATGATGTGTGGCGGGCATTATCATGGATTGGCCCGAGTACAAACACAACAGGCTGTTGCTCCCAGGATTTCGGGTCAAGCTTGCCTAAAGCGTAGGGGGAATAAGTTACACGAAAGCTTGGTGAAATAGGGAGGCGCAGCACGACATGAACCCGACAATTCTTGGACTGCATGGTACAGAATTTGGTAATTTAAAACGCCAAATTGGCTGTGGTTTCTGACGTGTCGCTTGTGTGGTGGAAAACAGGAAAAGAATGTGTTGGCCGTCGCACAACTCATGAAGGTTACATTTTTAATTTCAAAGGATGAAAAAGAGCAATTGATTGGCCACTTTTGTCTCATCATTAAAAAGATCCGAGATTATGGTAGCGAGAGCCAACAATAAGAGCGGCAGAAGTACGGAACAACCAAAATACAATCACACTCTTGCTTGCTCAACATAAAAAAGCACAATTTCCGGATGTAAAATGGAAAGCCTAGAAGGATTGTTGAATGGATTTCTCAGCCGGTGGATACACGGTCAGAAAGAGACGCTCGGCACGTACTCTACTTTAGGATTCGCCTGCAGCTTTTAACGATATACCCCATGCATTTTATTTTTTTCCCTTTCCATTTGGATGGGTTCATTTGTTTGTTTATTTCTATAATTATCAGCATCAGCATAGGAATTTCTTTTTTTACGTGATTCCCCTTGCAATATTCCTTTTTTTTTGTTGAAGATTTGGAATTCCAACTCCGCATGCATGCATAGAATTGGATCGGAAGCATTATTATAGGAGGGATGGGCGGAAGGATGGGCGGATGGATGGATGGAAGTCGGCTATATCCACCCGATCAGGAACATCCGATATATTTTGTTTACTTTGTAAAAAAAATACCTACTATACATAGGTTGGGTATGTGTCGTACATAAAGAACCAATAATAATGGTACAGAGTGGAGAGAGAGACCTGCGATCCTTGGCGGAAATGAAACGGTGCAGGGCCGAATCGTCGGCAGGGCAGAATTTGCGCTTTGGAATTTGGTACTCGTGCTGGGGGTGCTCGTGAACTTGTGAAGTCCCTTGCCTCGTCAACACAGCCCTGGCGTTACAGCCGCGCTTATCTTTTGGGACGTCCCCGGTAAGGGGCGCTTGAAGCCTTGTCTTGACTTTTGAATTGATGCGTGGTGGCACGCGTGGCATTGGTGGGGGAGCGGCCCCATAATTTCCGTAGGGTTCATGCGCTAGTGGTTTGGGGACGTGTAGGGAGGTGGGTGATTGCGATTGCGATTGTGGTTGTTGTAGATGTAGCTGTACATGTACTTGTGCTTGTGCTTGTGCTTGGATTTGATAGGTGAGGAGAAGAGATGGAGTGGGATTTTCGACCGTATATTTTTTGTGGGGGGAAGAAGAGGAAGGGGGGATCTGTACGAGTACGAGTTTTTGTTGCGGTAATTGTAACGTTACGTTCACGTGACTGGGTTGCTTCATCGGCTGGATGATGATGGATGCAGATGCAGATGCAGATGGTGGGTGGATGGGTGGATAATTACCGGATAGAATGAAACCGAGGTTCAACTTCGATGATTTGTGATCCGAGGTGGAGGAGGGTAGGTAGGCTGGCTAGGGTGTTGGGATTATTGGGATTCTTACTTTTTGGGGGGGGCAAGGGAGCAGGGGAGGAGGCAAAGTTGGGAAAGTTGGGAAAGGGTCGCGGGTGCTTGGAGATGTGGTTGATGAGATGGGTGGACCGCATGGGGTAGGAGGATGTTGGTGTGTAGGGGAAGGAGGGGTCGTATGGATGTTGATGGAGTCATCCATGTCTCTCATAGTTTGGGGTTGTAAAGTTTGGAGTGCCACGCCACGTTTGCGGGGGGCAATGCTTGATCGTGGTAAGTGAGTGAGTGAGTGAGTAAGTGTTGATTTCTGTGGTCAATTCGATATGCCCATTCCTTCCTTACCTTACCTTACCTTACCTTACCTTACTCGTATATTTTCCAGCCTGTTCTACTTCACGTCTAACTCTTGTTTCACGTGGAAATTTCATATTTCTCTATATGAGCAAGTTATTTCAGATCAAGCGATAGAGTTGGAAATAGAGAGTTCAAGGCTAGTGCCGTGCCGTGCCGTTGGATGACTTGCTGCATGGAATATCAGAAGATGTGATTTTTGGTTCGTCACACCTCATGTTGTTTTTGCCAAAAATATTGATTGGTTGGCGTGGTGGGCAATCGGGATAAATAGAGAATTGGCTACAACTCGACGTGGAAGGGAGGGAGCTCAGAAAGCTCTTCTTGGTAAATCGACTTGGTCTGGATAAGATTCGCAATTTCTCTAGCTGTCGTTACTGGTGTATCATACCTATCATTATATACCTATGTCCATGTGACAGCTCAAAGGTGTTCAGAGATTCGCCGGAGAGATTCGTGGTTCTGAGAATCGATGTCTCTGCGGTTTTACTGGATTTTTTTATTTTTTATAGGGGAAATTCTATATGTTTGTATTGTGATACAAATTTATCGATTTGGGAGGGGTGATGATGGAATTTTATGTTTCTTTTTATGATGAGCAATGAGTGCTGCGGGGGTTGTGGCGGGAAATCAAAATCAAAATATTTTGGATGTAGGTTTGTATTTCACATTATTAGGTAGGTGGGTATGACGATATGAGCTTTTTGATGGTGATGGTGATGCTACGAGAGCAGTTGTAGATATATGATACTTGGCTTTTGGGTCTCCTTAGAGTTTCACGGTGGTTTTGATTTGGTGTGACATGTCCATGTCTCTCATTGGCGCGTCAACGAATCAATGGACTTTTGAGCAAAACTATATTTGAGACCGAGGTGGGAGGTTTGACTGTGAGTCTCCATCTCCTTCCCCGCTTTGCGCCTAAATTCTTTGGAAAATGATCTCAATGGGGAATTTCTTTTTATCTGGATTCTGTCTTTGTGCTCTCAGTGAAGGAAGTGAATGTCGAAGTCTTCCAGGTGTTTAACTTGCCTCTTATATGTCGATGAAGAAGAGTGCGATGATATGCTCTCTGAAATCTTTTTCTCTGCTAGATCGTCCGGTGGATGCGATTTGGTGCGGTGTTCTTTGATATTACACTTGGAACTTTGGGGTGGGCGTTGTGGCTTATTGGTATGGTGTTATATGTCGGTGAACATGATCTCTATATCTATTTATTCTGCGTTCGTTCTGCGAATCTTTGGAACTATCTAACGTCGATCGGAAATGGAGAGGTATATCGCGCTAAGTTGTGATGGTTATGGTTTGAGGAATATGCCACGCTTGAGACTGGTATTGACCCTCACTTTTACCTGCGGTAAGAGGCCGGTGCATAACAATGAATGCAGATGCTGCAATACCAGAAGTAGAGTTCAGAATTATTTAAACGGATGGAAATGGCTTGGATGCAGTACTTGAGCCATTGTGTTTTGATCAACTGATATGATGATTTACGAGGAGACAGACGGTTTGACGAATATTGGCGGGTAGTAGTGAGATCTGAAAATACGGTCTTGTTTCTTGGATTCCTAGAATCCAGCAACATAATTGTTCGTCCAACAGAATCGTACAGGATGTGTTGCGTAGAATTAATAACGATATTGAGTTCATGGCTACAACTGTACCTTCTGATTGCATGTTCCTTCGAAACGGGATTGTAGAACTGATATTTTATCTTTCTTCCAGTGAACCTTCGGGTTGCAGTACTGTCTGTCAGTCTTCGGTCTGTGAGGTTCTACTCCAAAGTAGACTTAGGAGGCTAGGTATAAGAGACCTATATGCTGACATATACCTTGAAATGACCTCATAGCTTGTTATGAACTTGCCTTCTCTAGGGAGGATTATCGGTCAGGAAGCTTCCAAAAAAAAACCGATGCATTTTTTGAGCTTCCAATCGGATACCCTCAACTGAATAGTATCAACAATGTGGCATAGCCACCATACTCGATGACCACAACCACCAGAGCCTCGCAACAGTGTAAAGGAAAGATTTGCTTAAATCAATCAAAAAGATTTAGCCCTTCTCCATGATTCCTAGTTTTAACTGACAAGATCCCGACCATAATTGCTCTCTTTCTGTTACTTTTCACAGATAGAACAGCCGGGTATCTCTCATTGAAAACCAAGTCCTTACAGACTTTTTGCTGTCGGCTTAGCATACTCGTCTTATCGACCCCAATTATTTATCACGAAGAGAGTGATTAGAACAGCATATTCGTCGTAGCAGCCCCAAATTATTCGTTTCAAACTAGAGATTAGAACAGCACTTTTAGGGGTAGTCGTCTCCACCTTTCCATTCCCTCTAGTATAGCAACATCATTGAACTGTTCAATCGCAACCTATCTATCTCCACGGCTCCCAATATCTCAGCTCATCTCTGCCATTAAATGGCAAGGGTCAGGCTGAAAATTATTGAATTCGGTATTGATATCAGGGGGTATTAGATCAGTGATGTGAAAATCACCAAGTCGGGAAGCGTCATCAGATGTTTAGCAAGTCCAAAATGCTCCTTGGGATTATTCATGCTCTCCCGGAAATGGTGTGATGAGAATATCCAATTGGCTAACTTTTCACAGAGTTATCATTGCTGGATTGAGCTGAATCAAAAGTGGAATGGATGACTCAATTGATATATAAGATATCTATCACGGGTATGTATGATGGAGAAACTGCGGGGATTTGTCAGCTTTCAGAATTGGGGGATAACACCCTAGTATAATCCTGCAGAAAAGACTTCGGGGCATTCGAGTGATCAATATTATTTATTATATGAAATGAAGATGCAGGATTTGTAAGCCACCATGATGGTATTTGAGGTTTATTAAGCATTCGGGCCGCTTCCATACCACCAGTGGCCTTTTCTTCGTTTTTAATTGAATAGGGTAAAGTCCAATTGTGTTGTAAGCTCATCATGTCAGAAATTCCATGACCAAGGAACCATGATGGATAAATAAAGAAATTGGGACCGGATATAACAAAGAAACAACGGTAGTATCTCCGAGTTGATAAAGAAATACATAGTACCTAACTACCAATGGAATAACTCCCTTATATCCGAGTGCTACGCATCTTTCGCTTATATGCCCCAAAAGGGGCTGATGAAAGGATATGTTAGTATAGAACGACCCTAGTCGCCACTTGATCACCATTACTGTATTTGCCGACCTTTGAAGATATGCTTCTAAAGATTCTGAATTATTGGTTGATTTTACGATACATACAAACTAAAAAGAAACAAAACTTCCCTAGGTAGTTAGGTAGGAGGTAGTAGTAAGTAAAGTGACCAATGATGACGGTATAGAGCGGCACCTTTATCCGGACTTATTATTATCACTTGACCATGATTAGAAGAGGAACATACCGATTCCATCCATATGTTATCACTCCACAGATCCGCGTGTACTTAGAGATGCCGATCATCCCGAGAATCCATAAATGTTGGAAAATGTCTTGTAACAACGTAGATCCCCCGCAAAAGTTTATTTCTTCAACATTTCGGCATCATAACAATTTCCATAATAGTTCTATAACGTAGATGGATCGAATTAAACGTGTTTTATCACGGCCAACTGCGAAGCCATACCGCACGAAACATATCAACGATGAACAACCATACATAAATGAAAATGGGCATCTGGATTTTGGGCCCGGAGATATAGAGAATCCCAAGAATTGGTCGACCGCGAGACGATGGTATATCACTGTGGTGTCGGTTTTACTCGTGGTGAATGCGACATTTGCATCGTCAAGTCCATCGGGATCTCTGACGGGAATTGAGGAAGAATTCCACGTTTCTTCAGAAGTTGCGGCTTTGGTCATTTCGGTTTTCCTTTTGGGATACTGTTTTGGACCATTATTCTGGGCTCCATTGTCCGAGTTTTTTGGTCGAAGATGGATCTTTTATATCTCGTTTACCTTGTACCTGGCCTTCAACTTTCTCTGCGCCTTCGCCAATAATTTTGCAGCTTTGTTGATAGGACGATTCATTACGGGTACAATGGCCAGTTCGCCACTTTCGAATGCTCCAGGGGTTCTCGCCGATATTTGGGGTCCGGTGGAAAGAGGAAATGCCGTGGCTTTGTTCGCAATGATGACCTTTGCCGGTCCGGCATTGGGTCCTGTCATCTCAGGATTTCTTGAGTTGAAGAAGGACTGGAGGTGGAACTTTTACGTCATCTTATGGTTTGCTGGCATCACCGAACTTTTGATGTTTACTATCCCAGAGACTTTGCCTTCGAAATTGTTGGTAAATAAAGCCAAGAGAATAAGGGCATTGAAAATTCCAGGTTTCGAAAATGTTAAAACTCCCGTCGAAGATAGCAATCATTCCTTATGGCGAATTTTTAAGATAGCACTCTCCAGACCCTGGAAACTCCTCGTCGATCCCATATCTTTCGCCGTTGCTGTTTACCTATCTGTTGTATATGCCTTGCTGTACATGTTATTCACCATCTACCCCATCATCTTTCAGAAGAAGCGTGGCTGGAACTCCGGCGTGGGAGAACTACCATTGATTGGTACGATTATTGGAGCCATCATAGGCGGTATCGCCATCTTCATAGTGTCCCACTATGATAGAAAGAAGTTAGAAGCTGGTCATGTTGGCGTGGCGGAGGATCGTTTACCGGTTGCGATGGTTGGTGGAATCATGTTTCCATGTACCATGTTTTGGTTTGCATGGAGTGGGAATTATAATAGTGTGCCTTGGATAGTCCCTACTATTGGAGGAACCTTTCTCGCCACATCTATTCTTCTCATTTTCGTCGGCTATATCAACTACCTAACCGATACATACTTGATGTATGCCGCCAGCGCAGTTGCTGCAAATACTGTTTGTAGATCGGCAGCCGGTGCCGCAGCGCCATTATTCACGACATATATGTTCGATGCTCTTGGCGTCGGAGGTGGTGGCTCCTTAATTGGGGGTATTGCCGTTCTTCTCATGCCAATTCCCTTCTTATTTTATAAATACGGCGGAGCGATTCGAGAGCGATCCAAGTTTGCGCCCACTCCCGCGAAGAAATCTTTGAATGAAAAAGCTATCGAGACAAGTCAACCTTCACCTAACCGAACGACTGAAGGTAGGAGCAGTACTAGCTCCGGCTCATCGTCAGCGTCAAGTATAGCGAGTATGCCTGATGCTCCACGCGAGAGCACTTATCATGAGGAGGGATATATCGAGGAGGGGATGGGATATGGACGTGTGGCGTTGCCTAGTGATACGAGAGTAAACGATGCTGGACAGCTGGAGAGTGAAAAGTGAGAGACGGGGTTGAAATGTGAATTATGCCACATAGAGATAGAAACATTTTCATAGTTATAAATAGCGTGGATCATATAGGGAGCATATAGAGCGTTTAATAGCATTTTAGCACAATAATGAATACACGGTTCTCCTACTCCCGGTGCTGGAAATTGAACTTAGATAGAATCTCCATTCACGTATAGCATACTGAAAGCTTCCATTCCCACACTATTCCGGGAAGGAAAAGTGTGGGATGTCACAAAGTACCTAGTACTTATTTGACGCGCAATATTCAGGATTCACTGGTCCCGTAGAAATACTGGAAAGATGTCACTCCATCTCAACTGGTCGATGCTCCTTACTTCATTCACCATCGCGCACTCCTCCACTCTCCTCTTACACTAATGCTCCTGATCTCTCTCCATTGGGGACCATGTAATCTCTCAACAACTTTTCCCTCTGTTCTCGGAGTTGGACCTGCAGATTCTGAGGATTCCATTGTAATGTTTATCGGTTTCGATGCATCACTTGTGTTTTCTGCCCGATCAGAGTCCATTCTGTTAAGCTTTGTTCGATGAAGTTATATGCCTTTTTTCAAACTTGCGTCGTATGTCCTGGTGGTCTTCTTTTTCAACTAATCCATCAACTTCATTAACTCCTCCAAGCTAGGCTTAGGTACGAAAATTAATACGGCTAACTCCGTCATGTGGTCGATAACGCGCTATTTAGTCTCGATATCTTCCCCGAAATAAGAAGGATTGGGAGCCTAAGTGCAGGAGTTAGACTACTTCGCCGACTTAATTCCCCATCCTTCGATCGAAAAGTCGCGCTCTTGTTGACGGCAAACCTTCCACGTAGACTTAGGAATGGAATTCTGTTCTCTCGAATTTGAGGCTGTATGTGAAGTTTTGAAATACATCCTTAGTGTGCGAATCCAACGACATCAGTACGGCAGTTGAGTTCATCGGAAAGTTTATAAGCCTCAGAAATCCTGAGAAGTCAACCATCGAACATCCGAAAAGTCTTGAGAATTATTATTCACCAAATATCAAATGAATACACAAATGCCAATCACGGTAGGAATTTTTTAGTGCATCCATAGATCCTGCAACCAAATTACAAAAGTTTACATCACCAACGAGCGATTCTCAATCATTGAGTCATCAACCTTTATTTCAATATTCTGGACACATACAAGTTACAATGTCTCCACCAGAAAAAATAAACAAATCAGCAGGAAGCCGATTTAACGGCCTCGCCAACGAACTTAACCAACTCCGTCAGACCTATGGCTTCAATACTTCGACGATCACCCGCATCACTCGTAAAGAAGATAATACGCATGAAGTCACTAGACGAATGAGTTTGGTAGGTGGGTGTTTTGCGATTCGGAGCTGCCCAGTATTCACGGCGCGGCGGGACTCGACATGTGATGGAAGGGATACCAAATCTGATCTTCATTCTCAAGTCATAAAATGGTTCAAGGTATAGCGCTCAGGCATCTTAGCCCAGCTAGACCATGATCTCATACTAACAGAGTATTTAGGATAATCGCACTAAGCTACCAATGACTTATAAGGAGGAACGACAATTCATCGACCTGAGAGCTAAAATTCGATCGACGCAGGCACAGGATCAAAAGTTTGCAGATGATTTTGAAGCTTTTGTAGAAAATGAGATCAAAGACCGCAGACATCTTGGGTCTAAAGATCAAGTTTTATCCGTGGTTTCCAGAATGAAAGTTGACTTCTCCAGTGTTTGCAATGATATGGCCCAGGTAAGTTGATTAGACTTTGATTTTCTCGAGCTCTTACAAGCTAACACAATCACCTAATTAGCTTCAGCTCAGTGGCAACAATAAACTCGGAACCAAGAGGGCCAGAGATGAGGACACGGAGATGAATGCCGATAAAGTTGGGGTGTCACCAAGGCTAAACAAACGAGCTAGAAATAGAGCCGCAAAAAGTGTGACGACGACTGTATCTGTCGCAGCTTCTGCCACTGGGTCAGCGACAAAATCACCTCGAATCTCGTCACAAAATTCTCCACCAAATATGGTTCGCTGTAAGCTTGAGGATAGCTGATCTGGTTTCACTGCGGATATTAGTATCATATTCCAATCAATAATGCCAGAACTAATCAGAGGGCCATTTAGATGGTGATTAGGCTTTGGCATGAAGGTTGAATACTAGATAGGGCCATCGTACTTAGTATAGAATATTTCTCTCTGCACTGGTAAAGGGCTATGACTGGCTCACCAAGGGTTTTAATTAATCTTTTTTACTGCAACTACAATAACAATTTATTTTTTGTCATTAATCTAATCATTGTCGTGCCGTGCTCAAGTGGAAGAATGCCATTTTCATACTTCACATAACACAATGAGCTGCAAAGAGCTGCAGTTTACCCGTGCTGGTAAAATCTCAAGAAAACTATAATTCATGTGCACCTTGCGGAAATGTTGTTTGCTGTGTGTCCCACCATCTATTCTACAAATTTGTCTTCTGATTTACTATTTAGCAAGTTAAAATAGGAAATTTTCCTTCATCCCTGGGAAATTGTCTTTGCTTCCTCCGCAGAGACCAACAGAGTAAGAATCGCGATGATTCGAGGGGATTAAGGATGATGAAAATAGGTTAGGTTCCGCTAGATATGAGCTGGATTCTTCATTCAGTATAGTGGGAAACTGAAAACCGCTTTAGTTCTCGTCGGGGTCTGGTCAAATGCATCTTAAATCATCGCGGGTGAGCACGTAGGCGGAGACTTTATGGTTTGCCACTGAATCAAGCTGGCACCAGCATTGTGAAAGATATGTGCTTGGAGGTCGAGTATGAGATATGCCACTGACTTTTCAACAAACATAATTCAAACAAGGGTTTTGTGATAGCTAAGTAGGTAGTGATATAATGTCACGGAAAGATCAGCATACGCAGTGCAACTAATTCAGCCATATATTTTGGACTGAACGACCAGGGCGGTCATCACTTAGGCTTTGACTGATAATTTGAGATGAAATACTGATGGTAAAGTTTAAGATACTGGTTGGATGGTCACACGTAAAGAACCGATAACATCAAGGACGGTCATTCGTGGTTTGCATCACGCATGGCAGATAAATCTTGTGCTTGTACAGTATTTATATTCGTATTATCCTAAAGAAGTGTCATAGTTTAGTTTATATTGATACAATCTGACGAAAATGTTCTGTCTAGTTAATGTAACGACACAGATTCCCTCCTTTGGGCTGAAAAGCAGTCAATTTATTGAGTCGCCGTAAATTCCCTCCTGCGCATCGAGAGCCAGGCAACATATTCTTCATATTCAGAATTGCTTCCATTAACGTTCACACTCCCTTCGCCGCCTGTAATCAAAAAACGCTCCTCTTGGGATGACATATAATTCTTAGCGTCAATCTCCTAAATAAGTGCCAATGTCAGTATCATCAATTTGTTATATTTCAACCAAAGCTTCAAATGGTGGTAGCTTACCTTGAGCCAGTCAACTAGCTTGATACGGGCATTTAAAAGAGCATCAATTTGTCTGTAGAAAGCACCCTTATCGTCACTTCTGAAGATGGGGCTGTTTCTGGCAATATAGCTATCGCCAGTGACAGTCATAGCAGCACTGTGCATATGTAGCTCAGTGGAATGCTTGCTGTCGGGACCAGTAGTAAATTGGAGAATTATTTCGACCTCATATTTTTGACAATAGTAGTCTTGTTGCTCAATAAGCTCATCGTATTTCTTTGGGTCCATCATCTCTGCGATTTTTGGATGTCGTAGATGACAAGCGATAGAATGGTTGATAGGTAGATTTGTTGATGGATATGGTTCCAGGATGTCGTTAAATGGTGACTGGTGGTGGGTAGAAAAGGTATTTGGATATTTTCGAGTAGTTGCAATGTCAAGCCCTTAAATATTTGAAGGAGGTGGCTCCCAAAACTATGAAAGTTTGGGTCACTGCCGTACCCTCTAACCAGCCCGTACTGGATCAGAAATATGGATATACGGTCAGCAACCCTTAGTTGATATAGTATCTTAGGGTATGATCCCATTATAAAGTGATAGCACTAAACAGCTCCGAGTTTGATTCAAGCCTGAATATGGATCATCTCGACCAAAAGCAAGGACAATAACGCCATGAAATATATCAATGGACTTAATGAAAACATCCTTAAGAATCTGATTTTCGTAAATTTGGGTCAAGTTGATCAGTGAATGAAAAACATTGAAACCCTCAAGGTGAAAAGCAGATCCAAGATTCAGATTTCAGCCCGCAATATTTTCCTCGATATGATAGAACTATAAGCAGAATAAGCATCATCATCCGGGTCTGGTATTAAAGAGGCTTTCTTTTCATGCCACTTACGGGAATTTGAACTTATCCTCAGCTCCAAATCATATAACGTTTTCAAAAAGGAATACTCAAGGCATATGGAGTTCGCCATTCTTAGTCTAATCGTCGCTTAAAAACGCAGAATAGCTGCTTTTACTACAAGGGACAGTAAAGGTTTGTACTTAAGGCAGTAAAGAGTCTATTACTTTTGTTGGAAATGGTATATAATGCTAAGCACAGTGGCTTAGTATAACTATTTTCCACAACTTTAAAGCTTAAAGCCTAAATGCCCCAAACTTCAAAATTAAAGATTGAACCATTAGTCAAACTATTAACTAAACCATCTAGATACCGCGCAACCTGCGTGCGGATCTTTACTATAGCTTGCAGTCCAGGTCTCTTTACCAGTGCCTCGATACTTGGTTTAGGTAATATTCAAATGTTAACTTTGAATAGTGTAAAGTTTAGTATTATAATAATGAGAAATTTGTAATAGTTCTTTTTAAATGCAATATTATTGTATTATGTATCATGCAAAATTACCATCGAAAAGAAAATTTCTCTTATTGCTCCTCAATAGTTCGGATTCCTTTGCGATATGAACGAAAATACGAACAGATCTCAAGGAACCCTTTCCTCCTCTCCCCATCCCCTTTTAAAAACCTCAAAATACATCGTAAACACAATAAGAAAACACAAACTTGAGCACCCAAAGCTTGCAAGCGTGTCCACCAATGAAAAGACAAAGGTAACAGAGATACAAACCTCGTAAACTCGATCAGGACGTACAATACTGACTAGAAAGCTTTAACTGGCGCCGCTATAAACAATCCATGGGTGAAAAGTGAATTTCTGCTTGGAGCTGGCAGTTTCTGCAGAGTAGTCGGCCTTTGTACATTGTAGCACCCAGTCACATGCACGTAGAGCAAATTTATTTCCTCGCCCTTGTCTTGAACCCGCTCTTGGGTGCTTTCTTGCCTGGGATCGCGGAAAGGCTCGAAGATGACTTTCCCATGTTACGGTGGGTGCTTCGACCTGATGCCCCAGCTGGTAGAGGTTTTTGCATGGCTGCTGGTATCTGGAAGCCTGGCAGACTTAACTCCGATACACCCTCAATAACAGGCTGTGGTGGGCCTGGGACTGGTGGAAGGCTCATATCAGGTGCCTGGGAAGCAGCGGCTGTCATTTGATGGAATGGTGGGTTGCTGTTGATCCCGCAGTTTCCTAATAGTGCTGGTGCAAGACGTTGGATTTCTGTGATTGCTTGGAGAACGGCAGGACTTGCCTGCCCATTTATTATCATTTCAACGATCAAGAATAACTTTTGGAAAAACAGAAGGTCATTTCCGATGATGCCTGAATTGTTCAATGCCCAAGTGTGGACACCGCAATGGTATAGTTGCAAAGAGACCTTCAGAAAATTTGCAGGGTTGCCGGATGGGGATGCCAAGTCATCGATATGGCAAAGGTATCCAAGGGCCCCATTTATCTTGCTGCGAGCAAGAAACCTGAAGAAATTGGTGGTGACTCGGTTTTCGCTTGAACTCTCTATCAGTGTATTGATCTCTCGGAAGATGTTGAGCTGATCGTATCGAAGACCATTTTCAAGAATCTGTGATATAGTGCCAGGTCTCTTTTCTTCAACCTTGAGCATTCTTTGAGATGTATGATCTTTCCTACAGTAAAAGTATCCACTTAACAACGTGGCAGGATTTCCTCCGGACAAAGAGGTTACTTCGTCCATCAAGTCGAATAGTCCGACGCTTTCTAGTTCCAAGAGCTTTTCAAAGTAGTGTTGAGTCTTATTTCCGACACGTGAGGATATGTTTGTCACTGTTTTGAACATACCATTCTTGTGCCAGTTCAGGAAAAGATTCAAATGTCCCGCAGCATCATATCCAAGAGACGAAACAACTGACTCAAATATACCCAACAAATCTTTCTGCTTGAGCTGAGAGAATCGGGTCAAATCCTTTGCAGTCCAGGATCGTTCACCAAGACGGTAACCTCTTGAATAGTCTTCGATCAAATCATCTGAAAAAGAATCCAGTACAAACTGCAGGAAAGCTAATTTCTTCCTGCCATATCCCTTGCTTAGTGTTTGTAATCGACGCAAAAATTGAGTGCCTTCTTGTGCGAGAATCGCATTCAGTATCTGCAGTTCATCATAGAAATCTGGATCCATTGCGCGATCGTAGATACGTTGTACGTTTGAATGGAATGTGTCGATAGCAAGCGCTCGTTGAGCCCTCATTGATGCTTCTTGGCGGCCTTTGTGCAAAATCTCGTCTGTTGATTTCTTTTCTTGCACCAAAGGGGTATCGATTGCACCCATCGCCGTCGATTGAGGGTTCTATAATTTGTATCAGCAAATATGCTACAAAACAGTACAAATAACTTACCATGCAGGTGATAGCGGGAGCACTGACCACCATGGGAAGGGCTTCAACTTCTGATACAGGCCTCCTGGCTACCTTTGGTTCTATAATCCGTGAGAGGCGACAGACTTCAAGCGCTTGCATATATTCCGTTGTCACACAGCTCGACCTGGGTATGCCTTTTTTGTCGAGACGGGTGTGAAGTTTGACCATGGCTTCAGTCTCTAAATGAATCATGACACTTCTAACCTCTTGCGAGCTAGGTCTATTTTCGTAGACTCCCTCGGCCAATTCTGCGATGTAATCCGTGAGGGTATCTTCTACTCCCGGAGTTTTCCAGTAAAATGAGGGAGTAGGGTTGTGCTGTCAATATTTAGAAACCATTTTGAAGTTTGAAGCAATTTGGGGCTCTTACTTCGATCCATCTTAGAGCCTGTTTGGCAACGTCTTGCTTTGCTTCATCTAAACTATTGACTTTAGTTCTTGGTGTGAACTCCGGGCTCTTGCTGAAGATATAACATCCAGATATAAATAGCGTCGTTTTGCCATTTTCGTTAATATAAATAGGATCGTTGCACTTGAGTCTTCGACAGTAGGTATGTAACTCATCAACCGCATTTCTAGATTTGCCCTGGAGCTTCAACTTCTTTTTCGTCGAGAGATGTAAGTCGCGATTATTATCGTCATTTCCAACCATGATGACAGATATTCTGATACGCTGTCAGACTTTCCAGAAAGACTCTGTAAAGGGAAGAAGGTTGCTGTACTGGTGTTGCTGATGGGCTTGAAGGGAGAAGAACGCCTGGATCATGTTGAAGATATCACTTGCGACCAAAGAAAAAAAAGAACAAAAGTTTTGAACCTACTCTACGGCCTACAAATGTTGGGTGACTCGACAATGATGATTTCATTGATGTTTCTTTCTTTCTTTTTATGAGTCAAGAGGTCAAATGGGGGTGACACGAAGAAGAAAAGTGGACCAGAAAAAAAAAGGACTTGGGAGTCGGACTTAAAGAAAGCCAGACTTGCAAGTGAAGCATCTTTCGCCCGACAAGCAAGCTAGAAACTATATGGTTTGAGCTCTCATACGAGACGGGACTGCAGAATCACAGTCCAACCAGGATAGATCGGTCTCCCCAATATTAGCGACGGCAAAGCAATGATACCAGACCACTGCACCATACTACTTCTTGTTGATCATGTACTGAGTTATTTTGATATAATTAGTACCAGTAAGCGATCTTGCGTGACCTCGGAATGTTTGTACAACTCAAAGCATGTCCATGCGCCACACTTCGTGACTCACTTTGTGATGTGGCAATCAAGATATCTATGGTTTCACAACGAGCCTCAAATTTGTTCTAATATTATACAGGAGTTCCCTTGTCGAGAAAGACCCTCGACGCCCAGATCGGAGAATCTGGTAAGACGCTTCATACAAAAGGAGTTCCTTCAGAAGTTCAATATAGGTTTCAACTACTGTTATAAAATGATATCGATCGCCTCTCACTAGATTTTATGCACTATAGTTTGCGCCGACATTGTCTACCCCCGTGGTACTCACGTTTAATTCATATCACCAACATATACAAGATACTCGGTTTAAAGTCTAGGAAGAGAGGTTTAAGGATTGGATATGAGAATAAGCTGAGTATATACCCGATGGACCTATGGTCACAGGATTTGCATACTGGGCATTTTTATTCGTGTGATGTGGTATCTACCAAGTCCTATATTTTATATTATCACTTTACTTATTGTAATCCATCAAATATTTGGTTTCAGCTTGCCAGCAGAATTACGCGAACGAAACAGATATATTTCACAGACACAGGATCATAAAACGATGATCTGTATTAGATCATCAAAGTAGTACCGATACTAATAATACACTCAATATCCCATCTCATAAAATATTGGCCAAAAGCTATTCGCAAAGTAACGGAAAAGAAATAGCCTCAACCGAGGCCTCAAGGTCTTGTAGAGAGTCGCAATATAGCTCCCTTCACTCATAAAATCATCCCAATCGATCACCATTTCAACAACAAATCCGGCCCAACTGTATCTATCAACCGTGACAACCCCATTCTTCTCAGCCCTTTTGCTAGATGAGCAAAAATGTTAGGAATAGGATAGTGATTTTGAGGCTCATTCGTAACGACCGAGTTTCTCAGACTTCCTTACCTGCAAAGATAATCTGTGCCAGATATCATTCGTCCCGACCCTCATCTCCTACATTGACTGACAGAGAGTCTTTTTATCTTTTCCGGACCATCGAGTATGATAAGTGGTTTGGGCAAGTCTCAGATCCCAAGCACAGGACTGATACCAGAAGTTTCAGGAGTCCACGTTTGATGGTGATTATGCTGGGATTATTGAAGTTAAGGCTCTATCGTTGACATTCATCTGAATTAATCAGCCAACTTTTCTATTGTCATCCGTCGGAGTAGCCTAGTCAACTGCCGAGCGAAGATTTTCAAGATCAGAAATCGTATGATATCACGATTGATCCTTTAAGGGCGTTCAATTTCCGTTATTACAACTCAATACTCGAGGCAGTCCACGATTCTGTAAATACAACATTAGGAATCAATGACAAATGTGGTAAGTATTTCGGAAAACGCCTTGAGCCACGCAAGATCTCTTGTTGCAACATGATCCTTTGCATTCACTTTATATACATGCTTCCCACTGAAAGTTTAACTCGAAATATAAGTATGCCAGGCACACATGGAACTAGAGATGAGAACGATATTTGAGCCCAATCCGACCCCCCTGTTCTATTGTAGTGTCTTAAAAGTATCAAACCTCGACGGCTGGCTACATATGTTTGCGAATATTTCCTGAGGGCGACTCGTGACTTCGGTTGATAGGCCTTAGGGTAGATGGGTATCAGACCCATGATGATCCCGGGTTTGTCCCTCCTACATAATTACCGCCCTTCAATTGAGATGTCTGCATGATGGAGACATTTTTGTAGCGGTATCTCTGGGGAAAATGGAAAGAAATTGTTTTGATGTAAATCAACTTCCAGCGACAGATGCTCAATTAATAACAACAGAACCGAATAAAAGTACAGATAATTGACCACAAATAATGTCACGGCACTCGCGAAACGAATTCTGATTTAATTTACCACTATATCGCACTAGCGACCTCAAGAAAAGTGTTTATGACAAAATAAGACTATCTAATAGCTAGGCCAGTATATTCGTCAAATCTTTCCCCTCATGCCATCTTCGGACGTTCTCAGCCTGCACCCGATACCAATCGTTCATTGTTCCTTCTTCAACATATCCCATGTGCGGACTCAATAACACTTGACTCCTTCCCTCCTCCCCCCATTTTATTCTTCTGAACTGACTATCCGTTGGCAAAGGTTCCAAATCAAACACATCCAGTGCAGCTCCACGAATCTTCCCCCTTTGCAAAGCATCTAACAACGCATCCTGTTGAACAAGAGGTCCGCGCGATGTATTAATAAACAGAGCGGTCTTCTTCATCAAATGGAAATCCTTTTCGCCCACTATCCCCCTCGAACGATCACCTAATACCAAGTGCACGCTGACTACATCGGCCGTTAAGAACAACTCTTCCTTACTCACAACCTTGAATACCTTCTCGCCATCCTCATCTTCAGTAGCGAATCCACTGTCCCTAGCTTGTTGATCTGCAATTTCTTGTGTCAAGCTTGAGCTCCATGCTATGATCTTCATACCAAACGCTGAATACATAATCTTAGCTACATTCGTACCCAGTCTTCCTAACCCCACGGTCCCAAAAGTCTTTCCACTTAGCCCGGTTGCTAACGTTGTTTGCCAGCCGCCTTCCTTGACTACTCTATCATCCCAAGCAACATTTCTTGCAATTCCCAAAATCAATGCAACGGCGTGTTGTGTGGTGCTATCTGGTCCTCTTTTTGGTTTTCCAGACGCACCAGTGACACGAATACCGAGCTTCTTAGCGGCTTCCATATCAATACCCTTGTTTCTGCTTGCGGCATTGAGGAGGAGTTTCAGATTTGGAAGCTTTGCTAGAAGGGATGCGGGGAAAGGGGTCCGTTCTCTCATAGACGAGATGATCGTAAAAGGCTTAAGCCTTTCGACCAGTTGGTTCTTGACATCTTCAGAGGTTGAAGGGTCGTTGTAAGGTAGGAGAGTATCTGGAAAGGTGGTGATTTCAAAGGTAGGTTTGAGGGACTCGAAATGTTTGGAGGCAATTCCTTGGTAATCGTCAAGAATAGCTAATGTGATGGGCGGTACAGGAATGGGAGACATGGTAATAGAATACTACTTAGGTACCTAGGTAGTGTTGAGTTGTTGCGAGGCGAATCAATGCGGGGTATAAAGTGGGGTAACGACAGTATAATAGAGTCTCATACAATGTTACTCGTAATATGTAAAGAGTCGGAGGTTGAGACCTACCTAGTACGTAGGTTGAGTTGTTCAAGGAACCCTTTTCATGAGTAAAAGCGGTAATAATGTAGAACCTCCAATTGCTGCTTGATTGATTGATTGATGAATAAGCATCAAAAACCCGGGGGTGATCTTGATTAAGGTCTGCTTATCCGATATCCGAGGTTGGAACTAAACATTCATCCACATGAGATGAAGGGGAACGTTGCTCCAGAATCTAAACCCCACGAGAAACCCGCTCAGTACATTGTTAATTTTCAAAATGGAGAGTGATTCTCTAATATCCGGTCACCGGTGGAGTACTACTGGGTACACAAAAGTTAAAGGTATCTTCGTTGCTTTGATCAATTCAACTCAGTCAGTCCAACCCAGTCCAGTCCAGTCCAGCACAAACGAAGATATATAGTAGGTGATACATGATTGGAGCGCATGAACACCCAATGCCTTGACGTGATTCGCTTTTCGAGCCATGGGTCACACTTCTCTTGGTCGGGCTCTCTTCCGCCGATACTTTAATTGCCCCGCCACTATTTTTGGCGGGGATCTGATGGTATATGAATAGATGTGCCTCGTTTTACGCATTGGGGATTGGTTTGACAGGTTGAACACATATAATTCGTGGAGAACTTCTCTCGAGCTTCCTCATCTCATTGGAAAGGCTGGGAGAACGCGGATAATTCTCCACGCTATCAGAACAGTTGGTCAGATGACAAGTATCGTGCCTGCCACAGGTGAATCCTAAATACTTTAACTTCCCCTACAGTATTCTCCAAGAAGAAAGCATTCCCAAGACGAAAGACAGTGACAATGAGCCCCTCAGTAAAAGAAATCACCGAGACCACAATGGCAAAGCCCACCAAATCCAATATTGGTGTTTACACCAACCCAGCCCACGAACTGTGGGTTGCAGAAGCTGAACCTTCTTTGGAAAGCATCGAAAAGGGGGACTCGTTAAAGCCAGGAGAGGTTACAGTGGGCATTAGAAGCGTTGGTATCTGCGGGTAAGTTCCAATATATTTTTTTGGCAAATAATCATTCTAACAATTATTGCAGGTCGGATGTACACTTTTGGCATGCTGGGTGCATCGGCCCAATGATTGTTGAAGATACACACATACTGGGACATGAATCGGCCGGCGTTATATTGGCAGTCCACCCATCGGTTGACAGTCTGAAAGTCGGTGATCGAGTCGCCGTCGAGCCAAATATCATCTGTGGTGAATGCGAGAGATGTCTTACTGGTAGATACAACGGTTGTGAGAAGGTCTTGTTTTTATCAACACCACCAGTCCCAGGCCTTCTTCGCAGATATGTAAATCACCCGGCTACTTGGTGTTATAAGATTGGCAATATGTCATTTGAAGATGGAGCAATGCTGGAACCTCTAAGCGTCGCATTGGCTGGCCTAGAAAGAGCCAATGTTAAGTTAGGAGATCCTGTTCTCATCTGCGGAGCTGGCCCTATTGGCCTTATTACCCTCCTCTGTGCTCGAGCGGCCGGAGCTTGCCCAATCGTTATCACTGATATTGATGAGGGAAGACTTGCTTTCGCCAAGGGGCTGGTTCCATCTGTCACTACACATAAAGTCGAGAGATTATCCGCGGAAGAGGGTGCCAAAACTATCGTAAAATCCTTCGGAGGCATCGAACCAGCAGTCGCTATGGAATGTACCGGAGTCGAAAGCAGTGTGGCTGCAGCTTGCTGGGCAGTCAAGTTTGGTGGAAAAGTATTCGTGGTCGGTGTAGGCAAAGACGAGATGACGCTACCATTTATGAGATTGAGTACCCGCGAGGTGGACCTACAATTTCAATACCGATACTGTAATACATGGCCAAGAGCCATTCGACTGGTCGAGAGTGGTACCATCGATATGAAGAAACTTGTAACCCACCGTTTCCCACTGGAAGATGCGATCAAAGCCTTCGAGACCGCAGCAGACCCAAAGACTGGAGCTATAAAAGTTCAGATCAAGAATGACGAATAAGTCGATGACGATGAATATTAATGAAATCCCATAGCAGTTTTATAGTGTAGATATTTCAATTGAATCCAATAAAGTTTTCTTCAAACTTGGTGAAATGTGAGGATTGATCACTGGAGATGTAACAGGACTTTTGGAATAATATATTTGTGCTTACTAATCTGCAATTTCCCACACCACGGAAGTCCGTTCCTAAGCTTCCCGGCGTCGGCAAAAAAGTCGACAAGCATTTCTCTCGCAATTGCACTCCACAACCACGAACTTCTCGATAATCGACACCTCGAGTAACGCGAGAGTCCTTTCCTTTCTGTTGATCGGCACATAGATTCCATAATGTCATTACATATCTCCCGCACCGTGCTGCGGCAATCTACAAAGCTTCCTGGACGAGCGGCACGAAGATTTGAATCTACCTCCACTAAGGCCACCGAAGCAGCAAAAGATACCGCCTCAAAAGCATCAGAGAAAGCATCCGAATTCCAGTCGAAAGCTAGCGAAGGTCTTTCTCGTGTCACTTCGACCGCAGGACCTGCTATTGCGGGTGCTGCCAAAAACATTGGAAATGCCCTAGGGAAAGTTGGAGGAAGGACTGGAAGATTGATTGCTTTCATTGAGCGTAAGTTAAATCTGCATCTGTGTGCAAAGATTTATTTCCAGTAATTTTAGAAGTCAATGGCTAATTTTGTGCGTATAGGACAAATCCCACCAACCGTCTATTATGCTCGTGTTGGGCTAGAGCTCTCTAAATTAGTTATCCAAGGTCAAAAGATGGCCCCCCCGTAAGTCGACCAACGAAATGCTTCTATGAAACGTCGAGCTGACTTTTGGCGTGCAGACCAGCCTCAACATTCCAATCATACTTCCAAAGAATCGTCAAGGGAATTCAATCTGGAAACCCACAATCTGCTTTCAGTTCAGCAGCAAACTCTAGCACAGCGACACCTACTGGTCTGCTTGAACAAATCCGAAGTATCAGCACAGCCCAGATGATTTCAGGTGGTGTTATATTTGCCGAGGTGTTGGGTTTCTTCACGGTTGGTGAGATGATCGGTAGAATGAAGCTGGTAGGATACAGAGGCGATACTGGAGCTCATCACTGAGCGGAGTGTCATAGTGGAGCTGCGTAAGACGTGGATGGAAATTCTGGTGAAGTGCATGGGAAGGGCGTGGCATTTCTTTCTCGACCGTGGCATGAGAAGCTGCGGATGGTGAGATCGAGGTGCATTTGCACATATCCTGATACAATTTTTTTTGTACTCGTAGAGCTATGTCTGTACATCACAAAATAAACAGCATAATGGTGGTTTAGAGACTTTTCCGTCCCGAATCTTTGTTTTGCCAATATTGCTCAGTACTTGGGGAACTTTGTTGACATATCCCTTTTGGTATGGAGTTACTCCCATCTCAATTTTATGATAACATAGGAGATGTCTGTATCTCCCAGGGGGTGGTATGCTTGCTCGAGGCTTGCTCCCAACTTCATCACATTACAAAAACCTGTGTGATTTATCATCGATAGTATATTGGATCGGACAATGAATACCTACCTAGGTACACAATAGAAATTACAAAAGAGCCTCAATCCTATCAAGTCTTGCTTACTTACACGTGATAGTAGAAGAGTTCATAAAACGTAAGGCAATACGTATGACCACTTTCCTATCTTGAACGAAGGTGGCTTGGGAGACTGCACGAAATACATATTCCAAGGTCTCGAACATGGATAATAGACATCTTCACGCCTTTGGCATTAGCTATTTGGCATCATCAGCCTCTTGTTGTTCGTGTTGTACGCGCTCTCGTTCCCTAGTATGTTCCTAGCCTTTTCGTCTCCTAATTTCCTCCCAATGCTGTGTTCAAGACCCATCCGGGAGACCAATTTCCTCATCTATTGATGGTCTGATACCAAGGTTTCTACTTATCCTGTTGGAAGGAAGCTGAGAACATGGCGTCTAGGAATGACTAGGGGGGCGCAGATAGATATGTACCGTTCCTGTCGACCCTCTTGGCACGGTAAAAACAGGTAGATAAGCTTCCATGGTTTATGCTGATACTGTGAGTCCTCAGGACTGTTTGGTATTGGTAGCGAAATTAATCGGATTCCCCCGTTTCTCGAGAGTTTAGACGAGCTTCAATCAGGAAATTATATGATGCTGATCAATGATCAATGATCATTTATAGCTATGGGGGAAGTTTGGGGGAAGTTTGGGGTAATGGATTATGGAAGCATTCAATTATAGTAGGTAAATATAAATATAAATATAGATATAAATTCTCCCCCTTTGAGTACTAGATAGGGAATAAGTGATGTGATATGATGTTCGAAAAGGAACAATGATATACCTATCATACACATACATCATACCTCATTCATTACATCAATAAGAGGTAGGTATGTATGTCCTCGACTCTTCTCCCTACTTTACTTATTATCAACCCGCTCCTCTCGTATCTTGACTCTTGTCCATGCCATGAAGTCTTTTTTATAATCAATCCGTTGAACTTGTCAAGGATACCCGACTAATTAGCATTTTGCATTTTGCTTGTATTGTACCTAATTTTATTATTACAACCAATCCATGACTTTATAAAATTCTTGGATTTGGCTTTTTTTTCAATCTTTTCTCTTCTGCATTAAAAGTAATAAAAACCCCGGAGATGACAGACACGATACACACGATACACGATACACGTTTACCTACTGCCCGCCGCCTCTTATATACGCCTTGAGGTTGTCACACCTGCAACAAGTTGTTGGATGATTTTTTTGGTCGACCGGTACTGGGATGATTCACAAGCTCGAAACAAAATACCATCCATGGTCCATGAGGATTGTTATTAACGAAAAGTCACGATAACCTTGGAACCGTATGAAGAAACCAAATAAATAAGATCCTGATCCCCAATTCATGATACCTGGTGGCGGGAGAACTTGGACTAAGACTTGGACTTGGATTTTTGCTTTGACAAGCTAATACTACTCCCTACTGTGTGGACATTTCCAATTACCTACCTCTCTACCTATCTATCTACCTATCTACCTACCTAGGTAGTATTTATAAGTTACTTGGTTTCTGGTTTGCTGAGGTTGTTTTGTTGCTTGTCATCTGCCCTGCTCTGCCCTTCCCCTCTCAATTATCAACAACTTCAGAAAGAAGTCATTATATGCCATCATGGCTTATAGACCTCTTGGTCAAATTGATTATGATGAATATCATGATGAATATCATGATATTGATCACGAATTGATTTCTAGTTCTCCCGGTTCTCTAAATTCTCCAAATTCCCCATTCCAACGCCTCTCGCCATCAAATCGTCTATTTTTAGATGGGCAGAATGTCGATACGAGCCACAGCCAAACATATTCTCCAGCAAATACACGGAGTCTCAGCCAGATGGTACAATCGATTACTTCGAAAACAAGTACGAAGACGAATGGTAGTTATGATATTTTAGAAGCCGACGATTGTGAAGAGCACGGGGTCGAGCGAGCGCAAACATTCCCCTCACTGGCGCTATCACCGGAAAGGAAGAACGTCACATCGCGAAAGGGATCTCCACCGGAGAAACCCCTAGTCTTGAACATTCCACGGCCCCGTCCCCGACAGAATGCCACAGGGTTGTCCAACAATAAAACTTCCCCTATATCACCCCGTGCAATTTTGTCAAAAGAACGTGCACCGATTGTTCGTACAGCATCAGGTCACAGCATTACATTACGACATCCGACACCCGATTTGCAAACGCTGCAAGGAGCTTATGTAGGGAACATTGTTAACTTGGAAAGGACAGCAGAACGATTGAGTATGACCTCCTCTATCGATGATGCAATTCGAGAACTCCATATGGAGCTGAAGCGCTCCGATAGCCGTCGATCATCACTTCTGTCCCAGCTTAACGAAATGCCGCAAGTCTCGAGAATAGCTTCCAACTCCAGTTCTATCATCGAGGTGAACAATGCCGCGAGGTCGGGAGGGTATTCTCCAGCAGGATATATGATGTCTCCGAAGGGCTCATTTTCTAATAGTATTACGCGAGGAAAATCATTTGTCAATAAATCATTTCCATCACCTTCAATCGCGGAGCAAGACGAGCGAACTGCGACTCTGACACGACAGGCAGTCAATCATCACGGCACAGAAAATATGGCAGAGCATACACCAGACCAGGCTGATGAGTCTCGACCTCAAACCTCAACATCAACAAACACATATGCGGAGCGAATGTTTGCAGACTTCGATGGGGTTCATTCTGCATCTCTAGGCACATCATTAGGCCATGAGTTAATCATGGAAGAACAACTTAGGGCTGCATCCGGGACGGTTGACTCGGAGATACATAAAGATCAGAGGAGATTATCATCCGGCACACAACTTTTGGCAAACGACAATGATCAGGAAAGAATACTATCTGGGGATCAACAGTCAATGATTCGGCCACAATCATATGCTGATCCAAGTACTGGGCAGCAGATGGTTTATTACCCAGCCCGAGTTCCAATGATGCTCAATTTACCCCAAAAACTCTCCAAAAATACATCTTCTATGGCAAAGAATAAAAGAAGGTCTCAAGCTCTCAGCAACATTCCACCTGCAGCTCGGCAATCAGCTATCTGGTTACCGGATGTGTTAGAAACGAATGGCGAGCCTTTATCCGAAAATGACGAGGCGCAAAACTTGGAATACATGCCTCAGCATCAGAGAGTGAATATGGGTGGCCGCAGAAATACACAGGATCTAGAGCACATGCCAGCTCACCTGCGAGCAAACGTATTTTTCGAACTTCCACAAGGGCAAATCGAGGCCATGGAATTAAAGGACAAATCCGCCGTTGCTACTCTGGATAGTATTCTCGATGCATCGGCACATGCTCCTGTCACCGCATTTGTAGACCATGCAATTGCTGGTCATCTTGGCTCCGAGGTATATGGGAAACAGCAGCAACGGAACGAGAGTGGCACCCAGCTCCCCACGCCAGATAAGCAAGCCACTTCAAAACGGACAAGTTCATTCAACTTTCTATTAGGCCGTCGGGCGAGTAGTAATAATTTACTTGGAGGCAGCGAAAAGCGCGCCTCTACAATGTCCAATCTTCAAGTGGAAAGAAAGGCCACAAGGTCTCCCATTGAAGACGACGAAGATGACATTAGAAACAAAGACACAACACCTCTCCGACATTCGCGCGCAGTCAGTGGCGCTACTGATCTCATACGAGCCGAGGAAGGTGAAGCAGAAAACGGAGAGGATGAGGGTCAAAGGGATGATGAAATTTACTCTGGTCCACCAACCACACTCCTTGCCGAGTTACAATTGCGCAAGCAGCAGCAGAAGAATCGAACTCGGCCCCCAGCAAATGTTAATGGCATGCAGTCTACATTACTTCAAATGGATACCGTGCTACAGAGACAACAGGAATCTAGGAAACAAAAGCGGGTCAACCTGGCATGGCAAATTGGTAACAATGAGGATCCTGAAGCCGAAGATGACGAAGATGTGCCCTTGGCGATGTTGAATGTAACAAGAGCCTACGCTCAAGATGTACAGAGGCCACTGGGTTTGATGGAGAGGCGTCATTTAGAAGACAATGAGCCACTCAGTCGACGTAGAGCCAGATTGACAGGTCAACCGATCCCGATGCCTCGTGCCGCTACCATGATGCATATTCCCACAGGCAGACCCGCTATGGAAGAGGAAGAGGAAGAAGGAGAGACGCTGGCGCAACGCAAGCGACGTCTGAAAGAACAGGGTGGCACAGCAACTGGCCTTCCTTCTACTAGACCTGTCAGCGGTGATTTTGCATCCGAGATGATGAGCCAATTCGGCGGAGATATCATGAATGATGAGGGCAAAGGCAAGGGCAAGGAAATCTCAACAACCCCAGTCAATGAAGACGAGGAAACCCTAGGCCAGAGACGCAAACGTCTCCAAGCAGAACGTGAAGCTCGCGAAAAAGAAGTCGGTACTGCTGGAGAAGCAGAAGCTCCCCCAGAACCTGTGGTCGTTAGCAAAATGAATAGTATGGCCGACATTCTCTCCGCTCATCCAGCCGCCGGCGCAGGTCGAAATGCATCTTTCACAAAACCATCCCGACCAGCCACTGGTCTCCTCGGCTTGCACGAGCAGCAAACCCAGCGAAGAGCTAGCACAATGACCAATCTTGTCACTCAACAAAATATGGCTCCCCGTACCAGTCATCTTCAAAGTGGCATGTTCAATGATCCTCACTCCCAAGGAATGGCAAGACGACCGCAAACCTCAAGCTACAACATCCACAACGGTGCACTTCCCAATAGCGGTTATCCACAATTTGCTCAACCCACCATGAATTATAACAATTTTAATAACTCTATGATGCAATACGGATATCAGAACACCATGTCTATGGGTGGCTATAACCATATGATGCCAATGCAAATGCAGATGCAAAATATCCATACAAACCCCGTCACGGGCATGCCTACAGGACCTGATGGCGAACCGCTAAATCAGGGACAACTCGATATGGTTGAGCGGTGGAGACAGAGCGTCATGCACTAAATCTTGACTCTTACCGTAAACCATAATCTCCTTTGTTTTCATTACAATTTCTTCCTCTTTTTTTTGTGCCATTTCAGGTTTCCAGCAAAGCAAGCAAGGAAGGATACCAACACCCTAGGAAAGGATGGATTTATAGATAGATACACATGGAAGCAAGCATTTACAGCAGGGCGTTTCACATTGTTTTGAGTTTGAATTTTGGAGAAATCTAGGATACCCTCGGGATCAGAAAGAGATGCGAGATATACCAATTTTTTTTGTTTTTCCCCCTTTGCCCGTCTTTTTTTTTGGTTGAAAGCGGGATTCGTTGAGTCGGGGAGATTTGTGTGCATAGCGTGGATGGATGGAATTACATGGGATTGCATGGGTGGCGTATACCATGGATGTTTTTGTCGCGCGGTTTTGAAGGTTTTTATATAAATTCTTAATATGGTTGGATTTGGTTGGGATTTGGGATGGGTTGGAATCGGATGGGCTGGGATGGGATGGGATGGAATGGGATAGGATGAGATGGGTTGGAAATGGGTTATTTAGAGAAAAGATCCCATGGTATCTGCCCGGCGGTGAGGTGGAGGTGGAGGTGTAGGTGGAGGTGGAGGTGAATTCATATACATGGATATAGTGGATGGATGCTTAGGTACCTAGGTAGGTAGATAGTAATTTACCGATTTAATAGAGAGATATAATATACTCGATTCGATGATGCATCCTGCCTGGTGTTTATGTATAGTACTCTTGATCTATACTACGTAGGTTCTAGGTTCTAGGTTCTACGTTCTACGTTCTACGTTCTAGGTGGATTGAGTAGGTACTCAGGTAAGGTAGATAGATGTTGAGATGACATGATTCTAGCTAGGTATCTAGATGCAGATGCAGATACAATGACGGAATTCACTTTACTTCAAGAAAGGAGACGGATTTTATCATTATCAGGCAATAATCAAGAGAAGAAATGGATATATTTGATTGATTCCATAAACATTGAGCATATCTATCCCCAACACCTAACAGATATCTTCGATTTTCTGTTCTTGGCCATCATGGGGTCCCAGATCTAACTTGAGAGTTCGCCCAAATAATTCCAAGAGGATCTCGAAACAGATTTTGGTAATGGCAGGGTCGTAGCGGCCTTTTGAGAGCTCGTCACGGATGAATGCATCTATGATGGTCATGTTAGTTATTTGCGACTAACTATGCACTGCATTCATGATGATGAATGAAGAACTTACGCTGAGCCCACGCAACCTCATACCAACTAAAAGTAATGCCCTTCTCCCTCAAAGTCTTTCGGATCAGATCTCTTCCCTCGGGGGGCACATGATTATCCTTGCAGCCGTGGATCATGGCGAGTTCACCCTTGATTTCGGAGGCGCGAGCTAGACTGTCGTCGTTTTTGCCGAGGCCGAGAGTGGCGCTGTGGAGATCGGTGGCGAAATATGTTACGGCGGCGGAGACGCGGGGGTCGAGAGCGCAGCGGTAGGCGAGGTGACCGCCTAGACACATTCCTGTTGCGCCGATGCGTCCATTGCAGGTTGGAAGGGAGAGGAGTGTGTCGATTGTGAGGGTGGAGTCTTCGTCGTAGGCTTCGAGGGTCTGTGGGGGTAGGTTTAGAAACTGATGTAATCTTACGAGGCACTGGCGTCACATATAGAGGCTTCAAGTTGTGGTCTGTGACATTTGATGTTGGATGGATCATACCTTGGTGATCTTATATTCATTGCCAGCATCGGTTCCAGGAACATCATAAGCTAGAGGTTCCGGGCCCGTGAATTCATGATATGATGAAGGTGCTGCGACAATATAACCTTGACCAGCAATTTGCCTTGCGAATCTGGCGACTGGCCCAGTGACTATGTTGAAGGGTGTCAGCAAGTATATCGGTGTGTAGCACGTGAGTATGCGGGGTTACAAGATAAGGAAGGGAAGATTCGGAGACATGGGGTGTCTGGAATCTGGATCTCTCCTGATTCCTGAATATGCCCCCATGGGACCTCCAAATGATGAGTTGTCATCTCAGTCTACCGACATGATAAGGAAATTGAAAATAGACAATCGAGACCAATGATATGACATGAAGAAATGTTGATAGAGGATGGATGTTGAACCACAACCCCACCAAACCCCCACTAACCTTGATAAATTTCACTGAAAAGAACAACACCAGGGAAACGTCTGTGATAAAAAAGGATTCAGCTTTGAACCTTAAGATATAGATAGATTATATACTACACACGCTTGAGGGTAGTTTGGAATAGTAGGATGGAAAAGAAAGATTCCTGTAGGTGGTTATAATCAGCTTCGGTTTGAGTTGAGGAGGGGGAATTGTTCAAGTTGTAGGTAGGTTTCATACTCATTGATCCTTCTTTACCCCCCGCTTTCGTTGCAACATCTTTATGAGTTTCTTGAATTAACATTTTGATAGGTAGATAGGTAGTAAATGTAAATATAAATGTAAATATTAAGATGTACACTGTAGATTGTCGGAATGTGAGTATATGATTAGATAATCAAAACTTCTTAATAATTGATCAGCCAGGTACAGGTATAGGTACCGGTATCAGATAGAAGATTGATACTATTGTAGAAACGGGATGACGGGATGACGGGAAGCTCCAGCTGCCAATGTTCGAGTCGGATGTTGATGTATCAGTTGTTTTCAGTAGGTAATATTTTGGTCACCGTAACCTTAAATAGCCCTTCGTTGAAAGGTTTATATTAATGGATGTTGAAGTCCCGATGTTTTAGTCCCGACGCTTCCGAGCATTAGGGGGTTCTTTGAATCTTGATCCGTTCTACTGGGTGGGTAGGTATGTTGTAGGTAAAGGCAGGTACTACTTATTACTAGGTAGGAGGTAGTAGATAGATGGTAGGCAATAATGGCTGTTATATGGCTGTTATATGTCTGTTATACGGGACCGGAAATAATATAATGTAATATGATAAATAATAAATAATAATAAATAATAATAAATAAATGTCCTATGCAAATGCATTCATATCCTAATCCATCCATGCCATCCATAATAGGTATGTACCTATGTACGAGTTGTATCTATTTCATGCTGCACACATTTTTGATGCCCTGTCCTTTTTTGCTTGCATACCTAACCTACCACCTACCTACAAAGCGATAAGGAATTTTGTTACTGCAACACTTGCTAACATTCCTTTCAAAAGATTAAATATTACTTCAATAAGCTTCTTCCTTTCTCACCTTGTATTGAGCACGAGCTTTCCAATATTGCATCAGTATCCATTCAACAAGCTCTCCTACCTTAGCAGTGAAACAAATTTTACCTCGAAACAGCTTCTCAAAACCTCCACATCAGCCATTTCTCGAGTCCATTCCATACAATCTGCTGACCACACGAGCACCACCATTCAGGACAACATAGTTGAAAGGAAATCTTTCAATAGATCAAAACAATGTCGAGTGTGAAAACAAGACGACAAACTGCTGCGGCTTCTATGCCATCAACTCCAACGCCAGCAGCCCGGGAACAAGTTATCATGAATGGTAATGGTACAGCACACAAATCCGAGGAGGAAGATTATCCCAAAGAGAACATATTCCTCTTTTGGCCAAATGTCATCGGTAAGCTTGATCAAATATATATGCGATTAGTCGGGCGCATTCTAATTCTTTCTTTGCAGGATACTTTCGAATCGTCCTCGCATTAGTTTCCCTCTACTACATGCCCCTTCATCCACGGACCTGTACCCTTCTATACAGCATCTCCTGTCTTCTCGATGCTCTCGATGGATATGCCGCCCGGGCCTTTGAACAATCTACCAAATTCGGTGCGGTATTGGATATGGTGACAGATCGCTGCACCACGGCCTGCTTACTCGTCTTCCTTTCTTCTGCCTGGCCTCGATGGGCTCTTCTCTTCCAAGGACTCATCTCTTTGGATTTGGCTAGTCATTACATCCACATGTATGCGACGCTTGTTATGGGAGGAGGGGATACTAGTCACAAGCAAGTCGATAAATCTCGAAGCTGGATTTTGAACTTGTACTACACGAATAAGGTACGTACACCCATGTATATTTTACAATGCCTGTCGACTCAACTAACAACGGACGATAGACTGTCCTTTTCCTCTTCTGTGCTCTTAACGAAGTCTTCTTCATCGCCCTTTACCTCCTTTCCTTCTCCTCCCCCCTTCTCTCGCCATCTCTCCTCCAAATCACCACCAATGGTGGAGCTGGAGCCACGCTCGTCCCCGGGAGCCCCTCCAACCCATCTGCAGCTTCCCTCTTCGCCAACCCATATAGCGCCGGCGCATTGGAGCTTGCGCGTGCCAATAAAATGGACTCCTTCTGGCCATGGGTCATCGCCGGTATTTCCTTCCCCGTCATGGCTGGAAAACAAATCATCAATGTCGTGCAATTGGTCAAAGCTAGCCGATGGCTGGCTGAAGGGGATATTGAAATGAGGAGGGCAGCAGGATTGCCCAGACAGAGAAAGACGAAATGATTGCATCGCATCGCATCGCATCGCATCGCCGTAGGGGCCGATGGTCTTCGTTCGTCTTCATTTTGGTAATGCTATGTTTTCTGTTCGAGTCTCTTGACTCCTTTGTGCACGGATAGGACTTCTTCGTCCCCCTGCACCAATCTGCACCCGGCTGTGTGGTTGTATCAGATCTATTGGCCATGTCGTGTGCCAGTTTTGCATTCATTCGTTCGCGCGTTCACTCACTCATTTATACTTATTACGATATCATACAATAGGGAGCATAGGTAGAGAGGAATGGCGTCGGGACTTAATTTGTGGCCATCTCTTTACATGATAGGCATGTGAGAGTCGGTTGGTTGGTTGGTTGGTTGGGCTTCTCCTTCCAACATAATAATAATATTGAACCTGTACTGTACATGTAATAAAAAGTAACGAGACGTTTGGTGAGACATACATAATAGCATGTTGCCGCTTGCTTGCACGCCTTTCAGGTCGTCGGGTATATCACTGCCCAGGTCGCATTCGCGTAGAGGGCTTGCATTTGGTGAGGTGATTGTGAACGTTGGTCAGAACTTTAATTGGATGGATTGGCATGATGTACATGATGTGGGATGGAATTTTTTTATATTTTATATTTTTATTTATTTCCTTGAGGCTGGACTGGACTGGACTGGACTGGGCTGGCGTAGAAAAATAATCATAACATCGGGCTGCTGTAAAAATGGATGGGGGAGAGGAGGAAGGAGGGGAGGAGGAAAAAAGGTCGCGTGCTCAGGTACAGACAGAGTTGAGAGTCGAGAAAATTTAACATTGAAGGGCTGAGGAGTATTGTCATTTGTATTGTTGTATAGAATAGGATAGTATAGTATAGTGTTATTGTTCAATTGATCAATTATGGTATGATACTGCATTCATTCATTCATTCATTCATTCATTTTAGATATGGACGGAATGGGATGGGATGGGATGAAAACAATCCGAATCCGAATCCGATGGATGGATGGATGGTTCCAGTTCCAGCCTCTGGGTTACATGACATGACATGCCCAGGTGAGGTGAGGTGAGATGAAGGAAACCTGAACCGGATGTCCGATCCGGGTAAGACGAGAGGGAGGGGAGGGAATTTGGGGATTGGGATATCGGATTGGAATATCGGATTGCGATTGGGAAAGACTTGGGTAGCTGGAGGTAGCTGGAGGTAAAGAAAGTTGTTTGCTTTCGGACTTGAGGTTTGGTGGTGAGGTGAAGATGGTGGTGAGGATGGTGGTGGTGAGGAAGTGCCCAGGTGAAATGTAAATTGTGTAATTAATAGGTAGGTCATAATTAATATATACTTACCGGTATATTGGATATATTACTTTAGTTTGGGAAGTTGGGATCCTGTATTATCCAGTAGGTATTACATACTTAGATACCTCCCTAGGTGGCCGGAGGTATTAGTAGTAGGTAGGTAGGTAGGTACCTAATAAACCTTGAACCTACCTAGGTACCTATTGATGGATAGTACCGTTACCGTTACCGTTACCGTATGGCCCGATGGGATGGGATAGCATGGAATTTATTAGGGATATGGATGGGATGGTGAGAGCCGAAGTGAACCCTTCCTTTCCCTTTTCAATTCCAACCTAATAAATAATAAGGTTAAAGTAGGGAATTCCTACAGGTTAGGTTAGGTTAGATTAAGTACCTAGTATGGTTAGTTCACCGAAAAGGTAAAGGGGATTTTTCATTCATGAGATGGATATGGATGGTGGATGGTGGATGCCCAGATGGATGATAAATGATGGATTGTCCTGTTTGGAGTTACCGTTCCCGATGGACGGGCTGGGCTGGGCTGGCTGTTAACGTTTCAACTTGGAACTTTGAATAATCAATTGGCATATAATTGATTATTATTGTTGAACCCAACCCTTATGATGATCTGCAGATTATGGTATTTATTTGGTTCCATATTCAGAGGTAGCTACTATACCTAGATAGATGGATGGGTAGGTATCTATTGTCGGGTATCTATGAATAGATACTTACTACTTAGATTTAGTTGATCATTTTATTATTGAATCAGTGGCTAATTGGTTTATTGTACTTCATAATATCTACCTATCTACCTTACTCTTAAGATATCTATCCTCGATACAATTCTCTACCTCCTTTTAGGTATTAGGTGTTATTGTTATTATTATTATTATTATTATTATTTCAATTGAATCATACAAGTCGGAACCTGGAATGGGATGATATGAAGAGTGAGTTGACTTGACTTGACTATTTATTTATTGACATCCATATGATCGGTCGAGGTCCCTCTTTTACTCCCTACCTACTAGTTATTTATTTTCACTCCAACACCTGATCTCCCCCCCTTGAGACTCTGAGAGGTAATAGCGGGGTTTTTTACTTTCAACCTTTCAAACCACCTCCATATTTTATCGTGTTTACACTGACTTTAAAGTTAACAGTGAGAAATCTCCACTTTCGCCTCAATTCTTCAATCTTCACTGGTTTCTCTCAACTTCACTAATATCAAAACTCGACTCCACCATATCAGACTATCGCTTCTAGAACGAACAACCCAAACCAAGGATTGATTGATCCCCCCCCCACTCAATCCAATCACCATCTCATTTTAGACCGACTTATGTCAGTGATATTTCCTAATAACTCTTATGATTCGATCCAAGCCCAAAATCCTACCTAGTATGCAATGCTACTCTAGGTATTCACAAGCTGGACAATTAATCCCGGGCATAAATCTACGACTACGCCAAAACAACGCAACAAAACGCCCTTCCCTGACTCGATAACCAAGCGTTCGTTCAAAAGTTCGACCTTTCACTCATCTTGCCTGAATCTGGTATGCATCAAATTAATAACAAGACTAGGGATTCATCATTTCCTCCTGCTGCTCAATTCTCTCCGCCAAGATGTCCGCTACATCACCCCCACCACGAACTCGATTCTCACCAACTCCGATCGAGGAGACGGTGAAGAAAGTGAGAAAGTTCGCCATTGAACCTATCGAGACTACATCGAGAAGCAATCAGAAAGGTCATGTGGAGGAGGTCGAGGATAGCACTGCGGAAGAGGTCTTTCCCGCCGCTCCTGCTGCTGCTGCCCCGCCAAAAAGACGTTTCCTGCCTCAACCCGTTGAAACTACAACGAGAAGTAATAAGAAGGAAAATGTACAGGAAGTTGAGGAAGTTGAGGATGCCGCTTCGAAAAAGGACTTTGCCACTGCTGTCCCGCCCAAAAGACGTTTCTTACCTCAGCCCGTTGAAACGACACAAAAGTCTAGCAAAGTGGCGCCATCCAACCCTCTGCCAACTCCAAAGCCTACTCCAGAGTCCAATTCACAAGCTCCGGCTACCGCAGATCCGCCAGCTCCTAGAAGGAGGTTTGCACCTCAATTGATAGAAACATCACAAAGGTTCAAGAGATCTAACACTCCTGGCCCCGCTACTTTGCCCACCGATAAGACTGATATAACACCGGTACGCTTTGCAGTTATGTTTCTTCCCATTGGGTAGTGTCTAACGTTTCTTAGGGTACAAATCACATCTATGTAGAACGGAAACGAAAGTACATACGTCCCATGCCAGTTCCTATCGCACCCGATAATAGTCCAGTTACATCATCTACAGACATACAATCTCAGATCCCACCATTACCCCCACGTCGACAGCCCTCAATGCGTCCTCACCTGAATACCAGACAAAGCACGCGATCAAATTCTTTTCAACCAGAGTTGGACCCTATAGAATCAGAAAATTCACAAACTTCGGATGGGAACATGGACGATGAGGATGATGATGATGATGATGACGATGATGGCGAGTCTACCCCATCCTTATCCGGGTCACTGGGGTCTTCCGAGGATTCTCTTCTGAGAATGCAAATGGCACGAACACGGGAGAGTTGTGATGATCGATTCTCGGGGTATTTACTGGCACTAGCTGCCAAAGCTGCTGAGAAACAACTCATGGAGCAAGCTTTGGCTGCATTTCCCAACCAGTCGGCCTACGAAATTGTGGAACATTTCTATGATAGGGAGATAGATACAGCGTCGGAGGAAGACTCCGTAGAAGGTGTGGGCATGTTAGTGGAACATGCTCATATTGAAGACCTACAAAGGAAATCTACTGAGGTTGGGTGGGCAGCGGCCGAGATGCAGCAACATCAGGAGAACCTGAATCGGTTGAGAGAAGAGGAGACCAATAAGAGAGTAGCTGAAGAAGCCACAACCCCAACATTTCACGACCCATTTTGGACAAATGGAATGACGGATAAAACCCGACCAAATGGGACTCCCCAGGAAAAACAAAAGGAAGCCGAACTAGTTCGAATGCGCAATGCAGCATCTCCTCCAATGCTTGGTGGTGATTTGAAATTTCGCATGTGTCCGTCGCCTCAGGCAACAAAATTCGAATCCGATCAACGAATTGATGTAGAGCCGCATCGGGATGAAGATGGAGGGGGATTATGGGGTGGTTACTGTGTTGCCGAGGAAAATGAGCAATACCTCAGCCCAGATGTTTCCAAAAGACCGAATATGATTGCGACCCCACATGATGAAATAGATGACCCGTTTTCTTCCGCATTTTCATGCGCAGTGTCTGATGTTCCTACCAAATTGTCTGAAAGAAGCAATGGTGGTCTTCAGATGCTAAGTGGACTCGACAGCAGGTTAAAAGCCGAGGTTGCGAGGTCCAAAGCCGAAGACATGCTATTGGAAGAATTCGATGATGCCTTTGTCACACAAGTTTACAATTACCTCTCCCTCGGATACCCATCTTTAGCTCGGCAATACGACGAAGAGCTTGCCAAGATTTCTCAAATGCCTGAAGATGAGCTGCGAGTGGATGACAAAAAGCAAAATATTAGGGGTCATATCGGATTAGTGAATGTTGATGGTCACGTAGAAGAGAAGTCTGGGAAATCTATTAATGGCGAGAGAAGTGAAGGGGGTTATGGTGCCCGATGGAAAGCTCTAAGATTATATATCTTAGAATGGGCTCGTCAACATCCATCCATGTCGAACGGTGCAGAATCACCCAGTGCATGGGGTGTGAGAGCTAGGAGAGGAAGTTGGGCCATATGATTTAATTTTTTTTTGCTTCTTTCGAAGTATGGTATATGGAATATACATATCGTCATTCTCTAGCGAAGCGAAGCGAAGCGTGTCGCGAATTTGGGACAAGTTTAAAGATGGACAAGGCGTTATGTTATAGGGGATTGATTTTCGTTTCGTTTCAATTATATTTATGAGACAAACGGCTGCTGGAATACTTTCTATGTGCTGAGAGAGGCAAAGGGACATTCATTGTTATTAAATTTTTGGGGACCAGTGATAAGGAAATGCTTTTCAGTTTCCTTGGTCCTGGTCGCTTTTGTACATTCGATCGTGGGGTGGGGGGGCAAGGGAAGAGGGCTGGAAGATATATATATATAAATATACCTAGTTATACACGACGTTACGAAGGGGGCGACTGAGGGGGGTTCAAACTACTGATAGATTGTAGACGGATGGCTGGATGGCCGGGAATTCCAATGGAACTTGGGTGCGGATGAGTACGTATATATATATATATATATACGTCGAGGGTGGGGTGGGTGGATGGGTGACAAGGTGCTCTGTAGCAAAGGGGAGGAAGGAAAGAGGGAAATTTGGGAAAGGAGTAGGGGCGCGGGAGTGGGATGGGATGGCATGGTATGGAATAGGATGGGAAGGGAAGGGATGGGATGGGATGGGATGGAATAGGATGGGATGGCGCTTGAATCTTATGGTGGGGAAGATTTTGAACTTGGAAGATATAAATAGATATGCAGATTTTTTGTTTGCTGGGTGGGTGGATGGGTAGAGGGAGTGAGGGAGGGAGAGAGGGAGATGCGGATCTGGATGGATGGATGGATGGATGGATTAGAGGGGTAGGGGGAGAGGGGGGGAAAAGGGGGGAATAGTAAATTTGACTGAAGAGTTTTTTTTTTGGATCGGTGGTGTTTTGCTCTTGATTTTGCTCTTGCTCTTGTTCTTGCTCTTGCTCTTGGTCTTGGTCCTGTGTTGTGTTGTAATGATGTGATGTGTCGTGACAACTCTCCTATATCTGATTGCCCACCCCCCTAAAAGTTAAAACCCGAGTCATTTATCTTAGATAAATGAATCGATTCTTCACTCGAGTTCACATAACCCACCCTAAATGCATCAATTATCCCAGAAGCATCTATAATATCATAATCACAATCCAAAATATCCAAAAGATTTATCGAAAAGTCTACAAATAACTGTTAATTGTTAAGCGTTAAGCGTTAAGCGTTAAGCATTAATTATACAGCCCCATTACCTAGTTCGATTAGTATAACTAGGTAGGTATTTAGTCATAGATAGTAATAGGTAGTAATAGGTAGTATTAGGTAGCAATAGGTAGCAATAGATAGCAATAGGTGGGTACTATGTATGGCTTGAGCTATTTATTGGTGGGTATTTATACTTGTATTTGTAAAATATAATATGTGAATAAAAGAGATGGGATGGAGATGGAGATGAGAGATATCGAGAATGAAGAAGAAGAAAAAGAGAGAGAGAGAGAGCGAGAGCAGGGGATCCCGATCATCTACCGAACGTATAGTATAAACATCATTCATTCATTTATTCATTCATTCATTCATTCTATCACAATGACTGCGGAGCAAAGATTCTACGGAGTCCAGAGATTCTATAGGACCAACATCACCATCACAATGACGAATTAAGAAAACTAGTGGAGATAGAGCGTTTACATCGACATTCTCTTACAAATACCTTTTACAAATATCTCTTCGTATGATGGGTGTTTATTTACTCGCCAGGAGATATATTTATTCATTTATTGTGTTAACAGAGAACTGATATCACGTAAGTGTGGTGGGCATGGCCGATTTCGCAGGTTGTAGATAGATATGCAACAAACAAATAAAAGAATATAGGATAGGATAGGATGAGATGAGATGAGAAATCATGAGATAACATCAAGGGGAAATATACGGTTGGGGTTATAATGGGGGACGACTCACGAGATGGGTTATGGTATAAATCTTGTTATTTTGGGGTAATCTGAATTTCACGTTAAGAATTATTTAGGGGGGGGTAATGACTCCGCATCTTCTACATACCCAAGCCACGCCAGTATAGACAGACAGACCAACAGACAGACGGCCATCCGAAACCCAAGGGTCTATAAAGACCAGTCGATTGATTACCTATCGATCGATCTCAGGGAGACTAGGTGAAATAAATCCAGACTCCAAGAACGTGGTAAGCTTCCAGCATCTCAAGCGAGTAGAATTAAATTCGGATATGAAGGAGCCCTTAGGACAGGTTGATATTTTAACCCGTTAGGAATTTCAACACGGCTGCTGATAAAGGACGAGACGAGAGTCGGAATCGCGCAAGTCAGTTTATAAAAAACTTGCGAGGGGCTGTTAATTCGGTAGTATGAGGTTGGAAGTCATCTCCAGGACCCGAGTTGTGGAAGGTTGGATGGACCCGGAGCACTCGCGAGCTAACATAAAAGAAAGCTTGGTGCGATATTCGTCTTTTGCGTCATATTAGCTTGTTAGAGAATGGACGGAGGATTGGGAGGGAAAAACTCATAGCTGTAGTGGGAGTATTGAAGGTCGCAAGGAAAGGAGTATGATGCAAGGTAAACGTGATCGTTGGAATGTAGGTGTGGATGTCTTCTCACGTGATATCTCTAGCGGATTGTGAGACGACAAGAGATGAGATGAGATATACAGGTTTTCATGGACACGAACGATGCATAGAAAGCAGAGATCGAGATCAAAATCATCCGGATGTGTGTATGGATTCGCAAGTGACCATGGGAAAGCATAGTCAGCTCTTCTACTCGGGGACTGTGTGCCAGTAGCTGAACAAATCAATGCTGCATTTGAATGAGTGCAAACTAATTTGACGAGCAATGCAATGAACCGAGATACAGAGACGGATACATTGGATGGAGCTAATGTTGGAGAGGGTAGCATATAGCAAAGGTAATTGACCTGAAATCAAACTGTTGAACGGCACGGAGGGCAATCTAGATGTGACTCTATGATCACTAGGCCCAGCCTTTAAGCGTTCACCAAGAGAACAAGATACTTTGTCCTACAGCATCCTCTACAGTATCAAACTCAACCCTCGCATCGAAGGAGGTATATGAAGCCAATGTGACATGACACGTTGATACAAAAACAAGCCAGAAATTTCAGACTCCTCCATTCAAACCCATCCATCCTTTAAAATAGACATATCCCAAAGAGGGCGATGAGATGTTCCATGTAACAAGCATAATCCTAGATTCCGCATGTCTTTCCCATTTTCCGTATTCCGGTAAATTTTGCCCAGATGGACGGTCTTCCCAAAACGAAATATGCACTCGCTGCTTGAACTTTAATAACTAGAGATGAGCACCTCTGTTTATATATAGCCTATGAGTAAGGGGTGCTACCGTACCGGTACTATCTTCTACGTGAGTCTTGACTCTTGGTGAAGCACATATACGGGCGGCACTTGCCATTGGTTTTGAAAACTCGGGTGACTTGGGAATAATTTTGGATGAAATGGTGATCAGAGAATAACCACGTTCCTATTTCCCTTGGTCGAGGAACGTGGGTTGAACGTATTTATCTGGTATCATCAGGACTATTAGATATACCGTATTAGAAATCAAATTCCAAGAATAGATCTATTGAGGTCCTGTGGATATACCTAGATAGACTAGTGTACGAAATAGAGTTTCGGCCAGAGCGAAATGAAATGAGATTTGAAGATTAAAGATTTTGCAATCGCAACTGGAACTCGGAAGTATTCCCCGGAATACTCCATATGGTGGAAGGCTGAGTAGGGCATAGCATCTGAGCATCGTTTGGGAAGATTGCCGTGTCCTCGAGATAGATAACCTTGGGAACAGAGAATAATAAAATGAAGTGGCCCAAGCACGTGAAGATCACATGCAATCCACAATGTAAAAGCCTGGGTTCCAAGGTTTCTCGACAACCCGAGATTACGGCACTTGACATTAATCCATGAGATGATCTAGAAGGTTGAAGAAGCAAGCGGAGTGCGATCTGCGTGAACAAAAAGGGGGGATCACCTCAGTCATTTCCGAAATAGTGTGTCTCAAACCTACTCAAGTTCCAGCCCTCAAATTCACAGCCTCCCGAGTTCCGATGATCTCTTAGTCATTCCCACGTGGGCGACACGACGACGGAAGGAGAGACAGGAGATCGTGGTTCATCCTGTATTCATGTATTTTGGGGCTCATCACAAGCACTGACAGGTCTCTGGAGGATTCATGACTACTCAACAAGAAAATGAGACCAGCTACCAAAAGTCTCGGAGAGCATGTTTCTCGATTGCGTTGAGCCATAGACTGAGCATATTACAGTGCGATCCTAGATCCATACCCATATCAATATTTGATAAGTCTGATACGAACGCAGATGAGGCTCAGGCTCATCATATCGTGTGAATGATGCCGCTCGGATTCTCCCAATGAAAGAAAATTATCAAGCCCCCAAGAGAGACTTTACGGAGTCTGGTTGATGTGTCATATTTTAGATCGTAGATCATAGAAAAAGAACACTTTTTATGATATTCAAGACTGACAGAGATTTTGCCTGTTTGCATCAATGTATCAGAATTCCCATTTTCCTTCCCATTGAATTAAGATCGGAATCCAGAACATTTTGTGACCAGCTAAAATTATTGGACCCAAACGGGGAGGGAGATCCCCTATGGACGGTACGGTGCCTTTATTCTGGGTTAATGGATCAGCGGAGATTGTTGCTGCATTGCATGTCGCCCAGCAGCTCGGGAACCTTGATGCATGAGATGAACTTGTTCCCATGGTACAGTATTATATAAGATAAGACTTCGTATGGTATCCAATAATTGGATGGAGAAGGAAGAAGAGCCACGAAAAATGTTCCATTCCTTCTAGAAGCCTCGGTAGAACACATGAGGAAGGCAAGGAAGCGATGCCGTCGGGGCATTTACAGGGCATAAGCAGAGTAACAAGGTATAGAATTTGGTACCGTAAGTAAGTAACCACGCATGGGTGTTTGAGATGAAGGACCTTCATGCAGGCTACACATATGCAGGGCTCCGAGATAGAACATTTTCGAAGCTCTTTCATTTTGTGGGGACGAAGTTGCAGATTAGTGGAAAGTTGGGAACTTCCTGGTCTTTTGAGCTGTTTCTCAATAATGTTCCATTTGTTCCACTGCATCCTGGTGGATGATAAGTAACGGCGAGCGGGTAGCACAAACGGCGCTTCCTTTCGATGCAAAGCTGATTTAGCTGATCGATATCCTTCGTGGGACATAGGTGGGGATTTTGAGAGCTGTGCGGGAAGCATGGCTGCTTCCGGCAGAGTGATGTGACATCCACACTTCCACGCGAGATGTAGGACATGGAATCATGAAAGCGTGGGAACAGGGTAGTCCTTTAGGGGGCTGACGGGAGGAAGGCTGCATAATCGGACGGTATGCCGTGGCCTCATGATTTGAAATAGTCTTTCGCTCACTTGAAATTCAAATTACGAATTCGGTCTCCAAACATAAATTGAAAGAAGTGATATGAAGGTGTGTAAGAACAGTGGGATTACTGAGACGATAGAGTAAGAAAGGACTACGTACGAAAGTAAGATATTGTGTACTTTACCAAGTTTGCTTGGGTAAATCTTACGCTGTCGCATGTAACGAGGATCGTTATCCCTCGAAACGGAGCTGCCTAATTTGTGTTCTAATGGACATGGTGTCATGGACATTGAGAGACATGCACAGGCACAGGCATAATTGGTGGGTGATCATTGATGGCTCATGGCTCATGGCTGTTTGGTAAAATAGATGAGATAGGACCGATTGCTTCATTTTGCGGAGAGCTAAGGCGAGGCACATAACTTTACATAAGGTTATCATTCGTCGCATCTCTTTTTGTAGATTTATAGTAATGTGTTGCACTGTTGCAAACTTGCAAGGTCAGTGTTAAGAGAATCGGTGGAGTCGGCGAGGTGCTTAATACGGAAGACACGAAGCAGCTGAAAGAAAGAAGCGAGAATTAGCAGCTACCTACTAATTAGCAATTACCTACTCCGTACCTAGCTAGGTACGATCAAGCTTAAGCTTTGCTAGAACAAAACAGATTAGAACAGAACAGATCAGGTCAGGTCAGATCAGATCAGATCAAATAAAAAATATTCAATTCATGGTGAATCGCGAATCGTGATTAGATGATAAAGATAAAGATAAAGTCTATGTGGATTCATTCTCTCTTTCGGCGCAAGAAGGTCAAGATTGGCATAGGGCATAAGGCATAATATTCCATGAGACATTTGTGATTGATGGCGGATCCAGAGATGGGCTAGAATTCACATGGAAGCATTTGAAGGCTTCTTCGGCCGATTCATCCACGCTGGATTATCCGCCGAGACATAACTAACTAGGTCAATAATAACATATATGAAGCAGAGCCGCGCGCAAACGCAAATGAGAAATGAGAGACAGCTGTAGATGGTATTTATATTACTACCTAGTATTTACTTCACGTCTGGGGTCCCTCAGTCCATGGGATAGATGTTTTATGAACGATTACGGATGCGCCAAAACCAGGTACGGTACTGTTCCCCGGGTAAGGTTACTGAGAAAAAAGCATAAGCTGACCAACATGTTGAATTCACCTGCCTAAAGCTAATCTGGATCTATTTGTGTCAAATCGACCACACCATACACCCACACCATACACCCTCACCATACACCCTCACGTACATGTTTTATTTCCTCACCATACCATGCAGGATGATTGGGGCTGGGCATTTCCTAAAGCTTATGGTTGTACCATCGTCCTCTGCAAAGTGCACATATCCTGCCTGCATCGATTGACGATATGCTGAGCTGACTCAAAAATCTTATCTACACTACTGTGTTTTACTGCAGTATATCCAATTAACCTTACCATTTACTCTATTTAAAGCTGGAGTAATAGCTGGATCGTATGGGGATCGTTTCTTACTCGGGAAATAATTCCATATTAAATTGCAGTACGATTCATCATGATCATCATGATATGATGTCGATATTTACGGTACAGTGCCATTCTGCTGTGCCTATGTCGTGTTCAAGATGAAGATTTCTCCATTGTGCCGTATAGATACAGATACAATTACATCCCGGTGAGAAGCTACTGCAATCTGCCCCTAACCATAACCGCTGTTAAATACGATCATCGCGCAGTGGAAGAGATGCCGGCACACGCTAATGCCAGGTACGAACCACAGCGAACTGTTGCAGTGCTGGGTTATGATCAAGGGTATTTATCCACTGAATCGTCAAATCGTCGTTTGGTCTAGCAACCGGCTTTGATATGTATGGAGCCGGAACTGTAGAGAAGCTAGAGTCCAAAAGAAGCAAAGTAGAAGTGATAGCCGGCGGTCGGCCATGGTCTATGGTCTATGGTCCACCGTCCATGGTCCTTTAGTATGGTTACAGCAGGGATTCCAAATAATAGAACGGAAAGAATTTCGATTATTATTTCTTGGTCTGTCGGGCTACTGGGAAGCTTGCATAGTACCATGTTATTGCCATGCTAGTACCCCGTCGTTTTGGCTGACATCGTTAGAAAGGATACAGTAATAATCGTTGCTTACTTGAAAGTCTCATTACGACGGGTTCTAACTTCCAACTTGGAGGTTCTAAGGCAAAGGAGCTTAGGAAGTGTTTGGACTCTTTTCCGGGCCGCACCGTGGTAATTTGGAAAGCTTGCCAAGCTCCCAGCTTCGTAGCTTCGTAGCTTCCAAACTTCCAAACTTTGACATATTTCGTCAAAATGGGAGGAATCTGGATAATGCAAGCTGGCAAGCTTAATTGGTGGAAATGGAAATACCAGGTAGCAATAATGATCTGAACTTTGAAGTGGTTCTGTACTCCGTAACCCGAATAACTTTCTTTTTGTCATGTTTGATTGGCTAATTTGGCTTCAATTACCCCTGAGAATAATCTGAACCACCTTGACCTGTTGGTCCATCCAAAAGGAAAAAAAGAAGAAAAAAGAAACATAAATCCTTCTAGGCTAGTTCTTTCTCTAGATTAAACCCACTTTCCATGGTTCCAAATGGATCTTATGAAACTCTTTTAAATCCAAACACGCTTGGATTTATTATAATAATTGTTCTAAACTTCTAATAATCTTCTATAAGGGGAGATCATAATCATGCTTCGGATTTACATACCCACCCACTACTCCGTACTAACAATGAGACAGTCAAATTAGTAATAATGGAAAGGCCCACTGAAGTTATTCATATTCATATTTGTAGATCAATAATAATCATAAGAAATGATTTAATGAATGAATTATTCGATATGAAGCCTACTAGCCATCACTGCCAGCCAGACTCCAGTCCAAGTTTCATAATATCTAATAAGTGATAAGTACCATCGCGAATATCTCATTTCTATGGAAAATACCTTGTTGACATACCGGTATGTACAATGTACAATGTACATACTGATTCCTTTCGGTTATGTACCTATGTACCTAGGTATTGTATAAGGATGCCGTCGCTCGTTGGAATTGAACCAATAACGCATTATCAAGAGACCCATCTGAGCCACCAAATCTGTATGATTAAAGCAATCAATCAATCATTCAAGCTGAGGCGTCAAATCTTTCCATCAATTACTGGCTGAATTCAAGCTTGCGAATGCAACATGTACGAGTCTCATGTTTTGTTTGCTGGCGAAAGTAAAGCACAGGTACATATATACCTAGGTAGTGACAGTAGTCAACGCAATGCGGCGTCAGAGCAACATGAAGGCCCAACGAACAACAAAATATCTGCTGTGTTCAATTCTGATTGAAGATTCTCGAGCGAGGCGACCCGCGAAATCGGTCTGAATTATCCAATGGGAAGAAATCATTTATGCCGACTTTCTACCATGAGCTCACTATACCTTTGAAGTGGCTTTACGTCCTTTTCACCTCGATTCTGACCAATGCAATGCCTTGAATGATTATGTTGTAATACCATGTGATGTTATGCCATGCCATGTATACGGCCGTCAACCGTTGCTGAAACATGTTGAGTCGGTCTTCAAAACATCCTCAAAATTCCCTGGCTAGCTTTAGAATGTTCATCGTAATCCACTTTGTTCGAAATTCTTTCCAAGAGAAGGTCCCAATTCCCAGTGTTTCGTTCCCAACCTTGTATAAACCTAGATCATATTCAGGGCAGAACGAGGGTCCCAGACTCACATAACCATGTAGCCTACCATCGAACATTCTAACCTGTCATGGGCACCCGGAAGATACATTCAACTAAATCTTTGAATGATTTCAACTACCAACAGCCTTAAAACTTTGGCTCAAGATATTGTTTCGCCTCTAAAAGTCCAGGATAGCACAGTGGCACAGGAGGCAACGAATATAGCTCAAAATGAAAGCTGGGAACCTGACCTCGGGTTCGGGAATCACCACTGGAACAGTTTGAAATTCAATGGCTTTTTCATGAGAATATCACTTTACCGATATATAATACTACCCATCAAACGACTCGTGGAAAAAAGATTCAGCTCCGAGTCGGGGATTTATTGAAAGACTGTGACTAAAAATCCCAAAGAGCTCGCTCGGAATAACTAAATTCGGCCTGTCTTGTACTCTCACACATGCTGCTGCATCGCTGCTATGCTTCTCCGCTGCAGTACAACACAGTATGTACCGTCCGTATCAATGAATATTGGAATAGCAAATAAATGTTGTACCGCGATTGATAAAGCAGGGGCATTGGAGGGTATCCAAGGATGTAAATATGCTTTTTCCGGTTATGAAGGGGGTTATAGAACACGAAGTTATTTTAACTTACTATGTATTTTCTTCCAGAAACATGCATAGAATTCCATAACAAATTGACCAATATAGATGTAAAAAACTTATTTTCCTTTTCTGATTTCACCTCAATGTTAATACGTTTTTCCCGGAGCCACGCCAATGCTTGAGTAGGTAATCTTACTCCAAAACCAACATCTATCTGTTTTTTTTGGGCTCATCTAACGCTCGTTTAACCTGTTACTTTGACCTTGACCTACCTACCTACCTAGGCATACCAAGGTTAACGCTCCCCGAACCCCAGCTGGTGTAGGTTGGTTCAGAAGTATCATAAGTTCATAACCGAATAATCGTAGTAATAATAATAATCGGAAACATAATCATAATCATAATTTCATAACTTTCCAAAGGAAGGGATGCGTTTTTGCTCATTTCGATTTGTCTTTTTACTTCCGTCTTCCCCTGGTCCCATAGTCCCGCAGCCGTCAAGCATCTTTCTGAGCCAGGGCGGAGCCCGAAGAAGATCTACTCCCTGTCTCTCTGGCATGCAATCACTTTGATCATATAAGACAAACTGAAGCCCCCTTCGCACAAGAAAGAAAAAAAAAATATTAATATTGAAATATCCTGTAAATTCCTCCATCATCCTCTTGAACTCCTCCTTCATCTTGAGACTTGAGCCGATTCTCCTGCCTCCTTTGAAATAATTCCTCGTCCGCTCCACCATTGGCAGTGTACACTCTACCGACCATACAGCACAAACAAACTATTCTCAAACCACCTTCCCACACCCATTTGCATTGCTTCCATCGGCGTCAAAAGTTGATATCCGGCGGCAACAGTTCACGCAACGTCCCTATCGGCTAGGTACTTCACACGAACCCTGTGCATTCAAGTCACAGCTATCCGGGCCAACGCTCCAGTGTCTGACCGATTCGCATCGTCGCAAAGCTCTCAGATAATCAAAGCAGAGGAAAGCAGAGCAATACGAGCATCACCAGAACCATTTTACAATAATAACAGACAATTCGCCCAACTCAACTTCAGTCAATCATTCAATTCAATTCAGTTCTTCAAACCTTCCATCGATCAATCAAATCAAATCAAAGCAGATCATTTCGGTTCAGTTCAGTTAATTTGCGGAAACCGAAAGTCTAAAGTCTATTTTCGATTCGACAATTAGCCATTTGGCCTACTGCAATCCACATCCACATCGATTCGTCCTCGGCGATTTACCCCTGGAATAGCTATTGGACTGTTGTTATAGCTTACCAAAGAAAAGCTCAAGCTCTACACACACCACCGGTCCACCACCACCAGTAGGTAGCTACCACCACCACCACCGCCGCCACTTCCTTTTCCGTTAAGAAGGGCAGCCTTGTGAACGCAAGCCAAAAAAGCAACGTAAGTCAGACAACCATCCATGTTCACTCTCTCACCTTATTCTTATTCTTATTATTATCCTTTGCCAAAAATATAATCTATTTCTTTCTTTCGTTCTTACCACACCCTCCACACACTCGTGGTTGTGGTCGTGGTCGTGGTCATCATAATATCTAAATCTCATTTGGGATTCGCAATTTTATTTTTATTTTTACTTTTATTTTTACTTTTATTTCTACTTTTATTTCTACTTCTCTTCATCTCTTCATCTTTTATATCCAGAACCATTGTACTGATTTGAAATGTTTTCTTCCTTTAGACTTCCATCACATACACAATCATAATGATCACTAGAGAGAACGCATCTTCCAACATGGGTCGCGGCGCATATGATACTACAGGACTCCCTCAACCAAACCCTCCTCCACCGAAGCCCAAATAAAATGGCCTTCACGAACCTCATCTCATTCACGATTGTCCACGAAATGGCCCATGACCATCAGAGGACCTCGTGGAGACGCAAAATCTAGGCCAGCAGTGGATATCAATCAGATCAACGCCTCATCCCTTGCATCCCCTAGATTGAAGCCTCGTCTATCTCGAACCTCACGAAAACTACTCTCATACATCTTTTACTCTGCTTATCATTCTCGACATACACTTTTCTTGTCCTTTTTGAAAATCACGCTTTTAATACCCATTGACAATACCAATACCCTTTTGTATAATAATCTTGCCTACGATTCGCGACGAATTTCCTTTTTCGCGCTGCGTGCGACTTTTACCTCATTCCCCATCCGATTCTATCTACATTCCAGACAACTTCGATAATCTTATCCGACCCCGAGACATCTTAATCGCACTCCTTGCATTCCAGAAGTTCACTCAAAAAGCATGGCGGTCTCGATCCACAGTACACACCGCCCATCAAATGTCTTTTTTCGAGTTCTGATTTCTTCGTCGCGAGTTTTCTGGAATTTCATTCAGACACACAAATTTTGGGAGAAAGGGAAGGCGTTGCATCTAGACTTGGGCCCGTTGTTCACTCAACACATTAAATTTCATTCTGCTGCGGCATTTTCTTTGGTTTTCGGTGTTTAGACTTGCTGTACTTTTATTCCTTTCACATGGTCCGGTCAAAAAAATTGGGATTTGCTTGGGATATTAAAAACGTTTGGCTGGCTAGGAAAGCTCCTGTGTGTTTTATCTTTGATTTTCTGCGAGGGTTGCATATAGACTTGCTGGTTGTACTATTTTTATTTCCTTAGGTCGTTTGGTGCGTTACACTTGTTTTTTGGAAAGAAAGAAGAGGTCGTTGCTATCTTCCTCGCGGAATGGGCACGCCTCGTGGGTTTTTGTACACGACGGGATTTTGGATTTTGATGAACCGGTGGGACTTGTATGCTCGTATCTTGGAAGGCAGACTTACTATTACCTTGTATTCTATACTGTTCTTCCAAAGTTTTTGCACTTCTATTGCTTGTACTGCGCAGCGACTTGTTTTGTTTGCAGAAAGAGATACATTGACTTGCTCTGCCTCCTTTCATGGACTGGATCCTGATCGACGAGCGAGTGATGCGGAGGTGGAACCCATATACCCAACCTAGACTGTATGAGAGATGCCTCCGCAAGGAGTTCAGAAGAGCAATAGAGCGGAACTTTGACTTTAGGGTCCTTGGTAATTAGACATAATAAGAATATCACTTTAATATCTTGAACTTAGTGCAGTCCCAATGCTCATGACATTGACTTCACATGTTCCAGCTTCAATATCTACATCAAAAGATCCTATGTACCCGCATGAGCGAGGAGCAGTAAAACGAAAACAAATGGTTACATTTCCTTCGCAAAAGACCTCAGATTCGATCTCGAGTGCCACTCTCAACCAAAGTAATATATCACATTTTTATCGGAAGGGTTCATGAAACTTAGACAAACAATTTTGAATGGGGCTTCCCGTATCCGAGTCGGCTCTTCCGAATCACATCATGTTTGTCCTCGAAAAAGCAAGTGAGTACAAACTCTGACTCAAAAGCAAACTTTCAAGAACGATCATACCCTCTCGCAAACAGGTCCCATTCAATATATTGCCAAGCTCCAAATATATAATTTTTTTTTGAGGAAGTGCACGGAACCGACTATAAGGGTCAAAGATCTTATGTGGAATGTGAGATGTGATATGATATGAATCTCTATGCGATAACGATTTGATGTGATCAGATCTATCTGCAGCGGGTAAAAGGGGATGAACGGAGTTCGAATGAACATGATTCTGGAATATGCAGAGAAGGACCACTAATAACAAGTATAATGATGTGGGTCGTGTTTCCCGGCTTATGGACTTAAGTTACTAAATGGTAAACCGAGAATAATGAAGGGGGTGAAAGTGCATTAGTGGTCCATAAAAAGAAACGTATATTGAGAGTGAGGCTTTTAAGGTTACCGTAGAGCAGCTGCGGTGTTACAGCGAGGCTTGAGGAAGCTTACCGCGTTGTCAATGATCATACTAGGTAGCTATTGAAATAAACAACCACAACAACAAGAATCACTGACAACGGACGAAACTCGGGATACTGAGATATTAGAAGCAATCAAAGGCATCTGGATTTGAGTTTAAAGCTTAAGACTTCAAAATCTGCGACATTGGAAGCTCCTAATAACGCCAGCTCATTCGAAAGTCACAACCCCGCTACTTTACCATCACTATCAATAGAATAAATATAACCCTCCCATTCTGTTTACGAAGCAAACCTCCCAAGATGTCTATTATCCAACAAGTCTCCAATGCCACATTAAGTGACAACTGGCGCACGATCAACATCGATGCCCTCGACCCTGATTCCTCTACAAACTTCGATATCTCTACCCTGGCAGCACAATTTCCTCCTGTATCTGATTCCGACATCCGCACTCTTGCCCAACAAGTACGACAGTTGCTTCGAGGAGGTGATCCAGAAGGTGCTTTAAGGGGTGCCCTTGAAAATGCACCATATGGAAGTAGTGAACAGGTCAAGGAGCTTCATTTGGCAACTGTAATGGAGGTATTGCAAAGTATCAAGGCGAGCGAAATGACACCATTGTTGAAGAGGGTTATGGCTAGTGAGGGCGGTGGAGATATCTTGGATTGCTTGATGAAATACTTGTACGTGCAGCTTCTCGATTTTCGTTGACTTCAAGCTTTATTTGGGAATATACTAATGATATATTGATGGCAGATACAAGGGCATGGAATCCAAAACCGCAAATGCGAACACAAGCAAGATTACTCCACAAAGTACCGGGTTCTCGCAAATTGGGGGTGGTAGACCTGGAGCACAGAATGAAAGTAGCGGTTCATCAATGAGTGTTCTCCTCAGCTGGCATGAGAAGGTCGTGGAGGTCGCGGGGCTAGGATGTGTGGGAAGGTGTATGACCGACTGGAGAAAAGTATAAATGGAGACATAGATATTGGCAAATTATGATGACAAAGATGAAGAAAGGAGTACAGCTTAGGGTCGTCGAGGTTATGAGATTGGAAGGTGAAATACTACATGGCCGAGAGACGGCAGGACCGAGTACTGAATCGGAGAGAAATAATGACGAAAGGAGTTTGATATCTTTAGACATCGAAGAATGCACCATGTTGACAATCATAGGCCTAGGATGATCCCCAGCTAGCAATTCTCAATGGCCTGATTCCACACAACTACTCTGGCCAGTAGTCCATTTAATAGTGGAAGCCACCCCGCGGTGTATTTTGCTCTGAAACCCTGGTCAAACATTTGACTATTATCAGGGGCGTTCTGCACCGATGGCCCCATCTCAACCGCTTCTTCACCAACCTGATATTTCAATATTCTCACAGGAACTATTCTATCAGTTGTTTTTCTTGTCACCTTTCTCACATCTCCGAAATTTTCGCTTGCAAACGTCAATATTGATTACCCAGGCGTGGAGTTATTGGAACGGTTGAACATGTCAAACTTCGAACTTTGAAAAAGCTTTCGATTTTCCCAATTGATGAATGATACCCGATATCGTATGAAGTGATACGTAAATCTTTCTCTTCTGTAGATTTATCAGTAAGTAGGCCTTCTTCATACATACCATCAGACCATCAGATTCTAGACGACGTTGGCCCAGTTAGAAAGCAATTAGTATTCCCGCATCTACATCTAGCTATACCGAGTGGGCGAAAGGCTCTTGAAAGCTATCGATATCTTAAGTAAGCCATCTGCAATATCATTTTGTATGATCTGATTGAGTTTGAAGTACAATAATTGATGTGTCATGAGAATCATTAGGGATAATGAAGTCTGGTTGAACGGTCAAATGTAAATATTGTGTCTTTTAGACTTATAGTACGGTGATATGGACTACCGGTAATGAAACATCGACACGTTTGATTTACTCACGCACGCTATTGTTAAGGAATTAATGACTTTGGGAATCGATGCTACCGATCGATGTTCATGGCAAAAAAGATCTGCTCGACAGAACAAAATGCACAATATTGAATCCCCCCCCAGCTTCTTTAAATTACTTTATATGCATTGACGGACCGTGGTTGTTATTGCTATTGCTGTCTACATAAAAGTGCAGGTGGTCTGCTGGGTAGTATGACTACTTTCCCTCGATGAAAGGGGGAAGGTGAGGTAAGGTAGGGTTGGTGTTATCATGGCTGCTTCATGCTATTGGTGCTATTCCAAAGGTATCTTCTACACTTGAGAAAATAGTCATTTGTTCGGCGGTGTCCCTGGATACTAAATTCAAATTGATGTCCTGTGATGGAAGACTGTACGCTAGTCCGGTCGTTTAAACTTAGAATTGGGACGAGGTATCTCGGATATTTTGCCATGAATAGCGAGACTTTCTCTCCCTCCCCCGCTGTTCTTATCGCTTACATGTTCAGGATATTCACAAATCTCGTTCACTTGTAAGTATATTCGCATTCGCATTCGCATGATAGCTTTTCGGGTTTCTCACGGAGAAGAACAAATATATGAGATCCATTTTACAATATTTCACACAACATATGATCTCCATATTTCTCACGTTTCACACCGAAACCACTACGTTTATCCCTAAGGACGTTCTCCAAGAAACTACTGTAGAATCAACTTTGTGACTTCGTGGCCTTTAAGTGTTGTGCAGCTCCATTCTCAATTGCTACATTCCATTCGTCTAGTGCTATCGAATCGCCATCATCATCACTATATCAACAAGCCTCAGCATCCCTTGTCCTTAACCTCCAGATCCTCCACTTTCTTGCCAAAAATTTGAAATTTCTGTTGTTATAAAATAGTTCTATGTACACTAGCTCGATAGTCACAACAACAATACAATATGTTCAAAAATTTCAAATATACCCAAGCATGCCACATCCTCTCATTGACTCCGTCCCGTCACCTCCCTGAAAATCCCCATCACAATTACAAGAATGAACAAAATGAGTGAAATTGAACGTGTTATCATCCCGCAGGAATTGCATAGGACGAGCGAGTAGTACAGCTGATGTACTTCCCTGTGCTGAAAACTAAGAGGATCACTTGTATATTTCCACTCCCTTTGCTTATATGTTCGACTTGTTTGTCTAATCCTCAATATTCGGACACATGTAATATATATATATATATTGATAGAAGACATCGCATCCCATAAAAACAACAACAACAAAAACAATAACCAGGCAGGCACTTTGGCGGAGTGGTTAACGCGACGGCCTGCTAAGTCGTTTCCAGCCATGATGTCTAGACTCTAGACTTTATTCCGTATTTATTTTTCAGGACCCTTAGGACCTACCTCGCAGCTCGTCTTGCCGGAGGCTTATTAGACACTCAATTTAGTAATAATGAAGCTATTCCCAAAATA
>JANPYM010000003.1:2890486-2942295 GCA_025890175.1 Ciborinia camelliae
CCAAAATAATAAAATAAGAGGAGGGGAGAGAGAGGGGGGAAGGGGGAAGGGGAAAGGGGGGGGAGGGAAAGAGGGAGCTCTATAGTATGGCGACTGCGATCCACTCCTCTCGCCTCTGGCTCGAGGAACGGATGCGTCGCAATTAAAAGAGGGGGGAGAGGGGAGGCGGGGGACGAGGAACGCTCCCCTTCCTTATATGCACCCGCTAGCGCGATCACGTGACAGGAGGCCGCGTGCCCCAAAATCGCGGCAATATCTTTTTAGATTAATTGGTGTAGTAGTAAAACTAACGTTTACAACGTTATAGAATTTCAAACTAAAATTGTAATTTCTGTTCTAAAATCTAGTTAGATCGGACTAGGCGAGGATGGCTTGCTTAATAGTGCTAATTGTCACGCCAAGGCACCTGCCTAGTGAATGACGGTCACGTGATCGATCGGGTCTTGGGTAAGTTGGAACTTTGCAGATGGGAGGACGAGATGGAACTCCAGGACATGTCTTCTAGGCTGTTATGTCTTTGCCTTGGGGAGATGATGATAGATTGTTTCAACAATGGTGAACGGAAAATGGCCCGGCTTTCTATCCTATGGTGGGCTTGATGATGTGTCTTTTTTAGATGGGAAGTATCGGTCGTGTGAGTGTGGTGCTGATTCAACAGTCTCAGAATAGAACAATTTCATCCGAGGTTGCAATATCTCATGAATATTCAAACAGCAGGACTAATTCGAACAATGAGAAAACTTCGAACATTCAAAATACCGAGTTGAATATTCAAACCAATCTGAACACTTAGGAGCGAGCTAGATGCCCTTCTGCGGTAGTAATATTATATGCGAAATGGCGTCTACTCCGTTAGCCATATCAACTATGGTCACTGTCCATTATATCGAATTTGCAACCTGACATCTCCCAGGTCATGTTACTGTAAAGTAAACAACGGTACATTATTTCGTTCTAGTAATAGCTAAACGGAGGAAATTTATTAGATGTTCTTGAAATTAAGCCCATTGGCCCCTGAAACATTACTCTTGCAACTTGAGTATGTGTAAATAAGTATAACCTAACATCTTCCATGGATATCATCTTTCAAGTTTCCTTCCCACACTTAAGCACCATACACCACCAAAGCCCCATTCCTTCTCCACTTCAAATTAAACACCCGTACTACTACAAATTCCGACTCAATAAACTAGACAGACATGCGCCCCATCTAAACAGGGGACGCGCAACCGAAACTCGTCGCAGTACTGGACCCATTAAAAGCACTGATCAAACCTAGACAACTACTATAAATACCCAGAGCCGCCGTGGCCAAGGCCCCCAGGAAGTAGATAAAGTTGAAGATATTGTACATCCAGTTAACCTTGAATCCTCTAATCCATCTCTTGACACCTGTATCAATATAATTATATGTCCCGGTTTGGGCATCAAATGACTCTTCGCCTGGAATCATAGCATCTTTTTGAATTTGATATCCAAACCCGAGAATGGCAGGGAATGTATATGTGAATTGAAGGATACAGAGTGCACCCACGAGACCAGAAATGTAAGAGAATTGGGGGATGGCAGCGCAGACGACGAAAGCAATCGCCCAATAAAAGGGTACCATGCCAACCCAAATCATTTTACCGCGCTTGGAGGTCAAAGGTGGTGCTTTGAAAATGGCTTGGAAGACATCAATGTATGCGACTTTAATGCCAATGTTCCCGTAAAGTACAGCGGCAATAAGACCAGTGATCAAATTCATGATATTTGTAGCGGTTTGCCAGTTGTAGGAGGAGAGACCTTGGTTGACTGGGTTGTATGCATATTGACCTTGGTAGGAATAAACGAAGATACCAAAAAACATGTAAACAACGTAGATGAATAGATCAGCAAGGAGGAGGCCCTTCCAGAAATCCATAGGATGACGCATTTCAGCCAAGAAAGCAACGAAAAGCATAGCACCACCGTACGAGTATACGGCTTGGTTGAGGCCATTTAGAGATCCGACAAATCCATCTCCACCAGTCGCTGCGCCGGGCGGGGGAGTGCCTGCATATCTGTGAATGGGTCCAGGACCGAATGTGTCACCAAAAGAAGCTTCGACTGTGGCATAGTTAGGTGGTGAGTTGGCAGAAACGCCCATACAGATGAAAATAATGAGGAGGTTGATCCAGATTGCGAAATTGGCTAGCCAACCAAATCTCTGGAGGGTACGGATTTGTCCCATGATCATACCAGCGACCATGAAAACTATCAAACAGACAACGAAACAGAGGTTCCCTTTGGCGATTTGTGAAATAGATTGGCCGTTCGAAAGAATGAGGAGAGATACCGTGAACAGTAGTTGAATAGTTTGGGCAACGTTGATTCCATGGCGGGCCCAGGTTCCGAAAACACGGAAGAAGAGATCGCCATATGATTTTGCAGGGTATTTGTCCGAGTCCAGTGCGAGAAAGACGTTATATATTTGCCAGCCAGAGTATAAAGCAAACCCACCAAACACAGTGTAGAGAGCAATTCCCGGTCCATCTGTAGCTCATGTCAGTATTTGTGTGGAGGTTCGGATAATGAATTTACTTACAGCCCATTTGCGCAAAAGCCCACGGAACACTGAAAGGTCCAAGGATATCAGTTGTGATAAGATAGAAAATGCCTGACCAACCAGCCGTACGTATAGCACGACTCGCATTCTTCCATTCAGCATCTGAAACTGCCGATACCCTTGGAACTGGAGAATTATCCGATCCACTAGGGACCATAGACTTTTCGTCTAGACCATCCTCATTTACAGCTAGTGTTGTTGCGGGTGGAGTGTCATATGATTCGGGGTCGACTTTTCCACGAGAGAACCGATTTGTGATTATGCTCTTCCAATTTGTTGGTCCCTGAGCTGCAAGAAACTTTTCATTGGCAATCTTCTCATCGGCACGAGTGATCTCAGCCCAGTACATATATTCTTCGAATGTGATACTGGGATCGTGTATCGAGGCCAACATCGCCAGTTCCACGGGTTTAGCATCTCCTACAATGGGATGATGAGGATCTCGTGGATCACCACCCTCCAGGGCGAGACTTGCCATGGGCGTACTCATATTGGCAAGATATGCGGAGATGAAGTCAAGATAATTTGATTTCAAGACTTGCGGTGGGTAAACATTGAAAGTTCAATCAAGGAAGAATGGGTTTGATAAAGCCCTTTATAAATTATGACGGGAAGAGGAATTAAATAAATTCTAAATACTAAGTACCTAGTACCTAGTCTCTCTATCAAGGGATATGGGAAAGGTGGGAGTATTGTTTCGGTCACACCTTCTTTAAGTAGGATAAGATGATGATCATGCAGATAAGAACATCATCGCATCCTGGGCAAAAATAGCAAGCGTTCCACCAATGGCAAGAACGATGGAAGGCAAGAATTGAACCAATACCAAAGATTATGATGTAAACTTTGCATCACCATTGGATCGCTCGCTAAACGTAAATGATAATTTGGAATTATTGGAGACTCGAGATACAAACGAAGTTTGAAAGCTTGGAAACGACTGAAAGCATCCAGCCAATAACCTTAGTTTTTTAGAGTATTATGTTGGTAAAACTTTCCCTGGTCAAGAAATGGCAATGATACGTACGAGCACCTTCCTATTCAAGACAGTGTGTGATTGATATCCATGTATTGCCCATGCCCAGGTGATAAAAGATTAAGATATTGAGAATCAAAGAATCTAAGAATCTAAGATACGTCCCCCGCGCCCGAACCGAGTTAACCGACAATTGATGAGACCGGACCAAATGAACGGACTTTTGTCCCGATTGGGGACGAGGAGGCTTACAAGCTTACCAGCTTACCGTCCCTTGGACTTGGTAAATTGGTAATCTTATGTTCCGGCGCTTCTCTTTCTTTCCTGCAGCATCAGCCAAGCCCAAACATTTATCCATCAATGAATGCAGAAAAGGCTTGGAAAAGCTTGTTCCAACTTCCGATTAACCTAACCTACCGATTACATAGATTACCCATCGCGGTTATAACATTGGCAGTGGGAGTCGTGAAGGTCACTAAAATCTGACTGTACCTGTTTTTGGAGTTGGTTGTAGTAGAGTATCAAGAATATTGAAGACATTGATCGAATAATGGTTATTCGGGGCTGACGATATCTCCCGATATCCCCAAGAATCTGGTGACAAGATAGTGATCAGACCGAACTAACGAATGGAAATGAAGGATATAATCTCTGACTTGCCAGCTGTGATATTGATTCCTACCCAACAAGAAAGTTGTCCGGTGGCACAGCCGCACGGCTATAGGAGCTGACGCCGAGTACAGACAGGCATATAATGCGGTTCATACGGTTCATACCGTATTGATGGGCCGAACGTTTGATGAATGATGATATCCATGGTGTCATGGTGGATGTGATGGATGTGATGGATAGGTATCATGATACTGTATGATGATAGATATGATATATCCTAGTAGGTAATCTTACATGTAATGTGCTCCGTATCATTTTGAAGATTAAAGATTTATATGTGATTGGAAGTCAATGGGTTAAGGTTACTCAGCAAATCTTACTACGTATCACACGTGACTAAGGTTAAACTTTAACCCGGTCTCAACCGACGGGTAAGGATTAATATTTCAGGCTTTCAGCCCGCATTGTTTGAGTATGAGTGAGCTAAACGCCGCAGAATCTGGAAGCTATTCGAAGCTGCTACAGTGCTACCAGACCTACCTATTTACCACCCAACTAGGTAGTACCTAGTCAGGTTCAAGAATCAAGATGCCAGAAGATAATCCAGTCGAATCGTACTGTAACGCACTTCCTTCGCAATCTAGAAAATAGGTACCCATATATCTGAGACAATTGACACAATAAAAGCCTTAACTTCATCTAGAATCCTAGATATATCTAGCTAGCATAGGAACTTCCTAGAAAGCTACTAGATCACCTATACCGTAACAGAGCTGCAAATTCCATTACAGATAATGATTGAGTATACTCTCAAGCGCATGCCTCATATTATTCACTTGTCCTGAGTTCTTTGATAGCATCTGCTTATTTTGCTTCAGTCTCAACGGAGCATATCGATTGACTTCCCGTGTATTCGAGCTTGGGGGTGGTTTTTTAGATGTCTTTAGTAGATTCAGAACACAATGGCGGAAATCAGGACTCTATTCTAGTGGATAGTTAGTTTCCTGTCCGCCAGTTGTTTCGATACGCTGCTAGAAAACTCTTGATATTTGGTAGAAGTTTCTATGTTTTATTCTAGAGTGTATATATACATGTACTCTTCCGAGATAGAGACCGATTATCATCACCATCACCATCAGAACAAATAATCTCTACAAGCCTTTCCATATCCAAAGATTTCACAATGTCCGACAACTTACTCAGCACAGGAACTGAATCGACCCCTACCGAGGCAACCCTAAAGGTCACACCAGCAGGTATGGAAGATAGTGCATCAGATCAGGAGTCAAGCCTTGATATAGATACATTAGACTCGCACCTGCATGCTACCATAACATACTTTTGCCGTATGGTTTTCCCCAACGACGGAGAAAAATCCCACACCCCATCTTCAGCGCTCGATGACTATCTGAAGGCGTTTGGGGAAATATTTGCTGACGAGGAAGACATCCTGCCTTTCCAACACGCCAATCTTGCTATGTTGGAATTGCGTTTGAGAGAAGGCTTGGAGGCGATGCAGGAAAAGAAAGAAGAGCTTGAGGTAGAGTTGGAAGGAGCTGGGTATGATTGTGGTTCATTATCGGATGATGGGACCGGTTATTGTCGCTATTGTGGGGGCATCGAGGGCGACGAGTGCGAAAGCGATAAGAGTGACGATGATCATTATTGCCACTGCAATGCAGACGGTGCGGCTATTCTCACTGACGGCGTTCCTTTGTACCACCACTGTGCCGTGGATATGGAGAACGAAGGTCCGGCAGACGGAGAAGACGAGCGTTTCTGCCGCTGTGCCATGTACGACGAGGGCTCTGATGATGACATTGACATTTACTGTGATTGCACTTGAGATAATGAAGACCGATTGTATTGTGAGCGACAAAACTGCTGAGGGTGGAGCAGGTTCTCCCAAAAGAGACCGATCTTTGACACGAAGCTGAGATAGCTCCTCCGGCGCATTTACTTTGGTAGAGAACTTGAGATAGAGGGATTTTTGTATGTTGGTAGACAATGAAGACTTGTTGAGAAGGAAAAATTGAAGCTTAAAGGCGTGAAGGTTATGATTTGTGATACTTGGATCTAAAGTTAGTGATTGGCCACTGTTCAAGGCTCATGGAAAGATACAAATACATAGGTATATCTCAAAGAATAACGGTGGGTAAGCCTAAATTGGTTGGTAACCCCAAGTGTAGAACTTCTTTGTTTCATATCTGCCATTTGGCTGGAGCGGGGTTTTGACAAATTATTGGGCTGTTGTACTATCATACTCACTAGAGTAATAACATGACCATTTAGGACCACATATCTAAGTCCGTTTATGATTAGGATAAAAATCTGGCAAACAGCCTCATGTCTTGTCTGATCTTACAGAATTTTAAGTTCTATGAATGAACTTGGGAGTGATTACGATATGCTTCCACGCTGTGTGAATTTATTTGGGATATTATCCTTGATCTAACAGGTTTTTAATTGGAGAAGAAAAGTACACATTGTAGATATTCCCGGCGAGAAAGGGCTGGCATTTCGTAGTCTGAAGACGGTGGGTAACATTTGGAGCTTTTTGCTACAGCGAACGGGCGATTATTGTGTAGATGTTTCCCACCACTACTGGTTGGGTAGCATGTGCTGTAGTTGATTTTAGTTATTAGCTAGGCAAGCCATATTAGCTTCCAGTATGCTCAATCTCCCAGCTATCATAGGTATAGATTTTGTAGCAGACTAAGGGCCAAATATTTCCTTAGTACTGTCCGCTCGAATCGAGGATAAATCTAGAGTGGAAGTCACTCTATGAAAATGAACATGGGCTTGATAATTTGGCTGTTTGAAGGCTGTAATCTGTCTCAATATCATCTAATTATGGACTTTTATTGCCGTGGGGTTGTACTGAACTTCTTAAGATAGGCCGATGTCGGTCATCATCTTCTTCTCTGTCAAAAGTAAAATGAAAGGTGCATTTAGTATTGAGCCAAGACTTACAAATACATGGAAGGTGATTGTTTCTGAGTCACGGAATAGTATGCCTAGTGTGGCCGTTCGTGGAAAAGGAAGATGAAAGCCATTTTCTTCAGACCACGAGGCTCGCAAGGTTTGCAGACAGTATGGTTGAGAAATTTAGATAGGTATCCAGCATTCTATTGCTGCTTTCCGTCTTAATATGGCAATATAGAAGCCCACATGAGCACCTGTTTTGGTCTACCAGGACCGTTCAAACCACGAGAAGTAAAGGGTGTTCATATATTGCCTCAATATGGCAACACGACAAGCACGTTGCTCAACCTAGAGGTTTCAATAATAAATTTGAAAGATACGTCCTGCAAATCTCCTCTATTGGGTAATTCCATGTAGCATTCACTATCTTCTTCAAGCCTTAGTCACTTGCCTATTGATATCAGCGAGGTGACTTAAAAGAGCTCGTATAATCCTTCATGAAAGAAGTATGTCATGTAGAACTTTCAAGACGGAGTGATTGAAGAGGCGGCCCATGCAAACAAAAGCACTTCGTATCATTAACACAATCAATCAATGTTGTATATTCGACCAGATACAAAATTTCGGGGAGTAAATTGGGATTGATCCTTCGAATTCAGGCTGTAACGGCTGGCAGAAGAATGAAGTACGGGAAACAGAAGAGGGTTGCGACGGCTGGCGATAATGGATGCAATTGCCATTGGAAGTATCGGACAAAACGACAGAGAAGATGACATGCATGTGCCGTGAAACATGCGTGAGAATGACGAAATTTTGCCAAAATGTATCCGTACGGTTGAATACCAGGCTTATAGAGTGCTTATATGATCGCCGCTTGAATTGTCGTTACTTGAATTGATGTAGAGGTTTCCCCCTGAGAAAAATGCGGAGGGACTGCTTCCGCACCCCAGTTTTGGGTAGCCGATACACCCGAGCTCATGCTTCCATTGCATAGGCACTTTACTCCAACAACTCGATAGAGCCATGTTTAAACAACTAGTGTGAGAAAATGGGATGAATCAAGAAATATTGGGAACTGCATCAACCTTCATGAACATTGAGGTTGTGTTTGACTTTGTGGTGTTATACTACATCACTTCAGAATATAGAAAGCAAAGCGGGTAAGTAAATGATGGCTTATCCAACACATATACTTGTAGACATATACTATGAGATTTTTGAGGCTGCCATGTGCTCTTGATATAATCTGCAGTCAGCATTCAGCATTCGGCATTCACCATTCACCATTATACGTTGTAAAGCTTTTTGGGAACTTTTGGTGTTGTTCTGCAGGTACGGCGTGTTTGGTGTTTTGGACTTGTTTGATGGTTCAACTACAGCTATAGCTATAGCTACAGCAACCCCAGCAGCAACCTATTAGGAACTTGTAATATCAGAGATTCTCGAATAATATAGTTCTTTATGGTCAAGTGGTGCACATTAATATTGATTAAAGGGGATTTATATAACCCTATTAACCGATAACTACCTACCTAGGAGAATAAATTGTCTTTCTTCTCCCGATGCCGCGTCCCGAAGATGACCCGAAAAGCCGTCTCAACTCTAAATCTAAATCTAAAATCTACTCTATCGCAACCCCTCGTTTCAACATGCAGACAAAATGGAGTCCCTAATTTGATGATTAACAAATGTATCGCGAAGGTGGTGACATGGCCAGGCCAATCATACTGACTATTGTTGCAAGACTTATCATCCCTTCCTTCCTATCCTAGTAGCCAACTGAATACCCAAATCATCCAATCTTTGTCAAACGCGGGATGAAGCCCCCGCATACAGTGAACCCATTCTGGAGCCTCCGAAGCCTCACATTGGATCCATGATACCTATTGAATTTGCTACTCGCTACTTAATTCGTGAAACTAACTCGTCCCAGGTATAAGAAGGAGCTTTGTTCATATTTGAGGGTGCTGGAATAATAACCTTAACCTTTCAGCACGCACTCCACAAGTCGATTGCTCCCTCGAAAACTTATACCCACCATGCGAACGGAGCACTCCTTTTCAACGAACCATCCACCTCAAACTACACATGAGCCACCTTTGTCCAATATGTCTAAGCATACCATAATTCCAGTTGATAAGAATTGGACCTTCAAACAAGCGGACAATGAAGATTCTAAATTCCTGCCTGTCGCACAATTTCCTACGAATGTTCACTTGGACCTCATTGCCAATGGCATCATACAAGACCCTTTCATGGGTAAGAATGAGAATGATGTACAATGGATTGGTGAAACTGTCTGGATATACAAAACAACATTTTCATCGCCCGCAATATCAGCAGAAGATAAAGCTAGCGTTAAAGCAGTTCTGGCCTTTGATGGATTAGACACATATGCCACCGTTCTCTTAAATGGCAAGGAGATCCTTAAGACAGATAACATGTTCATACCAGAACGGATTGACATTACAACTCACTTGAAAGACGAGGGAGAGAATGAGTTAGAAATCACGTTCGAGAGCGCATATCTCAAAGGATGTGCCATAGTGGAGAAATACCCGGATCATCATTGGGGTTGTTGGAATGGAGATACGTCCAGACTTGCTGTTCGGAAAGCGCAATATCACTGGGTATGTAAAAATCACTTGCAATATGTAAGAGTCATAAATTATTGACATTTTACCTCGCTCAGGGATGGGACTGGGGTCCAACTCTCATGACATGCGGGCCCTGGCGACCAATAAGCATTGAACTCTTCTCCTCTCGCATCTCAGACGTCTACTTTACGAGCAATGTGGACAAAGCCCTGAAAACCGCAGAACTCGTTGCGAATGCAGATGTCGAAGGCAAGGCCACGCAAGTTAAGTTCGATATCACTCTGAACGGCGATCTCATTGCCACTAAAACAGTTGTCTCTTTTGAAGGTCATGCTACCCATGCCTTTACAATTGAAGATCCTGCACTCTGGTTTCCAATCAGGTATGGCAAACAACCATTGTATGATCTTACTGCAACTCTACTTCATAATGATACAGCAATATCGACGCAGAATAAGAAATTTGGCTTGCGCAGAGCAGAGCTAGTACAAGATTCCTTGACAGGCCAGCCAGGAACATCATTTTTCTTTAGAATCAACAATATTCCTATTTTTTGTGGCGGTAGCAATTGGATTCCTGCCGATAACTTTATCCCTCGCATCAGCAAGGAGAAGTATCGTGACTGGGTTAAGCTGGTAGCAGACGGAAATCAGTTCATGATTCGAGTCTGGGGCGGTGGAATATTTGAGGAGCAAGCCTTCTATGACGCCTGCGATGAATTGGGTATCCTAGTATGGCAAGATTTCATGTTCGGGTGCGGAAACTATCCCGCTTTCCCAGACTTCCTCACTTCTGTGAAGAGGGAAGCTGAGGAGAACGTTAAGCTTCTCCGACACCATCCTTCCATCGTTATCTGGGCTGGTAACAATGAGGATTACCAATATCAAGAATCGGAAAGCCTCACTTACGACTTCGACAATAAAGATTCCGAGAGCTGGTTGAAGACGAACTTTCCAGCCAGATACATATATGAGAAAATTCTGGTGGATGTCTGTACTGAACTGATTCCAGATACATACTATCACTATGGTAGTCCTTGGGGTGGGAAAACATCCGCAGATCCCACCATCGGCGATTTGCATCAGTGGAACGTTTGGCATGGTTCTCAAGAGAAGTACCAAAACTTCGACAAGCTCGTGGGACGATTTGTTTCTGAATTTGGCATGGAAGCATTTCCCAATATCAAAACCATAGATGCGTTTCTCCCGCTAGGCAAACACGACCCTGATCGTTTCGCACAGTCTTCCACTGTCGATTTCCACAACAAGGCCGACGGCCATGAACGTCGTATAGCTTTATATCTAGTTGAAAACTTCCGCTACGCCCCCGATCCCCTCGAACAATTCATCTATTCCACACAACTGATGCAAGCCGAGTGCTTAGCCAGCGCATATAGGCTATGGAAACGCCAATGGAAAGGCCCGGGCAAAGAATACTGTGGTGGCGCCTTAGTCTGGCAGATCAATGATTGCTGGCCCGTAACATCCTGGGCCATCGTCGACTACCATCTCCGGCCTAAACACGCATATTATACCGTCAAGCGTGAAATGGCCCCGATATCCCTCGGCATCACGCGCAAAGAACACATAATCCCCCGAGACAAATACACACGTGCACACGTGACCAAAACAACCAAGATCGAAATCTGGGGCTCAAACCTAGGTCTCCTGGACATCACCACCGATGTGGTCGTCAAAGCCTTTGATGTCATAACCGGGCGCGAAACGTTCTCCAAAACCATCGCATCGGCTCTTCTCTTACCGGAGAACCGCTCTACCGAGATCATCGCCATGGATGTACCCGTCCGAGAACCCCACGTCGACGAAGAATCCCGCACGGTCGTCGCAGCCTACCTCATCCAGGACGGCATCCAAATCGCTCGCTCCATCAACTGGCCCGAACCGTTGAAATACGTACACTTGCAAAAGCCCAAACATCTCCAGGCGGAACTATCGAAAGATGGAAAGGTGGTGGAGATTAGTAGCGAGGTACCTGTTAAGGGGGTCGCTCTTGAATGCGAAGATGATAATGTGAGGTTTGAGGATAATTTGGTCGATATTGTGCCAGGAGAAATGGTCACGGTGGCTGTTGAAGGTGCGAGTGAGGGGACGGATATTGGGGTGAGGTATTTGGGTATGGTTTAGAGTGGCTGGGGATGTCTTCCTTGTTCTTTCATTACACGCAATCATGATGGTTTTATGATATTTATCGATACTAGTGGAGATTCCTTTATACGATAACTCAAGTTATTTACCTTTCTATCCTCTTGAAATTTCAATCCTTGGGACGTAGAAAATGTACTGAATGATACAAGTATACTTCTCACTCAACGTGGGAGCGTGAAGCTATTCTGCTGGATAATTATATCCGGATAATTTTCCGCTGGGTGGTCCAGGTGGACTAAATTTAACGCAACTCAATCCACAAAGTAGTCCTGATGAAGAAGATGTGTGAAGATAGAGGATATACATTTATTCAAGATTACATACAATAAATACACTTGCTGAAGACAGAATCCCCGTATTTTCATTTTTCTGGCACATCAGATCGGATACCCTGACCCCTCACCGCCCATCCCCACCCACCATTGCCCTTTCATTGACCGTAAACACCAACTCCTGCTCCATCAGTTTCAATTCTCATCAGATTTATTTTTCATTTGGACCCTTAATCAAAACCTTGATACCTTTTCCTTCCCTCACACTCTTGAAAGCCTCTTCGGCATCCTCAAACTGGACCTCCCCAGTAATCAACTTCTTCACATCCACCTTTCCAGTGCTCACCAATTGCACTGCCAAAGAGTAATCTCCGCTTCCATATCTGAAGCTTCCTTTGGCTGTGATTTCCTTGGTGCACAACTCCATGATTGGGAAGTTGATATCTGGTTTGCCCATTCCACCTTGGACATATGTTCCTCCACGACGTACGACATTTATAGACGCTTGGATGGAGGGCTCCGCCCCTGATGCATCAATTACGACATCTGCGCCTTCTGGAAGCCCAACTTGAGATTTGAGATTTGAAGCATTTTCAGCGGCGGGGATACGCTGAGGAGTAAAGGTATGGGTGGCGGCGAAGGATTTCGCGAATTCGAGACGAGTGGGCTGGATATCAGCTGCAACGATGATAGATGCTCCATATGCACGAGCTACTGCCATACATAAGAGACCGACAGGACCCGCCCCCATTACCACAACAGATTGTCCTGGAGTGATCACGGCTTGTTTGCAGATGTGCACTGCTACAGCAAGGGGCTCAATTAAAGCCCCTTCTTGAAGCGAGACGTGCTCGGGGAGTTTGTAACAAAAGTCTGCTGGGGATGAATAGAATCCAGTAAGAGTTCCATCGATTGGAGGAGTGGCCGCAAAATGCATTTCCGGACAAAGGTTGTAGTGACCGGAAAGACAGGCAGGACAGCGACGACATGGATAACCGGGCTCGAGAGCTATACGATCGCCAACCTTCAGAGTTTTGACGGCCGACCCCACGCTAACAATTGTACCTGCAGATTCGTGGCCTAATACCATGGGATCTTTCACAACATATGGACCAATAGCACCCTCAACCCAGTAATGAACATCCGATCCACAGATACCGGTGTAGTTTATGGCAATAAGAACATCGTGTTCAGATTCGAGTTTTGGAACTGGCCGATCTTCGAATTTCACAGAGAAAGGCTTTTCGAGAACGAAAGATTTGTTCTATAACTAGGTAGTTAGAAGACGTTTAGAATAGCGGGGGAACATGCTGGGGATTTCTTACACTTTTTCCTGTTATGTCTGCCATTGTGCTTAAATGTGTGTTGCTTCGGCTGAAAGTTGCGAATGTTATCCCTTTTGATCCTTTTTATTTTATGAATTGAAAATCTGGGTTGAAGGATTGATGATACCTATGTATAGTTTTGAGCTGGCTATAGAATGAGCTTCGGTCATATCACCCCACTCTGACAGCGACCCCGCGATGATTTATCCATTTACCCGCACCAATCAGAGAAACATGTCGTCACGGAAGAAACTTTTCCGAATATCCCGAAATTAAGTGGGAAGGTACTACGAGAGCTTCAAAACATCGTGAGAAGGTACGACGAGAGCTTAAAATATCGCGAGAAGGTACGTCGAGAGCTTCAAGTATCGGGAGATGCGATATGCGAAGATGAAGTTATATGCGGCAGTGAATTTCGTTAACGTCCAAGTGAATTTCTTTGCGCTCGGTTGACGTCATCACCGATTGTGGATGAAATCCTTCTGAAAGACGGGTATTGAAACTGTCACGGCTTTCACTCATCGATGAAGGTGTTTGTAGCTGAAGTAAAGTATCCAACCCAGACCCAGACCCGCCATCCCGGATAATCCAAATCCAAATCCAAGAGTCTCTCTTGGTGCATTGCTCGTTTGGGAACTTGTACTCAAGCTACCAGTGATGGTAGTAGTCGTCCCAATACTACTAAACTCCGTGACGGTAGATACATCAGGTAGATGTGTTCCTTGAAGCGATTCAGTTGCAATTCCCGTGGGAGTGATAGTTAATATTGAAGATGGGCGCGTAGAAAGAGTGGGAGATTTGTTGTTGTTGTTATATGAACATGTCGCAGGAGTGAAAGTCGTCCAGGAATTAATGGCCGGAATGTAAGTTGACACAGCAGATTGACACAGCATAGTATTTCCAATATTGTAACTTTCCGCCGTTACATTATCGATGGGAAAGCCGGGAAAATATGAAGTAAGATACGAGGAAGACATTATTGAGGATTGCAATAATTAAAAATTAAACAAAAAGGAGAAAATGAATATGAACATGGAAAAGAAAAGGAAAAGGAAAACAATGTGCAAAATTATATATTACAGTAGTAACAGTGGTTTAGGTTAGGTTACCACTCTTCCAAATGTTCAAAATCAAGAAAAATAATAATATCCATGCAGGCCTGTGAGAGGAACTTCCAATAAGAAGGCGGTGAAGTGCAATAACTTCAATATTATTTGGGCAGAATCTTTTTGAATGACGCCCATATGTACGGACGGGTAATAATAAGTATGTACTACCACCAGTACCAGAGTTGAATCACCTCCAAACTTTATCGGTTGCTTGTACTTCAATTCCTATTTTCAATTGTTTATTTTAGTTATGAAGCTTCAAATCTTATAATCTCAATTGAATTTAATACTCTCCATATCCTCTCAATCCCCTCAACCTTCCCTTCTCCTACCCCTCCCCCGCATCATTTCACTCATCATCCTCTTACAATGTCAACTCCAATAAGAGGCATGCTCCGCACACTACGCCCAACATCCGCCCTCCGCTCCTTTACCCCCTCAGCCCAACGAACGTTCATAACTCTGCCCGGCAGTGAACCGCAGATCCTTACCGAAAAGCGCATTCTGCCCTACAAATCCTCATCTCTCTACAGTCTAATCGCCGACGTCGACAGCTACTCGAGCTTCGTCCCGTACTGTACCTCTTCCCATGTAACCCAATGGTCGACGCCCGATCTCAACGGCAACAAATGGCCTGCCGAAGCGAATCTTACCGTAGGCTGGGCCGGCGTTGAAGAAACCTTCACCTCGAAACTCCTCTGCGTCCCCGGCAGCATTGTCGAAGCTCTCGGCGGCGACGCCGTCACATCGATTCCCGAATCCAAGCTTCCGCACCACTCCGAAACCTACCATCGCGCCGCCGCCGCAAACGGTATTTTTCAAAGCCTCAACACGCGCTGGTCACTCAAACCCTTCCGCGACCAATCCCCCACCGGGCAACCACAAACAGACAAACCCGAACATGGAGCGAGGGAACAGACGGAGGTGCATTTAACCATCGAGTTCCAATTTGCAAATCCATTATACACGGCATTGAGTAAAGCGGTTGCGCCACAGATAGCCCCGAAGATGATCGAGGCGTTTGAACTGAGAGCTAGGAAGTTATTGGATAGGCCTGGAGCGGGCCGTTGATAACAAGACAGTATTTGGCCATGGAGTTAGTGCAGCGAAGAAGCTTGGTGCTTAAAAAGAGGGGCTTGGATTCGTCTGATGAAAACGATAGACTTTTTGGCTCTGGATAACCTGTACCACTATATAATCAAAAGTTTCAAGGCGACAAAAGTTTATATACCTACTATTGATTGGGATGCATGGGAAGTATATCGAAAACACCTTTCCATCCCATCAATATAAAACAAAAGCAAGTCGTCAATGCCTGAGGTGGTTCAGATGCGACTGTTCGAATGTTGGATTTTTTAGATGTTTGAAATTAACTTGGATATCGAAAGATCACATGTATTAGAGAGTCAAAAGGTGAGGTTGGCTACAATAGAATGTAATTAGCTAGGACTAAAGATACGATGGATATAACCTTAGGAACTTTGAACAATAATTGCCAGATCATAACTCATGACGAAAGTCCCCCCAATCTTGAGATCAATTCATCTAAGAGCTATACTTCCCCCTTCTTTTCTCTCTATCACTCTCGTCACTATCCTTTTATATAACTTCACATCTACCTATATATACCATATATGAACGAAATAAACCGCACATTTCAAAGTTGACATTTAAGCTGGAGAGACCATTCGATTGTCAAATCCGAAATTGGAATATTGAGGAGTGTTGATTGCGAAGCCCAAATTATAACTGTGTAATACGCCCCCCTCTAAAATTAACCACATCAAAACTTCTCTACGCCTCCGCCTCCGCCTCATGCAACTTAATCTTAACCCCATTCCCACTAGACATCGTCAACGTCAAATTAAACGAGACGTCCTCCTTATCCACACTCTCCAGCCGATCAAATTTCTGCAACAATCTAATGATGAAAAAGCTCGCCTCCGTAAGTGCATATTGTTGTCCTAAACAGATACGCGGTCCCCCATTGAACTATATTGCCACGTTAGTATGAGTTCATAACCAAGAGTCAGTGAACATACCGGCAAGAACTCCCAGCCCCCCTTCCTCCCATCCCATCTCTCCGGTCTAAACTCATTCGCATCCTCGCCCCAAATATCCGCTCGCCTCTGCAAGGCATACGCACTATACTCAACCACTGTCCCCTTCTTCACAAAAACCTTACTCTTTCCATCCTTACCCCCGCCATGCGGTAACGTTGTATCTTTATTCGCCACTCTAAAATTCCATGGCACTACGGGATACAATCTCAGAGTTTCGCTCAATACCCAATGAAGGTATTTACAGGTCTTGATATGCGTGAACGTGACATTCCTTGGATCATTGAAAGGTCCAAATTCGCTTAGGATAATCTCTCGCAATTTCTTGTATCGTACGGGGTCCCGGGCAAGTGTAAGAATGGTAAAGGCAAGAAGAGACGAAGTTGTATCGCGACCAGCAAGCAATATATTGAAAACCTGTGCACGTAGTTCTAACGGATCCCGTGTTTGCTCTGCCAAGGCTTCAAAAAAGACGTAGCGGTCCGGGTTTTTGTTTTCTCCTGTAGTCTCAAGTTTCTTTAGATGTTCGGCAATAATTCCATCAATGACTCGATGGCAAGTTGAGATAGCATTCCTGAATCCGCTTGGCCACACTAACCACTAGAGCATCGGGAAGTTAGTAATTACCGAAAGTAGGAGGGGTTGGACAAAAGTAAAGATAAATAATTTCGACTGCACAATGCAGTGAAAGAAATACAAAAGATGAAAACATCCAACTGATTTGGGGATTGATGAATGCGAAATAAAGAAGCAAATTATACTTACACTATATGGAGAAAATCTCGATCTCTTCGCCAAGCCCATATTACCAATATCGAATTCCCTCGCAAAAGCCTCAACATCCGTCTCATCACTCTTTACACCAGACGCAGCTCTTATACCTGAAAGCTGGCTCTCGACACTCTGGCCCAGTAGGAACTCCGTTGCCGTATCTAATGTGAATCGAAAGAGTAATGGTTGGATATCCACTTCACCATGCCAGCGACCTTGTCCCATTTCGGGTAGAGCTTTCAACAAAACTTGAAAATGTCTCTCCTCCATCTCCAAATCACTTAGATTATCCCTCGCGAATTGTGGTCTCATCAGTGCTCGCGATCGTTCCCAATCTTTCCCATCTTGTGCGAAGATACCAGGACCTAGGAATGGCAAAAAGTTGTTAATTCTCTGCACACCCAAATCGAAGTCGTGGAATTGTGTTCCGAGTATGGCTTTGATGTTATGCTCGTCGATAGTTGCGAGGCCATCGTTGCCAAGAATCGAATTGCTATAGGTGAGAGCATTTACTTCTTTGTACTTCTGTACAGTGTCGGGAGGAAAACTCTTCGCTGCAAGAGCATTAAGAGCGCGAGTCACCTGATCGATGCCCAAGGGGAGATTATTCTTCAAGCTAGGAGGGACTTCGCAATTAAGCTTCTTAGCTTTAATGCGAAGAAGTTGTGAGCGGATTAAACCACCGACGATGAGATAGATGACATATGAACCCACGACAGTGAGAACTGTTGAGCTGGTAGAATACCCCAAGAGTGTGCCCGTGGAGTATTCCATGATTGATTGAAAAAAAAAACGCAAATCGAAGTTGGAAGTTCGAATTCGGAAGTGAGAGTAAGAGGGAAATAAACAAAGGACCGAGGGAACAGGTGAAAGGGCAGGAGGCAAAGGTCTTACTTATCCTGCTCCTACCGATTTAGTTTGTAATTGTACTACCTACACCCGACTTACCTACCTACCTACCTAGGTAGTAGTACACTACCATATCCTATCCCATCCTATCCTATCCCATGACTATGACTATGATGATAGTCTCAGCTCCGAGGCAAGTTTTTACCTAGGTAGTTACTCTAGTACCATCATACCAATCATAACTAGTAGGTAGGTAGTATATAATACGAGTACAGCTGAGGATACAGGTGAGAGAGGATACAAGTGAGGAACGATGACATATCGTGAATATGAAGTAGGACAGAAGTGGCTAATACCAATTTAAGACACCTTGTCTGATCCTGTAAAACTTTCGCGGGTGGAGAAAAGATTTCAATAGATATGGAAGGCATCACCGAGAGGGACCACCAAATAATCCAATCCTCATGCAATGACAATCCAATCCGGGCAAGATTGACGACGACAGTAATTTGGGATTTTCAATAGGTAATCAGGATTCAAACCTCTCTCAAACTTCAAATTCCAAACTTCAAAGATCAAGATCCCTCGCTGAAGGGCGTGATTACAGCAATGTAATTTTCTATTGATTTCTAAGAAATGTTGACGGTCTCATCCATTCATTGGTTATCTTATCGTAAGTTACAGACATGTACAAATACCTACTAGGTAGGTACATACATGTAAGTGAGATCTCGGGATTTGCTTACCCAAGGTCTTGACTCTTGACAGATGGATGTAAGATTAAATGTCCGATGACGATTTCTAGAAGTGGTCATTGGTACAGCGAATTGTAAGATGTCGTCGTCGAAATCATCAAAAGGTAAAATGTAACATTGCGAGGTATTGCTTAAATCCGCCAAACCCAAGAGCCGTTCTATAATGTAACCTTACATAACCCCATTCAAAACCAATTTTTCCCTGGTCCTTTTCCACCAACCATAGGGGTTATAACCAGGTATACACAGTTAATTATGTGATGATTTTCGTTGTTGCGTGCACTACGTCTGAACGATTTTATCATCTCCTGCGGTCTCTATAATCATCCCTATCCCTCCTGTATGATCTATCACGATCACGATCAAGTTCACGATCTCTGTCCCTGTCTCGACCCTCATCTCTGTCTCTGCGATGACTTCTTTTTTCATCTCTCTCCCTAGCGTAATCACCCATTTTCTTCCTGTCCCTATCACCTCCTCTGTGTGACTGTGATGAACCCCCAGGTCGTAATCTTTTAGCATCAGTCTTCTGTACCCAGGCCCCTAACTCTTCTGCATCTTTCAGTTCTTTTGCCCCTAGGCCTAATAAATTCTGTCTCCTCTTAACCTCCTTTCCGCCACCCTTTCGTTCTTTGCCATCCCAGCCCATTCCTCTTAATAATGCCGCCCCGAATTCTTCCACCGGTACTGCCTCGTAATCTTCTAACGTCGAAACATCGGGTGCTAATGCAATGGCTTTTTTATACGCATCTTCTTCTGCGACCAGTTCATTTCCATTTCCATTTCCGTTTCCATTCCCATTCACGGAAGTGATAATCAAGTCTGGCCCATTTCGTTTCGAATCCACCCCCATTAATGCCTCAAGTGCCAGTTCGTCTTCCGTTTTAAATCTCGGCTTCTCTTCCGCTTCTTCCGCTTCTTCCACTTTTATCGTCTGCCCAATCATTTCCCCGTCATCATTTATTTCCTCCTTGACTTTAGTTTTCACAGTCAATCCCCATTTGATTTCCCCGTCATTCCCATTGACAGAATCCACGCTCTCTTCTTTCCCCACCCCAGCCCTTCTCTTTTGCTCCTCCTCCGGTAATAAATTCCTCCCTCTCGTCGCTCCTGCATCTCCCCTTCCCTTCCTATCTCTCGCCTCTCCTTTCCAGTCCCTATTCTCCTGCTTCGGAATAACCAGTGGCATCGTCATCTTCTTCTCATCTCCCTCTCGAATAACACCTCCATCCGCAAACCCAGTAACAGCCTCATGTTTTCCTCTTCTCGCTCTTGTGCCATCATCCGAGTCCTCAGAATCTTCATCGTCGTGCGCAAAGGAGCTCCGGGGCCGCTTTCCTAAGCCCGATCTAGGCTGTGGTCTGCTATTTGGTTTCGCGAAACCATTTTTGGATGCTGCGCTCAAGGAGAATCCCTTCATGGAAATTTTGGGCGCATCGCTCGATGGCGACATTCTCGATCGAAAAGTGTATATTCAGATAAGTACGCGCGTAAATCGAAAGAAGAGTCCTGCTGCAGACAGCTATGTGCAATAGTAGATATGTAAGGCAGTTTTGGAATCGGTTCGAGAGTATCGAAAGTCGTAAATGTCGCTATTCAGCTCAGGTTGTTTTGTCATAGATAGGCAGAAGTACCGCAATATTAAAACACCGATGTGCCGTTTTGAATTTATCATCACGTGATAGCATCGATTCTCATAAAAGTTCTCGGATCCTTGGGTGATTACACAATCATAAAACTCTATAAACCGACCAATTACGGCCATGTGGGCGGCATCCGTATGATAACTGAATTAACATTCCCTGACTTCTAATTTGTTTGGTTTACGAATTATCATATAATTAGTAAAATGCTATAAAATGACGCCAAAATGTAAAAACCTCAAGTCCACTCACTACGAGGGTCTGATGAACGTAAGATAACTTCACAGCAAGAATTCATTTCATGGAAGAGTTTGCTTTTTCACGGATGATTTGAGTGTGGGAGATGGAACATACACAGTGATCAATTCATCATACTGGATGTGTTGAAAGTACAAGGTACGATACATACATACATTTATTCATTAATGCTTCTTAATTCCATAAGTCAGTCATCTGCCAGCAATGCCACCAAGACTGACTGTGTGCGATTAAACTCTTATAAGAGCTTGGCAAATCTATTTATACTTCTACAGCCATCATCCTCTTCAATAGGGCACACCGAACCCATACAAGGTTCAATTCGTCATAATCGATAAATCAACGCTTTATTTACCCACCATTTTGTTGCGCCCCTCCAGTACCATTCCCTTGTCCTTGATTTTGGCCCCCATTGACTTGTGCTTGTTGCTGCTGCTGCTGTTGTTGTTGCTGCTGCTGCTGCTGCTGCTGACTATTCTGTAGTCTCTGCTGGTGATGATTACTCAACATTTGAGCATACATCTGCGGACTACTGTTCTCGATACCCATCGGTGGTCGCTGTCCTCCTTGGCCATTCATTCCGAGGTTGCTGTTACCAGCCGCTGCATTCATAGCACTTGTTGCAATGCCGCTCGGAGGTTGGACGAGGCCTCGTTGTTGCATGTGTTTATTGTTGTTAAATGCAGTTATATTTTCGCCTATCAACTTATGAATTTCACCGGCTGACGCGTGTGGGTTGGCTCTCCTAACACTTCGTTCTATATCCATGTATGGGATACTTGGAGGTAGGCCACCATTAGACGGTCCAGACAATGGCATGCCTACCCTAGGGGATCCTGTCTGGGCAGGAGAAGGGGCTGATGTACTTGGAGAACCAGCCATACCGTTGATGTTGTTGGCATTATAGGATGTCATGTTGTTGGGCATGAATCCAGACTGCGGAGGCATGCCGTTCATTCGTGGAGGGGAGTTCTGTGCCTGTCCTGGATGTGGGCTACCTTGCTGCTGCACCATATTCTGCATCTGTTGTTGTCTCTGTTGTAGAGATACACGATGGGCATGATTTGCAAGTTCGGCAGTCACGGCAGGATTTAATGGCAAACCTCCCTGCATTTGAGCTTGTGGGACACCATTTGGCATTGCCTGTGGAATCCTAAGGTTATTAGGCATTGGCCCCGCGACACCCATTTGTGGTGGAAGAGGCCGAGGTCTATTCTGTCCTGGAACGGCGAGATGACCGTTTCCATTTGGCTGGCCAATTGGAGGAATGAGACCATTTGGAAGAGCAGGGCCACGTTGCTGGGGCAAGCCATTGGGAGGACCCTGGTTGTGTCTTTGGCGAGCTTGCGCTTCCTGGTGTGATATTAGCATGTTTGCATAGTTTGCGGCTTGAATCTTGTAGGAGCTTACCCTTCTAGCTTGTTCCTGCCGCAATTGGAGCGCAGCAAAGCGTTCCTTTAATGCCTCATCTCGATCATGTTTCAAACGACTAAACTCTTGGGGAGTCTTAATCGGTGCCCATGCCTGGGCTGGCTCAGCTGGCTTCCTTGCTGCGGCTTGTGTGGCAGACAGTTGCTGTTTTTGAGCAATATTTTCACGCCTCTTGGCCATTTTTCTCATCGCCTCGATTAACGCTATATGTTTCTGATTTCTCCGTCTTTCCACACGTTGGCTGGTAGTAGTTCGCCTTCGAGGTGCGTTTGTTTGACCACCCGCGTTGGCCTGTTGGGGAGCTTGGGTGGCCAAGAGCTGTAGGTGTCGTTGAGCAGACTCAAGTCTATTGTTGTAAGCTTTAAAGTATGCTGTTTTTTGCATGTCTGTGGGCAGCCCTTCTAAAGTTATCCATCGTTCAAAGCATTCCCAAGGCGTACGTCTTTCGGCACCGGATGACAATAGCGATCGGGTTGATAACATATTGGAAATAAGTGACCAATTATAAGCATACTCTCGCACAAGCCTCTTCAACTCGTCATCCTCAGAATATGTCCATTGCGAGCATGGACGGCATTCGAAGAAACTTTGCATTGGCATAGGGAATTCGGTAGGGGGCCGGAACTGATGTCCAGCATGGATGCGGTCGCGAATATGCTTGTTGGCGGGATCGAACAGACCTATATTGGTCTGTTCGGGGGGTAAAATTGATCTCTCGTGCCTAGATTGGTCCGCTGCGCCATCTTCATCCTCACTATCTTCATCGTACTCAAATCTGCTCTTTTTACGGGGGGGTCCTTGGAACTTTAATTCCATCCTACCCTCTACGAACTTGCTAATACCGACCGCGGGCCGTCGCCAGAAGCGATCAGGATCAACTTCGGATGTAGGCAGGTCATTACAGGGAACACTCAGTGGAGCACCATATAAGGGCAGTTCTTCTAAAATTTTATCGGTCGCAGGGGACCTACTCAATCCAAAGACAACATCATCATCCTGGAGACCAAAAATCGCAGTAGGGCTGACAGTGTCTGTAAGAGTGAGGCGAAGTTCTTCATCAATATCGTCCATTGGAGAATCGGCTTCTGCGGAGATAATCAGCTCAGGAGTGGGATGTGAAAAAAGTTGACCGGCCCCGTCACTCATTTCAATATCTTTTGAGGCTTCAGCCGAGACTATTGGTGGACGAGTGGCGTTCACTTGTAGAATTTTCCGTTCCTCGAGACTGGCTTCAAACCATTCCGCACAGGCATATACAAGGTTCTTAGCCACTGCCATTTTCCACTTTCGCTCTTCTCGAAAATCTGTCCGCATCCATTTAGCTTCTTGGAGAAGGACATCCCAATGCGTGGTTGGCCGAACGGGCTCCTCGGATCGCTTAGGTTGGCGTAAAGACCATTTGTGATTGTTCTGGAGTCCATATATGCGCTTTAAAATCCTGGTTGTTTGGTTTTCGTTGATGGGGACAAAGGAATTTGAGGTCGAGATAGTTTTATGAGCCGTCGATAGTAGAGCATCAAGAGGGGGGTAGCCTGTTTTTTGTGTATTATGGCTATTAATATACAAACACGCGAAATAGTCATCATAAGGATGTGTTGGTTGTAAATTCAAGCCTCGAGGAACCATAGCAGTAGAGTCGCTAGCTCTAGGAGCGGAAGGTTTCTTGGCAAACACTACAGTTGAAAGTCTACTTTGGCTCTTTTCTTTGGTTTTTTGAAGCAAGCTACGAGTAGACCCTGGGGTACTTCCTCTCGAAGGAGAGTTGACGGTTGATCCAGTGTCAGGCTTGCTAATAGGGCTTCTTGCCGAAGTAGGGGAAGCGTTCGGAGCGGGCGTTTCACCTAGAATCTCGGATACAGACTTATGTCTAATTGCTCCGGATGCGACCCTTGTTGTCATACGCTCAATCGGTACTTGAACGGGTGCGGGCGTTGACGATGATGTTTTGCGTGTTGTAGAAGTGGGTGGTCCGGATGGTGGCGTCTTAGAATCAGATGATGGCTGCAATGGAGCCTCTTCAGCAGGAGCTGACGCTTTTGCATTTGCGGCAGCACCAATTTCCAGCGTATTTTCACTTTCGAATGAATCCTTCGCAGTAGCCACATCTAAATCCATAGCGTCGACTGGTGTCTGTCCCTCACCCTCAGAATCCGGTACTTCCATTTCTTTGGGGGTCGCACGGGGTTTCTCGATTCGAACTTCGGCATCTGGCCGCGGAACCTCTACACCGCCATCATTTTTGTCCATGGCCGCTTCCTTTTCTACATCGCTGGCCTCACGTGCTAATGATTTAGGTTCTTCGATCTCCTGTGAATTCGAAGCTTCAGAATCTGCTATTTCAGAAACCGCGGCAACTCGAGAGCCAGATGCAGCTTGGTCCTCCATACGAAGTTGAGCATCGGCTGCCATGGGACTACTATCAAGTACCTCAGCACGAGAAGGTTCATTTTGGGTTTTCTGTCTTCTGTTGTGTTCATCCTCTTGAACAATGTCCTCGCGAATGGATTTCGATTCTGTTGGAGTTTTGACAATGCTCTCATTATCTGGGCGTTCGAGATCTTCGTACCGAAAATTGTCATTCTCGGGACTTGTATCGGCGGAGGCATCATGTTGGGCGGGGGTAGTGGTTGAATGGGCATCTATCGTTGAACTTGGGGAGGAAGCCAGATCCACCGCAACCCGGAGAGTATTCGTAACTGAATGCCTACCTCGTTCTCCCTTATGTTCGCGTGCCTTCTCAAACTCCTCAAGTCTAGCTTCCTGAACCTCCTTGGGTGGTAAATGGGCAGTCGCAGCATGATGATTCTCGTCGTTGGCACCGAAGAGAACTGGTTCTTGCAGATTTGCAACATCCTCGGCGGATGGGGGTACTGCTTTCCTTGGATCCACTCCAGGACTTCCTGGAGGACTTTCAACAACTCTCTGAATACGGTCGATTTCAAAGTCTTTATTGGGCAAATCAGGCTGCTGGTTTTGTATCGCAGTCGCAGGATGACTAGCATTTTCGGATTCCTCTTCTACTGCTAAGGGTGGGTTGGCAGAAGACTCTGTGGGGAGATCGGTCTGCGAGCTCTTCGAAGACGATCTCCGCACCGAGACTTCATTCGCCCCTGGCGTTGCCCCAATATCATTCCCATTTCGCTCGATCTTTCGTCCTTCGTTACTATTTTCGATTGGGGTACTTCCACGACTCTTCCGTGATATTATTCCGTCGCGCTTAAAGTAATGTTCTATCTTGTGAGAGACTGCAGTTACTGAATGTTCCGTACCTGCTGGGCCACTTGGTGTTCTTTGTTTTAGGGAATCGGGTTGAGGTTGTCGTCGGGCGGGTAGTTTAGATTCATTGAAGGACCGGTCCCTATAAATAATATTAGTATTAATTAAATTGTATTTAAATCACACATTGATCGCAGTAATTTTGAATAGAATAAATTTGGTGCGTTCTGGAAGTATAATACATACTGTAAAATATCGCACGCCTCCAGAAATTGAGCTTCTGCTGTGGTGGTTGGTGGAGCATTGGGGTCTATCCTAGAGATCGTGGGTATAGGGCCTGCATCGTCGCAAACTGCGAACAACTCGCGAAGTTTCCTCTTTCTCGAGATAACAATTTGACTACGACGGTCAGTACAATACAAATGGGACGAAACGATGCGCCAAATGATGCGACACGAATTGAGGCCAATCAAACAATTCATTTACCTTGCTTCATCGTGTTTGGATCGTAAAAGGCGTGTGCGATAGGGAGCTCCAACCTCACTCATAATATCGCGACCGCGACATCCGTTTTTCGAAAAAACGGATAGAGTCCCGATCTGAATGGAAGATTCTGAGATGCTTCAAATGATTAATTCAATGGAAACTCGTGGTTGTGAATTGATAGTAGATGGGATGTTCTCAACGTGCTCTATCACTGTGTTCAAAAATTGCATGGAAGGACGAATCAACATAGGCAGTCCGCGAATTTAGGCATTTTAAGCGATCTCGCGGAGGGACGTCCATGACCTTTATATGCATATTTTTTGTTTTCGATGAAGTTTTACGCATTTCTTTTAAGTTTTGAGATATCTTCAAGTTCTCTGGGTTAGTTATCATTGAGGAAGATGTTAAGATCTTAAGTATTTTACCCCAGGTGTTGACAAATATATTTCGTGGACATCTTTGTGTTGCATCGTAACCGACAACGCTAAAGGGAAAAAAATATGAGGATGAGATGAAATGCTTTGAGTAGGTACACTTGGTAGAGGTACTGTACCTCTATGTAGATATTCTTGAAATTTGGGTTTTTATTAATAAGGAACTGGTAAGGTAACAATACGGTGGGTAGTAAAATATATGGTACCTGAATTTTGGGATTATTTATATCAAATATTAATAAAATTGGTATGGATGGATGAATGAATGAACTAATGGATGGATGAGTTTGAAGCAATACATACCCACCTACTTACCTGCCTGTCGTATCAGGTATTGTATCTCGTTCCCTTCTTATCCAGATCTCAAATTTTGTATCAAGTTGGAGATCATGGATGGGCCTTCCGCCTCATATTGCATGGCGATAATTTTGGTGGCGACTTCATACAAATCAGACTATATCCTCATGCTGTATAAATGAGCAGAAGTTACCAATATCTAGCCTAGATCATTGATTCAATATTCCTAAATGCTCCCAAAATGACAAACGTTGACCGGTGTTTCTTGAGCACATATAGGTTCTTTTCTCGGACAGAGTGTACTGTAAAATTGGAAAATGATTCAAAGTTTCATTTCATAACGCCTGCCAGCTTTTCCCCATCCTTGATGTATCCAGGTATCGACCAAAGAAGATTTTGGCTTACATGTTATCGTGACTGTCTTGCCGCTTGAACACTTCCCATCGACTTCCTTTTCGGTTGCTCATTCACAAACGTAGTCCTTCTCGTGTCACTATTCAGCGCTAGTCTTCGCCCAATATTTCCAAAACAAACACAGCTGCAAAACAGAACACTAGCAATCCATATTCCAGCCTCGAGGTTACCCCTAGTATCCATATTATCGGATCCGAACTCTGAATGATCAACTGATTTATCATATGCGGTACTGTTTTTGATGGAAATGGCGGGGCTCGGCATGAGGTCTGAGTTCGAGGCAAGAAGAAGTACGCTTCCAGTGACCCCAACAGCGGCTGAAAATGCAAGTCCGGGCTTAGAGCGGTCAATGAGATACCACAAGACTGGATTCACGAGAGCAAGGGTTACAGACGCTTGCATGTCAGAAGCCCAAGGAAGTTTGCGCTTGAAGGAGGGTTAGTGAAGTTCAATATGACCTATTGAAAAGGGACTTACTATAGCATAAGCGATTCCTACAAAAGCGCCCACGCTCCTCACTGCCACTATCCAGTCTCCCCCAAGAACACCTTGCGAATCGCCGTCATTAATTGCTTCCTCTGGTGAAGTGCCAGTAGAGTTTCGAAAAGGCGAAGGCGTCTTTTCCTCCCATAATTTGTCGACTAGGGGTAACAAGCTTCCTAATCCCACACCTGCAATGCCCCAGAACACAAGATATCTCCAATCATGGCAGGGTTTTATAATTGACTCCACTTGAAGTGGCGCAAGATGTCGGTCGTCGTGTAGATGTCTCACGAGCAGACCGTACAATAGCCCTAAACCGAATAACAGGATGGACCGAAAGATCCGAGAAGATATAGTAGCCGGCCTTAAGGGTGGGGCGGCAGAAGATTGACTTCGATAGACTGGAGGGCTATGTCTTCGTTGGGGGGTTTGAGCTCCAGTTCCCCATGGAGTGGAGGGTGTCTCTGACTCAATATCATCATGGCCAGTTGCCGAATAGATCCCTCCCAAAGTAGAGGATGTCAAATTGAGGATGGAACGAGTACGACTTAGAGATTCGGATGAAGGGGTTAGGGAAGGACTTGGAGGTTGCCGGGCAAGAGAATGTGTCTCGAAGGGCCGACGCGGCTTTGGTCGATAGATATGCGGGGTAGCCATTTGGGTCTAATTATTGTAATGATACCGACGCTGGCAGCTGTTGGAAATACTATCTTCCCAAAACTTGCATAGAAGTGATGAATTGCTGATTGTGTATAGAAACTGTTCTCAGTTAACAAGATGTAATATATACCTTTCAGACAGTTATTCAAGGTTTATATAGATGTACAATGTTGATTGATTGACGTGTCTTTGAAGATGTGAAGGCCAATTGCCAAATTTGGGAGAGGTACCTTTCAAGATGTGTTACTTCAACCTCACATATGCATTACTCATTAGTAGGTATAACACAATTAAGCTGCTCAACGTGAATAATTGAGAAAGGAGATCAAAAAGGAAAGATGATATGGATAATGGATGTAGGTAGGTAGGTAGGTAGGTAGGTAGGTATGCAGGTAGACAGGTAGACAGGTAGTATGGAGATATGTATACCTGCATGTATTGATATGTTTTGTATTGAAGTAGTTAAGAAGGAGGAGATGCACTAAGAATTTTATGTACCTGGGCTACCTTACCTTCCCTACCTTACCTTCCTTACTTTACCTTTACCTACCTAGTACCTACCTACTAGGGAGGAATTAACGTCCACGGGTACCTAGGTTGGTCAAGATTGGGTTTGGGTCATCAAAATATTTCACATGTCTGAGATGTGAATGTTTGCCAAGAGCTTATCGGAACGTCGGAGGCACGCACGGGACTTTCATTTTGGGATGTTGATCTCCATATACGGTATGATTATTGTTGCAGGTGGCGGGGGTTACTGCTGCCGAGACTTGAGAGGTGGAGGTGGACTTTGACTTTGACTTTGACTTTGACTTTGACTTGCTTGACTTGCGTGACACTTGCTTGACTTACCTAATACAGTAAACTTTCATCTGGGGTAGCATGGTTTACTTTCAATGTTGGGTAATCTTACCCAGCCAACTCCTCTCCAGCTTGCATTACCTAACCTTTAAAGTTTCATGGTTCGGCTCGTATTAATAATCAATGGATGCTCATTATTGTCGTACAATCAATTGCTAATAATGATTGTAAATTCATCACTATTAGGATTATTTTGTTTGAAATCATTCTAAATATCTTCTTCCTTCAATTAGTATAATATATGAACGAAGTTCGTGATGATGTCACCGGTCAGCACTGCGGGGGGGCGCGGTGGATATCTTTCACATACGTTCTGGTTGCTTCATCAATTCTTCTACTGATAGAGCAGCCTCGATCTCATTCATGTAACAACAAGAAGCTTCGACCGGTCATACCTGAAACTTGTATCGCGTTGGAGTAGGATGGCTGGAGTTACAGTTAACAATAGGTAGTTAGTTACAGTACTTCTTCTATTGCTACATTCTGGATGGATGGATACTGATACCTACCTTACCCCATCTGATTAAAACTAAACTTCAATGTCTAGCGGCATTCGATTTCCATATCCTCAATCGAGTTATAACTGACTTCAGTGATACTTGCGATTTTCAAACACGAGGTACCAAAAATATTTGGCAAGAAAGGAGACGAGACGATAGTGCCAAATCTCTTACTTATCTCAATCAATTATCGACATTCACTTATACTCATCTGATCTTCCCAGAACACCACCACCAACATACCACACTCAATATTTCCACAAAAGATCAAGTAGGCGCAAAAAAGTCGGTAGCCTCGCAGTTAGCATTTCAAGGCCTTTCATGTAAAGCCCTCAGAAAATTGCCGTAGTTATGCAACGAGACTTATTTGTCTAGAAGGAAAATGGGGTAATAGACTTCAAATCTCTTTTCCCGAGTTCAACATCCTCAAGTTATCATATCATTTGATATATTAAAAAAGATATTGTCGATATTTGATACGAAGCATTGGATCTCAGCGATTTGAGTGTATGAGGTGGGTTAGAGAGTGAATATATTAGTGATTGATATCAACTGCAGATTTTCAAGAGAATTTACATTTATATGAAAAAAAAGTCTCGGAAAATCGACATATTTGGCTAGTAGTTATTTTGAAAACTTAGAACCGCTTCACTCTCGAGTTTCTAGTGGTTAGGTAGGTAGTTATGGCCACTCATTACAGAATGAGTACCTACCTAGGTATGTTCGGGAAGGGAGGGAACTAAGATCTTAGTGACCCTACGTGATAGGCACTCAGTATAAAAAATAAATTGCTTAACAAACTAACCAAAAGTAAATTGCCGTTAAATGAAAAACAGACTATCTACTTTGCAAGCGTGTTGTTCTTAAGTTAGTCTCTAATATCATCATCATCATCATCATCATCCCTAACCCAAATATATCAATCTCACTCACATTCACTTCATCGAAGAGCCATAGATAGGTAGGGTAGGTAGTGAATTAACCGACAATTCAATCTGTACCCTCAATTTATATATACATGTATGTCAACTCAACTTTTCTGACGTGAATACCTACTCACCTACCTACATAAACAACATTTTCCATCGAATTTTCGCCACCCCATTTCCCCTACCTCATTTCCCCAGCATTGACACCAATAACCATTCCAATTTTCCAATCAAGATACGTAAAAAATCCCAACCATCCATCCATCCACACAAATTCGCATAGCCTTTTTCGTAGCACATAGCATTTTATTCTATGGCTTGGTTGTGAATTTGGATATCCATTATATATATATATATAAAAATGCCTAAGAATATATTGCTTTTACCAATCCCCGCCCTCTCAATACCCACGATCCATTCTCATATGATGAAGTAAAAAATCAAGGCCATTATGAACAAAACTTAATATTGATGGAAATCCTTCATCGGAGGAGGGTATCTTTATTCGCTATCGTCACTACTACTATCCGCGCTTTCCTCGTCCTCGTCCTCATCCTCATTTATCTCGATTTCTTCATCCTCTGCTCCTTCAGGAGTGGGCAACATAACAAATGCCTTTAAGCATGTGACGCGATTTCCGGTCTCGTATGTGCCAATTAGTTTGCCGACCTGGTTGACTTCCTCTCCGATTTGCGCCAAATCCTTGGCTGCAGATAATTTGTATAGTCTGACTGCCCCATCACTGCTTGCTGCCACAATGATGATATATCTTGAAGAGCCCTCTCCAATATGCAAGGTGGCAAAATCCTTGATACGTCCGGATACTCCACCATCTTTACCGCCGAGTTGTGCGAATAGTTTAGCGGCGGGTATTGGTTGTGTTTTGCCTTCAGCAGCTTTGGTAGTTTCCAAGTCCCCAGCATTCGTAGAATAGAACAATATTCTTCCATCCTCCGTCGAGACAGCCAAAACTTGGGTATCCTCATCATCTCCAACCTGTACATAGGACAGTTGATGAATCTTGGTCCTTGGTGCTGGTACCACCTTGCACCTAACTTTACAGTCCATTCCGAAAACCAGTATTCCTTTTTCAAATCCTACACAGAATTCCTCTCCACCCTCTTTCGTATTACCCCATGCGACTCTCCTTCCTTCTCCGCTACTGAATCTTCCTTCTCCAACCTCGCCTAACATATCTCTCTCGAAGTTTAATACACCCGCCTTTTTTCCTGTAACTAAATTCCATAATCTCATAGACTTCTCTCCCTTTCCCACGCTAAGCATAAGTTTCATACTCGGATGCACGGCAAAATCATTAACGCCACTTGGTTGTCCCCCAAGCGGTGCAGTATCACCGCTGGGCCGACCCACTGCCTTCGGTATTGGCGCCTTGATAGTACTCAACAAACTCCAATCCCTCGTTCTTGTGACAGCAATTGTAGAGTCTTCTGCAGAGCTCATTAGCTTGCTTCGCGTTGGAAAATAAAGGGCGGTGATTGAAGAGGCATGGTGAAGTAGGGAGCCTAGTTCACGATTTTGTGGATTTTCTACAACGGCCTTGGCTGTGAGGGAGGGAATTGCAGGAACTGATATCTTGGATGGGGGGTGTGCGGATATGTGATAGAGGTTTATGCGCTCGTCAGTACTGCCGGTTGCGAGGATGATCTTTTGTGATTGTTTAGGAACTGGAGCAGAGGGTGGAGAGAGTGCTAGAGTTCGAATAGCAGAGGTATGAGCATTGAAGAGAAATGTATCTGCGAATTGGACGTCATCATCGGAGCGTATTGTCGTAGTGATGCCATGAAGGACTCGGTCGTAAGATCCAGTTATAATTTGAATAGTAGTAGGCTTGGAGGAATTAGGCTTGGGCGTGGCAGTTTGCTTCAATTTCTTAGTTGGTACAGATGATGCTGGCACCGCAGGCGCCGAATCAGCAGCTGTATTTCTCTTTCTTTTTGCCATATTGTGTTCGGGTTTGAATTGTCGGTGGGAATAATGAGAAATCAGCCTTTGAGAAAAAAAGCTCTCGGGAACTTTTGAGGTCCTAAAAATTATTGCAAGGATGAACATGGCACTTGCATCTGGCAAGCCGCTTTTAGAGATATTTTGTGCCGCTTTAACCAAGCAACTCTCTCGTTTCACTGTTCGCGCAGAACTTCCTTCCTCATCATCACTGCACTTTAGTACAACTTTAAAATTACTCGGCTTTCTTGAGAAATCGATGGCAAACAAACATTTACACTATTCAAGCGTATGAGATGGCTTTGATTTATCGGCACTGTGCAGGTTTTGGCTACGCGTTTGGGCTCCAAACCTCCAAAGTTTCAATATACAAACTTACTTAGTCTCTAGTTTGGTCATGCGAAAGTGCATACTTAATGTTGATTATGATGAAGATGAAAAGAGTGTCTTGAGGTTGTTATATGTCCGTCTATTTTAGTCTTGGCCTCCGGTAAGTGTAGTTGATGTTGCGCAGAGAGGACCATGTCTTATCTGCTAAAAGGACCATTACATTTGTATCTTTGATGAACAAAACTACCTATGACTTTAGGTATAATATTCAAATTACCTTGGGATATTATATACGTATAGGTACCTAGTGTATACATAGAACATCGGGAGTTATAGATCCAAAGGATCGCATCATTGCAAGCAGATAGATGATACATATTTATGGTTAATAAAAATGCAAATATATCAAACCGGCAATCAAGTTTAATCAGACCATATGATACAGACCCGGTGTCTAATACTTCTAGCTCATATTTGAAATTATAGATTTTACCTTTCGCAAGAGGCTGTTCGATCGAATTCTATATAATGAAGTAATCAAAATCCAGGACTTGGCGAATTGACTTTAAGTTATGCTTATGAGCAAGGGGTAAATGGTAAAATTACCTGCGATCGATTGCAAGGGGATATTTATGATAGCTATCACCAGCCCCAACCACTTGATCTTGGTAATTGAACTCATATCATTCTCTACAAAATCTACTACAAAGGTTCCGGTCTGGGATTTGTACTGTGGACAACGTGGACAACAAGGCTTGGATTAATCGAAATGTTAACGCAAAAACAAGACCCTTGATGTAATGCCTTTCCGATTGCAAATTTACAGGGCTCACTCACACTGGCGACGATAAAATAGTTATCAAAAGAAACGGATATTATCAAATTGGTGGTTCTTCGCTTACAAATTATGCTCACCTCTCCTGTTCTCTGCCTATCACCCCCTATACTCACCACTCCCCAACCGATACTATGAACCAAAGGCACTGTATGATACAATCTATCCTCTCCAACCCTTTCAACTAATCACAATCATCCATTTCGTCTTGGACAAGCACTTAATCCAAAACCCTTCCAGCGGTAGCAGCCGCACTCTTGTCTTTAGTTTGTGTCTTCTTCAAAGATTTCCCCAATTGAATTTCACCCAAGAAGCCAGCCGGTCGTCCACCTGCAGGTGGTGCTGCAGGGCCCCTCCCATTGGCGGCATTGGGGGTGGTGGAGGAGCACCCATTCCTGGTGGTGGGGGAGGAGGGGGAGGAGGACCACCTGGTGCACCGGCTGATGGCATTGGAGGTGGTGGTGGAGCACTGAAGTTGGGTACTGGTGGTGGGGGTGGTGGGGATGCCACTGCTGGAGATCCTAGAGCAGGGGATTGAGGTGTTGGTGTAGCTTCGTTGCCCATAGCCGACAAAGGACGAGGAGGCGCCATGGTTCCGAAAAGAATCGATGCCAAATGGCGCGCGCCGCCTGCACCAGGTCCTTCATCATCAGAAGAATCATCCTCTTTATCAGATCCAACAACAGACCAGTCGTCTTCTTCTGGACGAACACGAGATGGTCTGTTACCTGTTGGTTGAACTTGAATTGGTTGAGGTTGGGGAAGTTCTTGAGAAGGAAGACGATGGAATGGATTGTTAGATGCGGTAGAAGAGTCACTAGATTGGGCCATCTTCTTTAAGAAAGGATTGCGGGTCTCTGTATCAACTGGAGGGCTGACAACAGGACTAGTAACTTGGGGCGTTGGTGGCGGAAGACTGGTTGTTGTTGCGGCAGCAGGAACTGGTGATACAATGGCTGGGATTGAAGGTGGAGGAGGTGGGGAAACTTCTTTGCGCTCAATTTCTTGACTTCCCTGAGTTGGCGTTGATGCCTGTGGAGTGACTTGCTCCGGACCTTCATCGTCATCTGATGAGTCTGAATCATCAATAGCTTCCAATTGACGTTGCAATTCCCGCTCACGTGCTTGAGCTGCTTCAATCTCTGCACGTTGAGCTGCGAGGCGAGCTTCTTGTTGTTTAGTCTCGGCTTGGAGAGCCTTTCTCTTCTTTTTCTCCTCTTCTTTCTTCAGTTTCCCAGCCTTCATTTGGTCTTCCAATGCCTTCACACGAGCTTGAGCCGCCTCGCGTTCTTTTGCAAGTTCATTTTCTTGTCGTTGAGCATCATCCCTATAAACATTAGTCATGGCAAAGTCAATCCCGTGGAAGAAGTACTTACTCTAGCTCATTTGTGGCAATGATTTGTGCCTTTTGCTCCTTGAGAATTCTCTCCTCTTCGGATCTGCGTTCACTAGCATCACTTCTTGCGGCCTTCCTTGAAGGAGGCGGAGGGGGCTTTTTCGTGGTCTCCTTTGGCTGGTCAGGTGTGGGTGGAGCCACACCCTGCTCCTCAGCAATCCTAGCCTGTCTTTCAGCTTCACGTTTAGCATCTTCCTCTTCCGCTTGCCTGAGTTTGGCTGCACGCTCATTCTTCTCACGCTCCAATCTCTGCTGGGTTGTCTCTCCAGATTTAGAAGGTGCCCTGATACCAAGAGCAGCTAGACGCTCAGCCATACGTTGCTCGGCCTGCTGCTTGATGTATGCTGCTCTATCTTCTGGTGTCTTGTATTGTGAGTATGTTGGTGTAGATGAGGGTTGTGACGTTGGAGTTTCACTACGGACTGCTGGGGCGGGGCTGGCACGAGACGTCTCAGCACGAGGAGCCTCCCTACTGCGATCGCTGGTCTTAACTTTTGCATTCCTGCTACTTCTTTGCAAATCAAAAATGAAGTCTTTGACTTCATCTTCAACGCCCAACCCATCCTCCCAGCGTCTCTTTTCATGCTCACTAGATGAGCTCTCGCCGCCATCTTTGAGATTATCCTCCAGGCCTCGTGAAAAATCACGGACACTTTCTTCGACGTCTTGAACCATACGCTCATTATTTTCCTTCTCGGTTCTGATCTTTAGATTCTCCTCTTCGAGACGTTTTGGAGCATCGAAATCATCATTGCTTGTCTCAATCTTCTTGCCAGTAAGAGCGGCAGAGCGTTGCTGCATCATTGCCTTAGCTCTTGCTTTGAGCCTATCTGATTCAGTGACAGAGCCGCCAGGACCGGTCCCAACGATGCTGGAGGCGCTTCCAGGGTGGGCTTTAGCATCCCTTAGACGGAACAGTTCAAGTTTAGCATCAGCAATGCTTCTTTCCGTTCGTCGAACACGTGAAGCAATATCTGGAAGTTTGTCCGTCAATGTCTGTAATTGCCTCTTCATAGCACGACGCTCGGCGCCTGAATCAACGTTACGCAATGAAGCGTCTGGGTGCGCATCTATATCCTCTTGAATGCGACGAATTCGACGGTACAGATCTTCCGCTTCACGACGATCCTTACGATCAAGGGCATCGTCTTCATCGGCAGCATTTTCGTCTTTAAAATCAATCGCATCTAAGATCACTTGCTTTTCTCTGATTTTCTTCTTCAGTTGATCTAGAGAAAGATCATCACTAGAAGTTGTAGATCCTGGAGATGAAGGTCGTGGGGATGTAGCTCCAAGTCTACGACGAGCACTAGACTTATACCCAACATCATCATCGTTATTTTTGTATACCGTAGCATCTTTGCGGCCCGTGCGGCCTGGTCCAGAATCGCCGCGGAAAGAATGGTTCTTGAGATAGCTCACTCCAGTCTTTTGGGGCAAAAGTGTAGCACCAGAGTTCTTTCGGAAATCTGATTCTTGGTGAAGTAACGACTTGACAGCTCCAATCGAATCATTGAAGTTGCGAGTGGAAGGGGGTATAAGCTCAGGAGGCAGTTGAGCAGGTAGAGGATATCCATTAAGCTTTCGATAGATTAAATGCATAGCAACCGCAAATTCATCCATGTTAAGCTTTCCTTTGTTGCCATGATCCGATAAGGTCCAAATGCGCTCCAGGTCGGGCTTTTCAAGACCACTCTGTCCAAAAACCTCAATAGCAACATCGCCGCCAATGAATCCTTTTCCAAACCCATCCCAGGCTTTGAATACGGAATCGTATCTAGTCTTTTCTTCCTTCGTAACTGCCCATGGAATGACAGCATTGCCTGTTATACCAGCGGTAGTGAAGTTACCTTGTTCTCGGCCTTGCTGAGGCATCATTCGGGACTGTAGTAGATCGATGTTGGGCAAGCCAGACGCAGGCGCATTGACCAATCCCCATTGTCCTGGAATTCCTGTGGGTTGGCTATTCAATGGAGCGATCATTCCGCCTTGCATACCAGTCTGAGCTGGAGATAAATGAGAACTGAAGTTCGATGGCATAGGAGGCATTGGTGGGCGCGGTCCATTATACCCAGTTGCTTGCGGGTTCGACATATTCTGACCGAACCCGGTTGCTTGAGACTGCAATCCTCCTTGCTGACCAGGAAAGCCAGTTTGCATTGAGGTTTGGAAACCGGTTGGCTGCTGTTGAAATCCACCCGAAAAGTTGTTTTGCTGACCAGGAAATCCAGTCATTTGCGCAGTAAGTAGAGAAGAATTTGACGGCATTGGCTGTGGCTGCTGGATAGTTGGAGGTGTTGCGTTGTTCTGTCGACTATCAAAACTCGGCGCATTCGATGCTGCCGGTCCATCATCTTCTATACCAAAGTTTATGATATCCACCATGCTAGAAACTTCATTCTTGATGTGATCGGGAAGTACGGAGGGCAAAGCCTTGCCGACGAGTTTGAGATTGCAAAGGTACATAGCTAATGCGAATTCGGGAAAATGTAGCTGTCCGGAGCGTGTAGTGTCTGCGAGCGTCCTATCATAATCATTAGCTTAATACTACATACATTTGTTATTTGAGAAGCTCACCATATTTGCGACAACGAATTCCCGTCTAATTTTGAGCGCAGTAAAAGATCCCTCGATTTCTCTCCAGATAGTGTTTGCCCATCACCAACTGCGGACTTGAAAAGAGTTTCAAACTTTGCTTGATCTTGTACTGTAATAAAAGAAAGCCTTATACTCGGTATCTTTGCTCCACCCTTAGAGGCTCTGCGTCCTCTAGGCTTCGATGGTTCAGTAGATCTAAATGAATCTGCCATCGCCGCAAACCCGGTGGCTTGCGGTTGCTGCACAGGAGCTGCAGGAGGTGGTTGTGCTTGCTGTATTTGCTGAGGCTGCTGAAATTGTTGCGGAATCTGCGGCATTGGCGGAGCTCCCGTTTGGAAACTCTGTTGTTGAGGAGCATTGTTGAACTGCTGCTGCTGCTGCTGACCTCCGGGAAAACCTGGTTGAGATGGCTGAGAATATCCCGTGGGTTGTGCTTGAAGGGGATAGCCTGTAAAATTGGGTTGCAAAGGAGCCGCATTTCCATATCCAGTGGGTTGAGGTTGGAAACCAGTCTGTTGTGGTTGGAAGCCAGTCTGCTGTGGTTGGAAGCCAGTCTGCTGTGGTTGGAAACCTTGGTTTGGCTGGAAACCACCATATTGTTGTTGCTGTTGCTGTGGCTGTTGTTGTGGTGGTTGGCGGCCACTATTGCCACCAAGGTACGAGTTTGAACCCGAAAACATTAAGAGTATGAACAAAAAAGAAATAGGTATCAAGAAATGTAGATTTGTGACAATTATTTGAAGGAATGGGTTCGAGGTTGGTTGAAGATGCCACGGGCCTGGGGCGGGAATGACGAAGCTCTGACAATCTGTTAAAGGCTGGGCTTAGCGACTGTTTAATATCTCCAGCGCAAGTTTCGCCGTTTTGCCGTTTTGCGATAAATTGATAAAATAATGGACAAAAAAAGGGGCTGAAGTATAATGTATCGTATTATCATTCAACATTGTTTTCTTCAATTTCAATTGAGGTTATTGGAAATATTTCGTATGTTTGAATCACTCTTAATAGATCATTTTGATGCGAAAAGTCATTGATTGAAGCTACATGTATTCAGGTTCTGCACCTGGATCACTTAGGTCATACCACAAGCTTTAAGCTTTCACTATATCAGGAATAGCTCTTTACCTCCGTCCGGTATATAGCCACGAATACAGTCACACATTTAGTATTGTGTATTCGCATCGATACGATGCTTGGATATCTCATTGAGGCTCTCCTAACCCCTTTTACCGATTTTAAGATGGTCATTCATTCGTTCATTCATTTATGCGCTGGAGAGATCTTCCTTGATTTCACCTGCAGATTTCTTGGATCGGTATGCCTGAGCATCAACTTTGGCGGCAGCGAGGGCACCAGACAGTCCGAATTGTGTGGCAATTCCCTCGACACGGTGAACCGAGTTGAGATTCTTCACCAAGGTAATTTGGTAACAAGTTGCAGATCCTTGACGGGAGATGATTGTGGAGGAAGCAAGGAAGTACTCCCAGATCTGCTGCTGTCAGTATACGCGTCTAATTTTGCAATTATAATAAAGACTTACTCTGAACCATCTGTTGCCGTATTTGGCAACAACCTTTTCCTTGTTGGCCATCCAGTTTCTGTACCATCTCCACAATGTTGCTGAGTAGTGAACACCAATAGTATCGACACCCTTAACCTCAAATCCAGCGCTCTCAAGGGAATTGATATAGTTGTTGAGAGGAGTAGATGCGTCAGCACCAGGGAAAATATATCTGTTCATGAAAAGACCCCAAATGAGATCTTCGTATTGCCAAGTCTTTCTCAAACCAGCAACTTGAAGGAACATGACTCCGTCGTCCTCGAGCATATCGTGACACTGCTTCAAGAAGCTTGTCAAGTGTCGGATACCAACGTGTTCAGCCATCTCGAGACATGTAATCTTATCATAACCTCCCTCGGGGACTGGAATATCACGGTAATCCATGCACAAGATCTTACTCTGTTCCTCGGTAATACCAGCCTTGCGAAGTCCATTGTTACCCCAGGCAGTTTGATTGCGACCAAGAGTGATACCTGTAGCCTTCGCACCAAAGTTAACACTGGCGAATTTGGCCAAGGTTCCCCATCCGCAACCGATATCCAATAACTTTTCACCAGGCTTAAGACCAATCTTTTCACAGACAATGCCGAGTTTGTTGTCCTGCAATTCCTCCAATGTCTCTTCGCGGTTAATGTCAGAGATAACACCGGAGGTATAGATCATTCGTGGACCGAGGAACCAGCCATAGAAGTCATCACCACGATCGTAGTGATCACGGACCTGTTCTTCGTCTGCAATTTCGTCAGTGGTTTTCATCTACAGGAAGGTCTGCCACTCACCCTGAGAACGAGTATGCATGATAACTTCTGGTGCGAAATTGAAGAAGACATATTTGAAAAGACTAATTGTGAATTTGAAGCTCGCCCAGTCATGTCGGTACTCGAGAACCTCGAGCGCGTCGCCGTTGAAGTCAACCTCGCCATCAAAGTACATGTTGTGGAAAGTCTCCATAGGAATCTTGTTCTTTCCGCTGTATTTTAACTTATCGGCTTGGTTCTTGAAGGTAAGATAATGCTCGACCGGGCGCCCTGGGTACTTGGCCTTCTCATTCTTACGTGGGGAGAAGCTGGAGAACACTGTCCAGAATGCGAGGAGAATTGGGATAGTGGTAATGAGGCCAAAGAAGATGGTGGTCTTGAATCCACCACCAACCTTCCAAGAGAAGTATAGAGGGACACCACCGATGAGGGAGAAGAGAAGGGTGTTCGAGAAACTATCATTGCCAGAAGCATCTGCAGGCAGAGGTGCGTTTTTGATAGCAGGGTACTAATTGTCACAATATGTTAGATTCAATTGATTTGTGTGCTCTCCCAGAATTGAAGTTGACAGATATGGGAAAATGCTAGAATTTTTCTTTGACTTACAGCTGTTGTTCTTACACCACATGGCTCGAACTTCTCAAAGGTCGGTGTGGGGGCCTTTGGAGTTTCGATAAACTCGAATTCGCTCTCGGAGCCATTGACACTCTGAGGATTGGAAGTCATATTTCCTTTCCTTTCCTTGCCTCTCCTTTCGACTTTTCTTCAATTGTAAAGAAAAGAGGAAAAGAAAAGTTATTATTATGATTTTTTGGTTTTTGTATTTGTAAGATTCACCAGGTACAGAGGTGACAGCTATAACCTAGCGCGTTGAGCTTGAGAGACGCTAATAGAGGGGCGCACAGTTGATTGGAGTTCAACCAGACACAACAAACAAATTGTGTGCAGTGTGCACGGATTACTTTTGGCTTAGACCGCCAGGATTTCTTTTTGGATCGACCAAGATCTCCAATATTTAAAAAGGGGGAAATAATAAGACATGGAAGACAACACAACATATAAGGGAGGGAGGGAGAGAGGGAGGGAGGTATTAGGTATGTACTACTCAATTCTAACCCTTATTTACCATCAATCATTCATTCAATCAATCAGTCAACCATTCATTCATTCATTTATTCGATAAATTCATTCCAAATACATACTGTATGTTTCGTATGTACAGTATGTACAGTATATTTTGATTTAGATGGATGAGATATATCAGGATATTCAACCTTTTCCATTATTCCACCATCTGGGGAGGTATTTAGATGAAATCAATTAGGGGTATGTATACGTATTGGGTAGGTACCTACCTAGGGATACCTGCCTATTAATTGATATGATATGCAATATCAATCCCAATATGGGACGGGACGGGACGGGACTGGAAGTTCGGAACATACCTTGGTAGGTTCTAATTGGACGCATTCACGCGTTCAAGCATCCACGCGTTCACGCATTCACTCTAATACATACCCTATGAGGTTTGTATTTTGTCGATCTTTGCAGGTCTCCCTTGGAATCCTGGATTCCTTGGAAGACAAAGGAGCAAAATACTCGAGTAAGATCTTACGTATCTTCCATATACATACCACATTAGTCGACAAACAAAGAGCTGATCGGTATTTATCACGTTCCTTTTCATTCCAATATCTCCATCAAAATCCCCTCTTTTCTCATCTAAACTCTCTCTGCAACTCAAAAAAGAAATACCCATCATGGCACCTGTCGCAGCTCAACTTCGTGATGATATCGAAACTCATCACAAAAAAGTCATCGAGTATATCTATCCTTCTCAAATTTCCTTCTCGGGTTTTAATCCAAGCATAGGGCACTAGAATCGCATCCTCTCTGGGACGAAAAGCACCCAAGTATTTACTTTCTCTGGGACTTTGTGCAGCGTGGAAAATACATGCTTTCAGAATACGACAATGTTCTGACTGGAAGTCCTCTCCAGCATCCTGATCAGTTTCGCCCTGCACCACGAGGTACTTTTCTTCGTTCTATTTTCCTTTTTACACAAGCGATACTTTTGCGATCTGGCTTCAAAACTCATTATTCCTTACGTTCCAGCTGTGCATCTAACACATGCGGCAGGCAGTGGTGAAGATTCTGCATTGAAGGTGTTCCAGGAAGTCTGCGGGCGTACCTTGATGTTGAAGATGATTGTGACTGACACAACTGGTCGTATGACCAGGATGACCGGAAATTCTGGTCCTCCAATCGATTATGGAGATAATGTCAAGCAAGCAGTCGAGGGATTGGATGCAGTTGTCCCCAAGGACCTCGGGAACATTTAATGGCTGGCGTGATGAGCTGAGACGGCACAAAAATCCTTACTGGTTGTTTGATGTGGAGAAAGATCTGATGGTTTGGTAAATAACATCATAATCCTCCTTCAAAAAGCTAGTTCTATGTCTAATTTGGAATTTGGGGAAATTAGTTTCGTATCGACTAGTATTTTCTTGAGTCGGATGCTCATTTTTGACACCAAGTATGCCCCACAAGAAGGTACAGTTCTATTTGCCCCAGTACTTGTTCTGTTGTTCGCATTGGCTCATCTTTTCTATGTGCTTGTGATATGGAGTTATTAGGAGCATAAGTATGCACATCCGAATTCTACATGTGCTTTCATTTGCCGTTGGTGAATAAGAATGCTGTTTCAAATAAAGTTAAATGATAAGGCCAATAGTTCGGACTCGGGATAGATTGAAATTCAAAAGAGACCCTGAACGCCATAAATACGAACGAAGAAATGAATTGTTAAAGTAACCTATTTGTTATTGGGTGAATCTTCCAGTTCAATTTTAATAATAAACTATCAATATCCATCCCAATCTGATTTAGATGTTCGAAAGAGACATCATTGTTAACCACACAAGCTCGGATCTTGGATATACCAGGTTATTCTTTACTCCTGGGGCAACTTCCGTTCCTAAATCTCGCGTAAAGCGTATATCGTCTTCAAAATGACGAATTGTGCTTGTGTCTTGAGGCTCGACTCTTCAATCAAACATGATTGCCTGCGATAAGATTTTATGAGCCCTGCATTTGGCTTCGACGGTGTGCCTTGGCTTGCGACGATCGATTGCAACACTACGAACGTTCATCCCTACGGGAAAGTATTTCATACACGGTTCGCAATAGAGACCATCTATAGTGACATGTAAGCTATCACCGACGTATCAATTCGCCAATTCACATTCACGGCGATAATGGATAACATGGCCGCACTGGTATAAGACTGCAGCTGCAAAACGCATTCGAACACTGCCTATACAGTCGCCGGAGAATGCTGAGTCGAGGATGATGAAAAGATCCTAGCCAAGAAATAACAGCTCAGAAAATAGATATGCCTTCACAGTGAGAAAATATGCAGATTTTCATGCTTTAATGCTTAGATGTGCAGTTTCGAGGTCAGGAAAAATACTATATACCCGTACAGCAAAGGAGATAAGGAGTATGGAGAAGGATCGAACGACAAAAAATCAAGCAACTAGTGATAAATTCGCTCTTGCCCTCCCCTTCGTCTACCCCTTCCCAATTCGCAAATCTCAACCCTACGTCATCTCCTCGGATTTCGAAGGTATAAAACTTATCTTATAGAGTAGTAATAAGTCCATGCAGCGCCATTCCTATATTTAGATTCACATGGGCACCCAGGAATATTCAGGCAATCAGATGCAGCTCGGTAATTAGGAATATTCAGACCTCTTTCTCTATGTTATATATCTTTGTTAGAACTTAGGCAAGAGAGAGAAATCATACTTTGAGACGAATGTATATTATGAGCAGATATCGAGCCAGAACGTTAATAGATACGAGCATGAGACGAGAAGAAGGAATTGAAAATAGTTGTATCTTAAAATCAGGAAGCCGGAGATGATGAAGGGAAGGGTGATTTCACACATTTGGCTTTTGCTTGACAGGTATCATGGACTTACAAGCCTCAACTACCACACGCCATTATGACATTCGAACCCTTCATGTCCATTCAGCAACCGCATTGAAAAGGATCGGCGAGGTTATTTCCCCGAGGAGCAAACTCACCTTTTCCGATGCATCAATACTCCGAGCCGGCATATACAGTAGTATTCGGCAAAGCAACCCCGGCATCGCATTTGTAGCATTTAAGTACCTATTGCCAATCGACAGCTACCCTAAAACCATGGCCGTAGCACAACACTAGCAGGTGCCTGCATAGAAGCTAGGATGAGAAGAACGAACTCGGAGCATTGGAAATGGCAGTGCCCGAGTATCACCCAAATATACGGGTTGAGCCTCGCCCGCCTCCTTCGTAGCTTTATTTCTACCTACCGACATGGATGAAAAAAATTGAAGCGCGAGGGGGGTTGGCAGTACATGAAATGAAAATGTTCTCAACACGAGGAAGGCCTCAGATAGCAAACAGAAAATCTCAATTTCGTAGACCGCATATATCATATTTACACGCGATTTGCTAGGTATCCATCTTCAGTTACAGTAACTGCGTGGCTTGTAGCTTGGTCCAATCCCAAGTAAACACACCGAGAAGCGTCGGGACGATGAAAAGACAAAACCTCGAACCCCAACACAACATACTCTGGTACACGCTGAATGCCAAAGATTTTGGTTCATCCGCTGCCATGATGGCTTTGTGGCTTGCCAGCTGCTCGTAGCGGGGCTATGTGACCAATCAGGAGGAAGGGGAGGACTGGGATCCGAACAGAAGTGTTGTGCATGTGAGGGAGTTTTCCATCATGAAGCTGTTGGTTTTCTCGCGTGGAAATGGGATAGCATTGCTTAATTCGAACTCGTGAAATGACTGACTGCGTGACTCCGTAACGGGAAGGAAGCTATCACTCGGAAGGATTGCGGGGAAAATTGGGGGGAATGAAGTGTTTTCACCCATCAGCTTGAAACTGTAGGATTAACTTAAGTCCGTCGAGATTGATGAATCGGCTGGTAAACTGAGCAGAGCAGGAGAATACATCAACAGTATCATCTGATGATGTAGGGGAGGAAAAGATCCGATTTCAGATGGGCTTCAGTGATCAAACCGTGTTGATTCTATGATAGGCATACCGTATGTTGTGAATAGAGGATGGATTGCAGCACCGGGTTGTTTGAGAATCGGGAACGGAAGGAAATATGAGAAAATTCGTGTGGTCGTATGTATGACGGATGATCGTGTGCTTGATTTCGGGTTAAATATGGTCCAGTACATACATGTTGTGAGGGTATTGTCATAATCCAGCCTACCACGCAGACCAAAGCATACCTAGGTACCCGTTTCAAAATTAAGCGTCCCTGGGAGAACATTTGATTGTTAAATCTTAATTGAAGCAAGCATTGAAAGGTTTTATAATGCATCTAAGCTTTAAAGACTAAGTATCTAAGTATTGAATCTGAATTAGTATATTGAAAAGTGTTATAAAAACTACCTAGGTATGGATATAAGTATCTTTCAAGTTTGATGTACCGATACGATTTATTTCGTATTTCGCGTGCCTATCTGTCTACTCAACATTTACCTATTAGGTACCTAGTAGATGTATAATAAGCTGATGACGAGTAACGTATGGATCTTCACTAGGGTGCTAGTGAGCACTACTATGTATACTCCGTATAATCATGATGAAACTTCCATGGCTATACTTGATATTTTAATCCGATACAAAAATTGAGAAGCTTGATGATATAGTAGTATTGGGTTCTAGGTATGGGCAAAGATAAATACAGTGATGTGATGTTATTCTAATATCGGTGTCAGCATCAGGATGTAATGTAACCCTGAAGTACCAGGATAAAAGTAGACATTGTGACGATACAACTCAATGAAACCACGGTTCACAAGCCTCGTTGATTTACTTACTGCATTCAACGGGCATAGAAGTATGACTTTTGTAAAATAGGCTATATTTCTGCAGCAATGAACAGGAGCCGTAAGCGCGGTGGCACAAAGTTTAGCATTTCGTGGTACGGTGAAGGATGTATTTGCGGGGGTTGCAGCAAAGCAAGCGGATCTGGCGTTGATGATGATAATCATGCTCTGATTATTGCTCTCTCCATGGTAGTCTTCCGTGTGGACCTCTCTTCTCCAGAGAAATCAGACCCTTCTAGGTAATCGTTGCATTTAGCCATCTTTTCCGAGGAGCGGTGCAAGTTTCCATAAATATCCGTGTTCGCTCATCTTGGGTGAGCTTTTCCTCCATTTGCCATCCTTTGCTATGCTAGTTTCCTGCAGAGTACAAATGTCGTTCCTCAAGCCATACAATCAGGCAAAAGGAATCATCGTCTCACGATGCGATCTCTAGCATTGCTTTTATCCTTAGTCTTGGCTTCACAATATGCCTTAACAATTGCGAATATTCTCTCCATCGCTACCCCAACTGACGTTCCTGCCTCCCCAACGCATACCTCGCCACCCGAACACCCTTTTGGTCCGAATAATATCGATTCGGCCGTCGTAGTACCAGTCATAGTCGCTTCCGTGAGCATATTCGTCGCTTTCCTCCTGATACTTTGTTTGAAAGTTCCTGTTCCCGAACGCTTTTTACGTTCCGCGAGGGATGACGATTCAACGTTAAGGCCGGAGACGTCGCACTCGCGATTTTCCTGGCTTCGTCGAAAACGAAGATCGAGACCAACTATATGGCCTCATTCGGTATACAATGGAGGAGAGTTCGAGTCTAGAAAGTGTGGGGAGCTTGAGATGCGAGTCATGGAAGACATCCCAGGTTTTCCGGGCCCATTTAGGAACATGCCATTGTCACAAAGAGATACCGAAAAGATGTCGCAAGCAAGGATGGAGGAAGAGGCGGAATTAAGGATTAGGGAGATGCTAGAGAGAATGAATCCGGAAGATAGGGCGTGGGCAAGCGAGCAATTGATATACGGACAAGCGGACGAATTGCGGGACAAAACTATCGGAGCTCCATTCTGAGTCCATGGAAGAATGAATAGACTCGGTGGAATGGGGAGAAGAGTGGTTGTTTGAATAAGGTGCCGACCTACGGAGTACATGTAACATGAGCGATGTTCACAATTAGGTTTGGCTGGTTGAATCATTAAGGTTCTACGTAGGTGCCCCACTGGGCACTGTAATTTCTTTTCGTTCATCCCAAACGAAACAGGACGCTCATGAGATAGTAAGGTTTAGGGACCTCGTACTTTGAATTGAACTTTTAAACTCAGCTTGATACAAAGAGAGAAGATACGAGTATTTACGTAAGTTATTTAAACCAGTCGTTACTTCCACTTGGGTTAATCCAGAGCTGAGACCGGACTATTATTTAAATGGGAATTGTATGTTTGACATTAGGGTTACTTTCATATATGAGTTGACTATTGAATTTGAATGCTCAAATGAGAGTTGAACAATTGAGAGTACAGTTCGAATGTAGTGAAAGAAAAGGCCGGAATATTTGATTCAATTCATTGGAAAAGATAACATTGCGATTGCGTTCGCAGGGGTTTCTCGAATGTCAATTGTAAGATAGGTATATACATTTAAGTGTATCAAAGTACAGATCCCAGAATAATAGCCCATGCCAATATATATCTATGCCCCCCAAATACATAAAACCATCTGATTGATTTTCTCTCCCTTCGCTGCACCATCCAGCATCTCATAAGGAACCATAAATCCCTGTTCCTTTACCACATAACTTGCACAATTAAGCAAGTGCTCGAAATTTACGTTTGGGAGGGAAAAGAGTTCAGGGCATAATGCTCGTAGCTGGGAGACGGTGGCTGCTAGGGTGGAATGTTCGTCGGGGGCACCGTGAAAGGTAGTCATTTGGTCCCAGCTTTCGTTGGAGGTTTCGAATACTCTATTTGGATGATGGGATTAGTTGGGGGAGAGGAGGTGAGGGAAGAACAAACGTACGAGTTGCCTTCTCGAATCCATTGACCTAATTTCGGATGTATAGCAGATAGAGCGCCTTGATCAAATCGGTTCAGCATCATAATGTAAACCCAGAGAGTCCAATACGTATAGGCCCAATCTTCTAATAAGACGGACCAATCGAGTGGAAGTTCTTCTTCTTGATCTTCGGCTATGAGACGGTGGATAGTGGTGGATAGAGAAGGGAAATGGTCGGTAAGAAGTGAGTAGGCTTGTTCGATCGAGAGGATTTTTGGGTTCCCGGTCGAGAAAGGCGATGAGGCTTGAGGAGATGGGCTCAGAATTTGCGTAGTTAGGTTATTCAGGGGTTGGAGGGCGGATTGTAATGTAGTAAGTTGTGAGTTACGATAAGTTATAGCGACGGATTGGTTGGCTGTCCGAGGATTACTGAGACATTGTTAGTTTGGTCATATATATATATATATATATAGTCGATGTGAATTTACCCAAGACTCGCACCAGTTTCTTCAATCCTCGCGATTTCGTACGAAAGTTTGGTCTGGATAATGAAGATTGCTCGGAGTAGTGCTCTGCATAATGGACTTTGAAACGGCTGCGCAATCCTTTCTGGGCTTATCTCCGGAAACTTCATCATGTATGAACGCTCTCGTACATTTGCTACCATACAGCAAACTAAGTCTACTAGGCCTTCTTCGAAATTGTGGAATTCCGAAATTCGAGGATCCTGTGACTCCTTTGTAGATGGCGTTTGCACAGCAAACATAAATTCCTCCTCAGGCTGCTTTGGATCTGGGCGACTATGACAGTTCTGGCTTCTGCGCAATTTAATAGCATCGGGACCCGGGGTAAGTTTAAGATTGACAACATCCCTATTCACAAATTGGGTTGGTGGAAGAATGAAACCGTAACCAAGTAGCAATTCGCTATTCGATTTGTTTCCATAGTAATTGTAAATCTGATCTCCCTGCGAGACGCCGACAGAATGAACTAGATCGAAGGAATTGGAGATAGAGTCTTTTCTCCACACCACCTGATTGATACCATTATGATTACCTATATCAACAAGTGGATATAGGATCGAAAACTTGTCATTGTGAACATTGTCTAGATCAATATCAATATCTGTAGAGCTCCCGCTAAGTGCCTCGGGACAAATTGTCAAGGATGGCCGAAAACTTCGACTATCAAATATGGCGGCAGCCCATTGATACAATATATAACTGTATTCTTTATGGTTTGGCAGATCCCTCAGAAGCACAACTCCTTTTTTCCACTGATCTCTCCACATCTGTTCCCGCTTTCGAAGTGGAGGTTCTGCATTTGTTCCAGCGAGGAATCTCTGATCTGCCTCTGGCCACCATATAGGTATCCCAAGACTTTTGGGATCACTTGGCTGAGGGAGCAATCTGATATACTGCCACCATGGAGATTGTTCAGCTTTCAGATATTGCTGCATGAGGAAAAAGTGCCCGATGATGTTGGGATCATCTTGCTTTAGGGTCTCCAGGAACTCATCAGGAAATGATTCCGTGGATGGAAATTGAGAGTACGAGCCAACAGCATTCAGATATGACAGAGAAATTTGGTACGAGCATCGTACAATACTTGTTTGAGGAGGTATCGTTTGTTGGGCCCTGAACGATAATCCCGTTATTGCATCTTTATAAATTTCCACACTGGGGTGAAGATAGGCCCCGGACGCTGTAGCCCATGCAACTATGTTCTGAATCTCCTCTGTCATTTTGTCTCCAATTTTTTTTAGCTTTCGTCCAGCATGATAATAAGATGCGCGATGTACGAAATAACCCACATACCAAACTTACCAAGAGTATAGAATATCAGATGTGACAATCAAATGGTCTCTGAAAGGGGTGTTTTTTCGTAGTCGAGAATTTTGGCAGCAAAAAGGCCATCGCCTTCCCTGTCAGGTTAAATAGATCACGTGCCATATATAACTTTTGGTGGGCCTGTTTAAGCTTGCAGTCCAAAGTCTTGATTCGAGCACTGTATAGGTACTTATATACAGCATGCTCGTTATTGGAAAACCTCTCCATCTGACACAATGCATAGACCGTTGAAACATTACGGTAAGTTCTACCAAAATGTGCAAAGTTACCTCGGATACAACCTTGTCTTACTTGCTATACATTCATCCAATAGGATGAGCTTTCTCAAGCCGGGTATAGGACCTGAGCACTTGTTAGAATGCGTGTTTCTTCTTCCTCAATTTTCTTCTCAACTTGACAGGCCGCTAAGATGGTGTCTAATCAACATGGCCGTGGACGCATTGAAGAGAATACAGATGGAGAACTTCTCCAACCACAGCTTCCAATCCACACGCGCGCCTGGTACTTCATCCAGCTTTGGGGACTGAAAATAGCTATTGTATTAACCTTCAAAATCCTGCGCTTTCTTAAACCAATACCCCAAGAAGCTCGACCTACGAAGCTGTTGGCATATCCATGTCGACCAAATCTGCAAACGCGAATCTTTGTCCCAACATCAAAACAAGCTGACAATGAACCGCTTCCACTATACCTTGATCTCCATGGCGGAGGACACGCTTTGATGTTTGCAGAATTCGATGACGAGATCTGTGCTACGATTGCGAATCGTTTCAATGTCATCGTTGTGGGCATCGACTATAGTTTGACACCGTCGAATAGATTTCCAGTATTGACAAACGATATTGTCGCTATTGCACAAGCCACAATCGACAATCCCGACCTCAATATTGACAAGTCGCGTGTAGTACTGGGAGGTTTCAGTGCAGGAGGAAACTTGGCTTTATCTGCGGCTCAGGTCCCTGCATTGCGGAAGAAACTGCACGGAGTGGTGGCTTGGTATCCTGTAATGGACTTTACGCTCACGCCGGACGAGAAGAAAGCCTCGCGACCATATCGTCATGCAAAAGACTTGGATGATCTACCGGATTTTGGACCAGTCTTTGAATGGGGCCATATTCCCCCTGGACAAAATCTTCGAGATCCACTATTGAGCACTAGATTTGTGCGCAAAGAAGACATTCCCAAATGGATATATATAATCGGAGCAGAATACGACATGCTAGCCAAGGAGGCTAGGGATACTGCTTTTGATCTTGCTGAGTTGAATGGAGAGGAACGGGAAGAAGGAAAGTATGGTTTTGAGAAGGATGGCTATAAGTGGACGCTAGTAAGGGATGTTCGACATGGCTTCACTCATGACTTGATGGAGGACAAGGGGCCTGATGCAGAGGCTATGCGAAAGCTCAGGATGAATGAAATATTGGAGCAGGTGGGTATTTGGCTATTTAAAGGTCCCTTTTCTAAACATTGAGATATGCAATAGGTTCTTGCCCTCTTCCCCCTTGCTACCACAATTTCTCATCCTCATCTCAAATAAACTCGGCCCCATTCCAACCATCCCAACCATGCTTTAATCACCGTCCCAAAAAAAATACCCTACCCCTTCTCCGTCCAAACACCCCCTTTCCCCCTCCCAAGTCCCATCAATGTTCTCTACCCTCCATCACCTCCTTCTACACTTAACTTTATCACTCGACTTCCCCATTGTTTGAAAATCTCCCGACGAATAATCAATTCCAATTCCAATTCCAAATTTTTGATTTGAACTTTAGTTTCAAAACATTATATTACTCGCACCAAATCCATTGTTATCAAGAGTACCTACCTATCCATCACATCCGAGCTTTTCCTCAAGCCAAATAAATGCGAAACTTTCAATTTTCATAATGATATCTTTTCACTATAGTGACGAGTCCATTCCCGTTCTGCGACAATTAGATTTGGGTCAAGATATTGCACCGTGAGGTTCTTCTTTTGTTTGTATTGGATTTGAGCTAGTTCCACGCCCCCCCCCCC
>JANPYM010000003.1:2942305-3025729 GCA_025890175.1 Ciborinia camelliae
ATTGGATTTGAGCTAGTTCCACGCCCCCCCCCCCTTCTCCCTCTCTCTCTTCCAACCCGTCTTTATTATTACATCTCCTAGCCTCCCTACCGCTAACAAATGCCCCCTCTATAAATCCCAAACGGTTGTGGGTTTACCTTCCCGCTATACGTATCCGTCTCCTTCCCATGGATCGATATGTTTTGGACATTTTGATTGTCAGATTTGAATTGGGATATTGATTCTTGAAGAGTGTCGAGGCATCTAAACCTTTAGCTAACGGCATTCCTGCTCGAATCATCGCTCATAAAAAACGACGATTCTATGGCACCATGAATGAAATGTACTCACCGCAGTCGTCTACCAAGAAAAATGAATACCACAGAAACTGTTATAATAAGTGAAATCAGGATGCGAATACAGAGTCAACTAGGTCGTCTATGGTCTAGATTCTCTTAGTACGCGAGCTACTTTTGAAAAGTCCTCATAGGTGAAGTTGAAAGTTTCGACCTGGGACTTGTTGAAACATTCCCACCCTCAGCTGGAAACTCCCTCCTCATAATTCATCACCAATCAAGCCAACACAAAATTGAGAGATGTGTTGATTCCCCAGTAAATCTCTCAGTGCAATTCATATCTATGATACCAACTCATTGGAATTTTCTCCTCTTCTAAATGAGAAGAAATGTTAAAAGGCAGGAGGAAAAGCTATGGGGAAAGAACGATGGTCCAAAAGAGATAAAGTAAAAGATTGACATGATGAATTGTGAAAGTTTCAGAGCTTGTAAATTTGGCCGAGCAATGGGATGAGCTCAAGTGAGGGGTCGAAAAATGCCTTTTCGGGAAAATGAACAAGCTGCACTCGGGCATGGCATTGCTTGACTTTGATACATTGATACTGATTTGATATATCGACTAGGTTTTGTAAAGAATGATGATCATTCAGGCTACAAACCTATTAGGCACCTACCTGAAATCGTGCTTCTGATCAAAATACGATCGGCTCAGTTTACTACTCCATTAACTCTTTGAAAATTAAAGATTTGGAGTTAATGGTTGATATCGATGAATGATTGAGGGAAATGGAGACTAAGAAATTATTTGTGTATAAGAGGCGAGGACTACATCATTAAGAGCCTCGCAGTCGTTGTAATTGATTGATAAATCCATATCCACTTTGTGCCTTGTTCTCACCGATACTAGAGACCGAGTTTTCTTGGACATTTAAAGTGCCCATTCTTTGACTTAATTGGCCATCCTGTTCAGCATCCCTCAAAAGATCTCGATGTCTGTCTTCGACCATCTTTGCAAGACTCTCGACAAATTTGCTCCTTGCCCTTTCTTCTGCTGTGCCTTTCCATACAAGTGCAAGCTCCTTCAGCTCTTGTACTCTTTTAGCTGCTGCTTCAATGCCATCAATTGGATCATTTCCAATTAATAAATCTGCAATTTCATCACGTATCCTCCTAGAGACTTGTTGCCCTTTCTCTTGCGTGCTGTGTGCTTCTGACCCCGGCTCTGGAGCGGAAACGGAAAGAAAAGATGAAGTGACGGATACTTCTGATGGCGGAAAGGTCCATGCCATTGCATCTCCAAAAGTCTTAATCACGGTATCTAATCGAGACCGCACGAGTGTAAGAGTCCGCAGTTGTGTTATATAAGGGGGATCGACGATTTTGGTGCTATTCGTATCCTCGGCGGTAGGTGTTTTGGGTATTGTGACAGTGGCAGATCGCGCCCTAGAGGTGTTATGCAGATCTCCGGATCTCGTTGGTCTTCTAGCCAGATCGTTTTCGAGCCCTTCAGGGACAAATTTGGTAACATCATCTTGTAATACCTCGGTCAATGCTTCTGATAATCCCAATGTCTCTCCTCTTAGTACCTCCACTTCATAGGCCAACCGGCTCCCACTTCGCAATATTTCATCGGTGAGTTGAGTAAGAGTAGTTGTAAGTCTAGTGGTGTGAGCACTGAGATGAGAGAGGAGAGTTTGTGTCTGTGTAGATAGTTCAGCCAAAGATACGCTGTTTCTTGAAGACGATGATGTATTCGAAGACTGCAAAGAGGGCAAAGCTGAATTAAGATAATCTGCAGGATCGAAAGATGGATTTAAAAATGATTGAAGAGCAGGATCTGCAATGTGGGTAGATTTTGGCTGTGTATTTGGTTCTAGCGTAGAGTTGTCATGTTGGGATTGAGGTTGAGACTGTTTGGCTTTGGAGTTGTTATTCTGTGAAAGAGGAAGAGGAAGAGGGGTAGATTTGGAATCCCAAGCCATTTCGAAAAGGAGTTCTGATTCAATTCATTGATTGTTATAATAATCAACCTTGGAAGAATGAGAATGAGAACGAGAATGCAAATGAGTGAAGATTGTTTCCTTTATTTTGTAGGTACTCGTAGGTAGCTGGTATATTCATAGATCTTTAGGTACGGAGTAACATGAACCTTGTGGTTATTGGGATTGGATGACTAATAAGAAGCTACGGCAGAGGGATGCCCAGGCCCAGGTGTGGATTACCTATAGAAAACTGGAAGTGTGCCTGTAGATGGCGACGCCAAGCTAGCGTACACGTGATGTGATGTGATAAAGCCACTCCTCTCGCAGCAACTTCAAAATTACCTACCTTCGGTAATGGCAGGGCAAAACCAAACAGCAAACCTTCAATTGGAACAAGCCTCCCGACTGAAAAGTGGTAGGTGCGTTTGAATTTATATGGAGGACAGGGATGATAGCTTCATTTCCCCAGTATGTATCAGATCGTGCCGACCTCGAGTTGACCGTACCTAGGTACCTAGGTAGGTAGGTACTAGATAGGTAGGTACGTTGGGTAAAGTCAACGTAGGTAGGAGGTAAAGGAGGAGATTCAAGTTTCTTTTCTCTTTTCTCTTTTCTCTTTTCTTACCTAAATTTCACTTCACGTCCAGGCTACTTAATTTCACTTAAGGTGTTGATCTTCACTTATGGATCTTCAATTCCTCTCAGGCTGCTTTAACAGGAAGGAATCTTGAGAATGGATGCTCCAGAATTAAGCTTGATACTTATTAATGTCAACGCATCAAATTGGCACGCTCTATAGGTAGGCAGGGCCTATGAACTACTGAGGTAGGTACTAAGGTGCTAGGTACTTCCAGAATCATGTTAGATGATAAGATGATAATATGACAATCAGAAGCCAGAAATGGAAGTTTGGCTATGATAGTACCGGGTCTGGGTCTGTATGGTTTGAGTCTTTGACCTCACTTCACACATTCACTTCACTCAATAAGGCAACCGGTCCATCTCAAAAATATCAACCAATGACAATTAGCTCCCACCTACTATAACTACTAGGTACCTTACACCCACACTCACATTTTTACACTTCCAATTACACTTGTTATCATTTACACTCACTTCCAAACACTTACACTTACTTACACTTACTTAACTTTACCTACCTAAAAGGTACCTTACGTCGATACATTTGAACCAGAACCAGACAGCTAAACTGGACAAGGCTGCAGGTGTAAACATTGGAAGCAAGTGAATTGAGGTACCTATACCAGTACCTATACCTATACCAGTACCAGTACCAGTACCAGTACCAGTACCAGTACCAGTACCAGTACCTGAACACTTCCAGACACTTCCAACTTCCAAAGGTTCCAAATCTGGAATTTCCATCAGTTACCGTAACCTCACAACCTTAAGAATTCCGAGACGTCGTTGAATATCTTGGTGCCTCTTCACTTTTTGATAACTCAACTCCCTTCAACTTGTCCAACTCATCCAACCCATCCAACCCCTTCAAGTTGGTATTATTTTATTTTCATAGGTATCCGGTTTGTACCAGGTACATCTTCGACCTTATTACCTGTCCTTTTCAAGACCTGCCTCGTCAGTTATACCTAGAACCTGATATCCCAACTCACAAATTCTTAGAGCAAACAACAATCTCCCCACCGAGAAAGATCTTACAATTTATTTCCAATATCAAAACTTTACCAAAGACTGGAGTCCATTTATACAACACCTTTCTGTCATCTCAGAATCAACCATATTACCCCATAGTTGCTCTGCACGATGACGCGCAAACACTTCCTTTCGGATATCACAACAGCGTCCGATAAGGGAATTCCTAATGTTGTGTCAATCGTTCGGGGGGATGATGATGGTGATGTAAATTTCTGCTTTTTACATGATTCTACAGAACCTATAGAAATTGGACTCTTGGCACTAGGTACGTTCTTCTATCTATGTTCTATCTTTCCAGCAAACAGTTGGTATTTCTACTACGTGGACTTCGATGCTGTGTATATACTCAACTCTACAATGTTCCATGTAAAATGCAATAATTAAAGGTTGTTTCCCATCATACTAACTTTAATAGATGTTTCTGAATACCCAGATGGGAATAGCTTCATGGTTTTCACCAAGTCCGACGGAGCTCCCAATGCCGTCATAGAAGCACTGAAACAACTCACACCTTCTCCATGTGGCGTACGTTTAATAGAGTTGATTAGCAGCATTTCGCAAAAGCTACTGAAGGCTCTCTCAACAGGTTCGCGAGAGAGTCCCATTAGCCTCGACGATGAGAATGAGGAACGTGAGGAGGAGGATGGGGCCGACGAAGAAAGTGACAATGACTCTGGTTTCCCCGATGATGACGAAGAGGATTTTCTAGGCGAGCCTACAGTGTATTCTTATGGACATCCTATATCGAAGCAGACTATCAACCTCACGCCAGAGACTGCTGCACAACTGAATCGACGCATTCAGGCAGACGTGCGTGCTGTCAGAATGCTCGGTTTTCGAATAGGAATTTTGAGTGGCATGAAAGCTGAATCTCGGTGTTGTCTTCTCAGCATATCCATCCAAGCTACTAAGCTGGGTTTATCCGAGGAGGCTATGCACGCTTGGGATATAGAGCCAGGCCAATATTTGACACTACTTATACGATATTCTGAAGGATACAAACCCTACGAGTCAGTAATTGCTGAACCAGCAAAGAACAGTGGAATCGATTTCCGTGTCGGCGTCAGCAATGGTTACAAACCATCTGCAACTGCTGCTTTTTCCGCCTTTTCGGATGCAAGCAAAGCTGGGGTCAAGAATTTCAGTGACGATAGTTCTGTACCTCAGGAGGACACACAGGAACAAAGCAGAGGATTCTTCAACATTTTCATCAGTAGCTCTCTGAACGAATTCATCAACACGAAGATGATATCAATACTGAAACTCCGCAACGCAACTGGTCTTGGGTGGGAAGACGCGAAAGTGTGTTTTGATGAACGACAAGGACGACCTCTCGAAGAAAATGCAGATTTGTTTTCCCACAGGCTTGACTCGCGCACAGATACTGCGGTTAAAGGTCATTCCTCTCGAATTCTATCTGACGATCACCTCATGGATAACCACGGGGGAAGCCTTTCGTTTCCACTTCTCGCGGGACAATTTGCATTGATGTATCTAGTTCGCTGCACCGAATTTTGTCTCGTTTGCCATGACAGAATCACGGGAGAATTTGAAGCACTCAAACCTTATGTCTGCGATAAACCCTTGTGTTTATATCAATATATGTCCTTGGGTTTTGGTCCCAGTGTCGAACATGTAGGTGGACTGTTAAAAATGTGTATTCCCCCAAGTCAAACACTGACCGTGTCTAGGAGATTCAAACTCAGCCGATGGTTGTAGATCTTCTCATAAGCTTTTGTTATACTAGCGCTTGGGTAAGTGTGTCTGCACTGAAGCTCCCGGAGCCATGGCTAACTTTTAATAGGGCAGTCGCATCCGTGAGTACCCAACAGGCATGAGTCTTTCTGTCCCTTCTGCGATCGTCCAATCCATATCTTCTGCCGTCCCCACAGCTACGATAAATCATTTCAGTCCAGGCTCTATTCCCCATTTAAGCTCAAATGATCCGCGCAATAAAGTATTTAATGTTAAGTATGATGTTAAGGCTTATGAGGTTACATTCGAGCAACAGGATATTCCTGTTAGCAGAGGAGATTGGGTCCGTATTTTGGTTGGGCCAGGGCCAGGGCCAGGGCAAGGAGATTCCCTTACCCAGGCGTTCCACTTCAGAGTGGAAGATACATCATTGTTGCCGATTGTAAAACTCTCAGCACCAATTGCGCAGAGAATTCAAATGGCTGCATACCAAATACCAGCAAACGGTTCCGTGCCAGCTGCTACTCCTCTTCCCAATACCATACTTGCGGCTCGGCTAGATATTTACAATCGCAACTTCGATGACATGTCTCCCGCGGAAAAATGCAGTACTATGACGATGCTTCTTGAAACTCTGCCATCCATGAAGGAATTAAGAGAGTATATATACCACCAAAGTCGAACGGAGCAACCGAACCTTCGTAAATGGACAGAGCGTATATCTCCGGCTGCTTTAGGCTTACTTCGATGGGTCATAGCTTCTAATCGCTCATGCCTTGTTCAAGTCGATAAATGCCCTGGCCAGAATGATAGCGTTCTTGCTGAGGTGAAGATCAGACCTGACCAGAAAGTCTCTGAAATTGGTGATAACTGGGTTCAATTTCGATTTGCACAAGGATCACCAGACAAGGAGCTTCGTTTCTTGAATGCCCTTAAGGCACAGCAGGCCAATTTGAGTTCAAAGTATCCTACTATGTTTGCTTTTCACGGTAGTGCACTAAAAAATTGGCACAGTATCATTAGGCATGGATTGGATTTCAAAGAAACCTTAAACGGGCGAGCTCATGGACACGGTGTTTACCATGCACAAGAGCAAATCACGTCATGTGGATATAGTAGTGGAGAAAATGGCGTAGTAAGTATCAGCTCCCTCTCCATTTATCCATCGTCTAACCTTAATTTAGGGTTGCTGGCCTGGATCACAACTCAATGCTATGTCTGTAATGAGCATCAACGAAATCATCAATTGCCCTCGGCAGTTTGTTAGCTCGAGTCCCTATCTCGTAGTGCAGCACATCGACTGGATCCAATGCCGATACTTGCTTGTTCAAATTGACCTTCAAGCAACTGCATCTCCAGAGATCTCTACAAATTCTAGGTATGTTTGACGTGAAAAATCTTTCTATGGGAATATCTGGAGATCCATGGTTAACTATACTAACGTGTGTTTGCCTTATAGTTGTCTCAAATCTCAGGTCGAAATCGAGCAGGATCCCAAACACACAGCAAGAGCTATAAACGGTAAACCCATAGGCGTCCCCTACTGCGCTGCTTCCGTATCCAGAGCATTTCGCACCGATAGCGTTGGTGACACTTCACCGTCCAAGAAACACAAAGGTTTATCTTCTCTTTTGAATGGAATAACCATTGTGAGCGAAGAAGAAGATATTGAGGATACAAATTTTCTACTCTCCGAAGACGAAGGCGATGTCGAAATATTGTAAGAAAATTAACCCCCCATCTAATATTTGCCAGTTTGATCGTTGCAAGTGGAAACGGTCTTGGAATGGGAGTTGATGAAGTCATCGGCTGTCAGATTATTCGATTTCGTAGGCCATAGGTTTATGACTCTCTGCCATGAGTTACTTGATTGGTAAAGAATCCACTGACTTTGTGCCAGACATTCTAATTCGAAGAAGCCAGAAGCTTCAAAAACCGATTTTGTTCCTGGATCGCTTGATCAAAACAGCCTTCCAATGCTAGATTCTCCAGTTTATGCTACCACGTCTGCAACTATGCGTCTTAACAGAGAATTGCAAACGATCCTCAAGGTACAGAAGTCTACACCCCTCCATGAACTGGGATGGTACATCGATGAAAAACTCGTTGATAATATCTACCAATGGATCGTCGAGCTACACTCTTTCGAGCCCACCCTACCACTGGCCAAAGATTTAAAAGAATCGGGCCAAACAAGCGTTGTCATTGAAATTCGCTTCGGAAAAGAGTATCCCCACAGTCCGCCATTTGTACGCGTTGTCAAGCCAAGATTCTTACCCTTCATGTCGGGTGGTGGTGGTCACGTAACAGCCGGTGGGGCTTTGTGTATGGAGCTATTGACAAATTCGGGCTGGAGTGCTGTCTCCTCAATTGAATCGGTTCTCTTGCAAGTTCGTCTTGCACTCATGAGTACTGACCCAAAGCCTGCACGTCTGGAACACAGAGGTAAAGAGCAGCAACGTGAATATGGAACTCAGGAGGCTATGTCAGCTTTCATTAGGGCCTGTAATATACATGGGTGGGAGGTACCTAAGGATTTCCAGGACTTTGCAGAAACACCTGGATCTAGTCGTTTTTAATCAGCCACTTCGAACGGCGGCCAAACTGACGTGGGTATTATTTATGCATTCCGAGTAGTAAAAAGCTGTCTTTGGTACTTATAGAATTGATAAGTAACACAATATGACGGCGTTAGGAAAGGAATAGACACAAGGGTATTTCTAGGTCTGCTTTTGCTACTCTTCTTCTCTTATTTTCTGGCTGGCTGGCGTTGTGGAAACTCTATAGAGGAATATCATGATAAGATGACCTGGTGGATACATCCGGAAGATTGTATGGCGTTTACAGCAGAGGTGTATCTGGGCATCGCATGCGCAACGGCAAGGAATGGTCATGGTTCCATGAGTTGGCCGGTTCCTGCTACACATTACAGATAGTAGATTCCTCTAGTACCTGCAAAAAAATAACAATCATCATCAGATCTGATTTCTTTGCCAGTTTTAGTTTGTGATTTGTTACGGTGTTGTGGTGCTAGGAAATAATTTGTGGTGAAGAAATTCCCAACCTGGTTTTCACAACTGGAAGCATAGAGAAAAAGAGTGTGTTCAATTGTTGGGTACAGTGACAATACCTAGGTAGGTAATGAAAGGCTTATGATTCTTGAATGTGTTTGATTGGTTGGAATGGCTTGTAGTTGAATCCATGTGACTGACTTGAGATTGGAATCATTTGATATATTAAACTTATTTGAATGATAATTTCTCATGTATGAAAACTTTAGCCTCTGACAGTTTTGTCTAAAAAGATACTCCGGATAGACTGTCACAATGATGAGTGAGTGGAGGATGTGGAGGATGTGGGGGGAAGATTATGCATATATGAATATATGTATGCATTTGAAGATTTTAAAATAAGTTGTGACTTTCTTCTACTTTTATTGTGGGTATATAAGAACGGAATGACAATGTAAGAATACCAAAAGAAATCAATGCCAGCCCACGCTTCCTAAACCGCCTAATAACAAAAATCGCCCGAGATACACCAATCGTTCCCATTCTCACTACTCCTAACGCACTCATCCCGTCATCTACCAAATTTCAATCCAGAACTCGCACCCATCACGCCCCACCACGCATCTATACGTTAACCTTCTGTCCCCAAATCATCTGCTCCTCACGTGCACTAAATGTGCTAACACCCAACAAGTGACGCATTTGCTCGGTACCCACAAGCATCTTCGTGCCCGCAACAAACCATCTAATACCCTCGGTACAAGGTGGAGATGTAAGACTGCCCTGGTAAGTCCAGAAGGTAGCAACATTATTGATTTCTGTGAGTGCTTGTTTGAGATTTAAAGTCGTTGGGACTTTGGTGGTCAGGTCATGGAAGGAGGGGATAGAGGATAGGGCAAAAGACTCGAAGAATGTAGAGTTGGTATCGGTACCGTAGGCGACGGGATCGATGCGGAGAGCGAGGACGGCGCGTTCTTTGCCCGAGGCTGTGGCATGCACAAGATGGAGCTCGGCTCTGGAACGGCCGCCGTCAATGGTGTGATCGGCGGGTGCGTGAATGTGCCAGCCTTTAAGATAGACGGTTTCGCTGTCGAAGGTGAAGGAAGGATTCCCGCTGAGGTCGGTGATGTTGGAGGTCAGGGAGAAGGCGGCGCCGTAACCCCAGTTGTACAGAGAACCCTCAGTAGAGTTGGGATAATTGAAGGTCGGGGTGTGTGTTTTTGAGAAGCCATCGGCGGTGCTAAGCTGGATAGGGGATTGTTGGGTGCCGGTCTGGCAAGTGGTGTAGCCTGAAGGTAAAATGTTAGGAATAGGAATCAGGATGGAAAAATGGGACGAGATGCAATTGTATTGAAGCGGGGAAGATAAACTTACTAGGGTCGATCATTCCCCAGTTATAGGCTGCGTCATATGCCCAATTGGAGGCCGCATCCGCTCTCTTCATAAGCGATTCACCCGGGAGAGCATGCTGGGGACAAGCCATAACAGCTGATAAAAGAGTAGCGGCGATAAAGAATGCAGACATGATGAAAGCCTGGATGAATGTGAGATTGAATGAATGAATGAATGAATATAATGGTTATGGATGACTTGATGCTATTGTGCAGGAGCGAGTCCATTTATACATAAAAAGTTCCTTCCATTATTGATGAACTGAGATTACTTCTCTTGGCCAGTTCTCACAGCCATCTTTAACCCTTACTATTATTAAAAACTCGAAAGATAAAATATCACATAGATTGGAGAAACGCACTTGGCTACCGAACTTAAGCCATCGGTGATTTCAATGGTATATACCGGCGTGTGGAATTAGATGGATATGGCATGCAAAATTGAAGATACGGTCTTCTTTCGCCAAGGCGAATATTAATTGGCAAATTTTGTGGCGCTTGCCAAGCCACAATTGTCTCGTGATCTTTGAACTCTATTATAAACGATCCCCTTTATGCGCTGCTGCTGGCGGCTGTGCATCTTGTTGCATTAATAATAAGACATCCAACATCGAGTTTTCAAACCTTAAAATCTACCATGGTCCATGACTCCATGACGAATCGAGGATTTCATACATCACGATGCATGTACGAGGTGTTCATTTGAAATTTCAGATGAAACACAAGATTGAAAATAGTGCTTAGTAGTGGCACGATACCTACTAGGTATGTATCTGACAGGAACGGTTCTAGAGCCCTCAATATGCTTCATAAAACCCTCTAACTTAGGATTCGAAGTGTTGGGCATCCCTTAAAGGAGATATTTGAGACTTGAAAACATGTAGTAAAAGGAGAGGCTCAAAGAAAAGGTAAAAAAGCGGATTCTGCAACTACATTATTCGCAACTACCGGTACCTCCTTGATACCCGCCCCGCCCCGCCGTGCCCAGATCATGAATTTTTGGCGGGGGAAATTCTAGACCGCATCGCAATTATTGTAGATGACTGACAACAATGCGTGGGTCAGTAATAGACACTGATTGGACCCAAGTGCCATTGGCTTTCGCAGACTGCAGTCTAGCATATTGATTGCAACTTGCAAAACTATACAATCCCACGTATTTCGTGCAATGGCCTACCGAGGTATGTAGAGTTATGATTGCGGGGGTTTGCGCAACTTTGTGTACTACAGTATATGATTAGAATAAGAATTGGCATAGTATATAGAGGCTCACCCGATGCAAATGTTCAAGTCCAAGTATCATGGAAGAAGCGTGCTATTTTATTCCTCGGAGGTTGAGTCAAAACTCTAGAGAAATCCTTTGCAATAGTACTTACCTACTACTTCAATAATAATATAATGATGACGTCTTGTTGGTCTGATAAAGCGTGGAAGCATGAAAGTATGGAAGCATGAAGCATGAAACATGGAAGAAGTCACACCCGCTTGATAGATGCAAGCCTCTCCGCTAATAAAAAGGATACCTGTAGCTGATTCCATCATTCTGTTGTTCTGAATGGAATCAATTGAATATTCGTATGTTTTATTGATGTTGCCAATCAAACGTGGATATAGGTAGGTATGTACTACCTATGTATGACCTACCTTAGGCATATCAATATATTGGAATTGAATGTTGGAGTAGCTCTATTTGATGCTAAACTATATGTAGCTTAGCGCCGGTGAAAGTTGCGATGAACTCCGAGTTATCATGCAGGGATCATTATCATCATGCGCCTAGTAATTGGATTAGAATTTAGAACCATTTTCAATAGGTACTTACTATCTTCTGGTGCTTCTTTCCACTCCTCTCCTCTCCTCTCCTCTCTTCTGCTTTATGGGAATGGGAATAATGAACATTTGAAGTTTGTTCTGCCACCACTTATCATTTATCCCCCATACATTATCTATCCTCCACCGAGAACCTTGACAATTCAAGAAAATTCAACAACAATATACATACCTACCTGATAGTGTGGGCAATTAACCTCATGCTGAAACTCATGCCAATATCTTTAAACGCTTCAAAAACCTTCTACTTATTTTTATCCTGTTGTCTCTTTCCTCGTTGTCTCTAATTCACACAAACAATACAACTGGGGGGAACTCTCTTGAGTCGAAAAAATTCACTCCTCGCCCTTCAGTTACGAACCTTTTAATAAACCTTTGCCCCGAGAGTATTTTACTTCGCGAATTCTTCTCGCAAGCCATGGCTATGAGTCCTTCTCCTCAAATGTCCCCGACAACGTTCGGCAACAAAGCTGAGAGACAACGATCCAACTCCCCACCTCCGCATCAACTATCGAAAAGGGATAAACGTCGCTCTATGCTACAAGAAAGGCTTGCCGAAATGACAACTAGTTTTGCTTCGAACCGAGATCGTCATTACCGCGACCAACTCCAAGGATTGCAAATCGATATGAATCTCATTCAGGAAGCTGACGTCCATGGCAAATTTCCCCTCCCAGATGGCAATGAGGTTGGACCATTAGTTGCAGATGGTCTAAAGAAAGTTAAGGCAATTATTAAACATCCATCTGCTGCTGGAAAAGAGTATGAATCCTTTGCGCGGGAAATCAACAACGCCATGGAGGAGAGAGACGTCGCATTGACTACACACATGGTACGTTGAACTGTTTCCCTTGGGTATCTCTCTCTACGAAAGACGCAAAGGCTAATTCTCGGTTTACAGAGAGACTACGAGGTTAGAGCAAATGAAATCGAATCCAGCTATGCCTACCGAATGCGACTCGCAGACTTAGAATACAAAGCTTTGATGGCAACGTTAAGAGATCGTTTGATTAATAGCGTCGTCAGCAAGAAAGCCCGTCTATCGAAAGACAAGGAGACAATTGAGATCGGAGAGAGCAACGCTTTACTTCTACATCCAAGCCAATTTGGTCTCGCCAATCCTGCTAGCCCTGGCGGGATGCATTCTAAAAGAGCTTCAAGGCACCGCCGGGAAGCTGAAGAATTACCTAATATCTTCGACAGCTCAAAGCGCAAGAGAAAGGGCATCGATGGCGACGAATCTCCAGCTCCATCAAGACAACGTATGGACAATGGCGGTAGTACTCCAATATGGTTCTCGGAGCGAAATACAAACACATCCGTGCAAGTTGACGCATCATTATACAGCATTGATAAGCTCTTTACGGATAAAGAGCTCGCGATGACATACAACCAAGCAGCTCAAGCATCATACGCATACATGGTTCGTCATGCACCATACGAGGATGACAACAACAGCCCTCAAAATGGCAGATCCGATTCCAGTTCCGACACTGATAAGATGAATACAACAGCTGGGGATCCTGAGAATGATGGCCCAGATTCTCCTCCTGCCGCACCTACAATGGAACGCCAACCATCGCATGCCACTAGGAGCACACGTGCCAATTTAAATACAGGCACAGGAATTGATATTCTTAGTGACTTGGCATACCCTGGCAATATGGCAGCAATCACAAAACAAATCCCTAAACTACCACCACTTCTCGCCTCAAATATGCAGAAAGGATATGTGAAGGGAGATGCTGCCAATCAGCCTCAAGGATTGGCACCTGATGAGGTCAATGCCGAATTGGAGATTATCAGAAGAGGTCGCACATACAATGATGAGCGGGGCTTTGGCAAAAATCTTGACTTGGAAAACGGCGGGAAAAGTCTTCTCGAAGCAGTCAGCACACCAAGAAGGGCTCAAACCTATTACGTTAGGAGTGATAATAAAGGCTCAATGTTGAGCAACCTACGAGAAGAACTCGGCGGAGACCCAATGTCAAAGCAAAGCTCTAGGGGCGGCAGTGAAGTCGGAGGGACACCGATGTCAAGACAAAACACTGCTGAGGGAACCTCTTCAAGGGCGGGTCGGGGAAGGAAGAATCTATTAATTTGAGAAGAAAAGTTCATTCACTGTTTGATTATCTGTACATTCTTGGGTATTAGAGAGCGTTGGCGTTGGGGAAAGGAATATGATGAGAAAGGCTGAATCTTATTATATCATGGTTTGTTGTATCAAACAACAACTCTGGCGTTATATATCTCAAGTATTTTTCGTCGTTCTGACAACCCGTCTTTACCAACTACTCTTAAGAGATATTATCTCTGAGATCAAAGGAGATAAAGCCCGTAAATTGAAATTCCAACTTCAACTTCACTTCACAATGAGTATTCAATCTAATAATCACTCTCATCATATCACTCCCGTCCCAGGTGGAAAGCACTTTATATATATCCTGGGTGTCTCGAACATTCATAAACCATAGTAGAACATGAAAACGGCACAGTATCTTTTTTGATAAAGGACAATAATCGAGAATAAATAGTATGAGCAATTGGAACCTTACTAACTTTTATTCGGACTTGACCAATAAGAGATCTGCTATGAAATTGATCCTCTACGGCTACGGATGTGATATCATCTCATGCGTTTCCCCCCGCCCCCCTTCCGCTCCGCTCCTCCTTGTACGTACGTACGGAGTAGCCAAATACTGATTGGCCCATCATCACGCCCTCTCGAAAAAAAAAAAAAAAAATCGAAAAAAGATAAAAGGTTGGTTCCGGTACGGGGAATTGAACCCCGGTCTCCCGCGACCTGATTGAAGCTCGAAAGCTTCGAATGAGAGGCGGAAATGCTAGCCACTACACCATGCCGGATAGTTTGTTATTTTTCATGATGGAGCACCGTTGTGCGAATATATAAGGACTATGGTGCGGGGTAAAAAGAACTTTGCAGCCGAGTTTTAAGCGCGAGTATACTGTATGTGGGGGTTGGTAATTGCTTGGCAGGATAAAAGAAAGGTTGTGGGGGTTGTTTTTTATTTAGATTTATTAGCGCTTTGTTTCACATTTCCACATCTAGGTACCTGGGCATGATTTCAGGTCTTGTCAATCCATCCTCCCTTAATTTTAAACCGGTCGTGAATTTCGTAATCATCTCAACTGGAGCTTCCTCGTAATCTCTATCGAGAAGGGAAGGTTGCTCCGACGCCGGAGTCTTGATTTCTTCATTTCTTTAATTGATGGAGATTAGATACGGAGTATATTCATGATTATCATGATTATCATCTTCGTATTAATGATCTTCGGGTCTCATACCGGTAACTTTGCATTTCAAGGTTATAGGTTTTATTTATTAACCTTAATCATTCCGAAAAGAGTATATGGAAGCGTGGCCCGGGGTGGTTAAAATTTGCCGAATCGGTTAAAGAGGGTGATTATGTAATTCAGACACCCGTGGACTGCCGCCATATATATAGCACCAAATCCGTCTGACTCTTATTGTAGATGCCCATTAGAGGGAGGAGCTTGGAATTTTTATAGGAACTCTCTAGGTATTCAGTGGATATTTAGAGATTCATGATCTTATACGATGACGATTCGACGTCCATTTGTGAAGTTAAATATGTATGATATTGTACAGTGATCGATTGTCTCGGTGAAGTTTCGGTGAACTTCGATACACTTTTTATCCAGCAGTAGGTACCTAGCTTCCGATTGATTGTATTGATACCAATGGATACGATTGGTTTCCACGAAATAGTCGTCCTTCATGGCCACGGCCGGAGGGCAAGACTCTATCTATCTCGTTCGATATCTTGATTTCGTAGCTCGTTTATTTGTCTAGATGCAGTGACCATTCACAGTCTCTAGCCTGATATATATCGGCATTTTACTATAAGATAAGGTTATCCCAAAGTTTCTAGAAGCATCATCCTAAGACTTTGGCTTGTATCTTTTCGTTTGTCCAAATCTATTTCTGAAAGTCAACACTTTCTCGTCTCATATTTTCAGTCCTTAACTAGTGGATTTAGAACCGGAAGTTTGATATCATCCGATACCTAACTCGTCGCCTATCAAGCTCATTTGAAGTTCGATGATTGATCATGTCCGTTCTCGTACTTTCAGTCGCTAGTCTGTGTATTGATCGGAACAACATCGATATCGTGGATATCCCATCTCATGCTGGAAGCAGGTAATCCATCATCATCCTTCCCGAGTCGGCACCAATGAATTCAAATAATAGATAGTGAAAGTGCAATCTTCAGTCTCATTGCTATATGTCCACAGTTGGCTTGTGGAACTCTTGATTCAATATCCGTATCAAAGATTCTACTTGCCGCAAACCGAAGCGTTCGTAGTAATCCGAACTCTCAAGAAGTCCGACCCCTCATACCGGCCATTCTCTGTTCCAATAAGCCTCAGGAGTAGCCCGTTAATCCCATAATTTGGTCCGCTTACCCACCAGTCTTCTAAAACGGAAAACATAGACACATAGCGGATATAGTGCCTGAAGGTGAACTGAGCGACGGAACAGAAGAGGTTGAATTGAGTTTCTTAAAGCTTCATAAGTGACTGACAACAAGTTAAACTAATTGGAGGCCTTGCTTTATAAATATGGCAAGAATATTGTGCACAGTCTTACCAATAAAACGTCCCGGCTTGCCAGTCAAAAACTTGAATGTACACTCAACGGGCATTGAATGATAGATGTAATTCCACCCCTCTTCCTCTCCTCTCCTTTCCTTGTGGCTCGAACTCCAACCTCAGTCATTGCTAAATGTGCAAGAGCATGTAATGTTTTGAAGCCCATCCTCAATATGATTTCGATCCGATAGATTTCCGTTGAATATAGTTTCTTTCTCATCTGTAAATAGCTTACACTATAATGTACATAGCGACATAAACAATATCCATATTCCGACAAAGCAAAAACATCCCCAATATTTTAACAATAGTGAAAAGGGACCCCCCCCCTCCCCTCGATCATAAACCAATATAAAACCTTACTTTTGATCAAGTATAAATAAATAGCCGTATTTTGGCAGGATTGATAAATGTGCAAAAGCGCCACCTCTCGCGAGTTGGGAGTCAAAGGAAATAGGTATATCGATTGCAAATAGAGAAGTTACACAAGGAGGTAGCTAGCTACAAGGTTACCACTAACCTGTCGACAGATTAAGGGGGGTAAGATGACATTTGAGAATACACCTATATACCCTATAAACCCCTGGTAATATCCATGGCGGGTAATAAAAACATTGACGGTAATATATATAGTAATAGGTAGGTTACCTATATACTACCATCAAGTCAAGACTGCACTTCTTTCATCAGAAGATCCAATATCAGATAACCACTCATCATATCCAAATCATTGGAATCTTACAATGTGCATTAATATATGTACCGACTTGAATCATCTTGGCAATGCAACCATACTGGGATGCTTTCCATTAACAAAAAGGAGGATGGAAGTAAATGTTGCTTTATGAAGATCAAGAATGGGAAAAGGAATTAAGGGGAACTGCTTTTTATTTATTGCATATCTGAAAGTACAAAAAGAATAATAAAGAGAAAAAACAATACCGAAACCCCCTAATCCTTAATATATATCACAATCACAATCGCAATCACAATCGCAATCACAATCAGAACGTAGAACGCAGAACCAATATTCTACCCCCATTAAAAGCAAGTAGAAAAACTCGATACGTTAAATATTGATTTTTGTATAAGCCCTAGAATCCCAGCAGACCAGCTGAGTTTTTTTTGTCCTCCCCCACAAGTGAACAGAGAGAAAGAATACTCCGTTGACACCAGAAAGAGGAAAGAAATTCGTACAATTATGAACTTTACCCCCTCCCTCCCCCTCCCCCTCCCCCCAAACATCTCCGTACCTAGTGATATCACCTAGTGACATCATACTACGAAACTTCGCCCCCGAATTCGACATTCTACAAAAGCAGCCATTCAAAACCATCATCCTAATATGAGATGTAGACGAACATGAAGAAGTCAAGTTCCCAATAAGTAATGTGAGAGGCGGATATCCCGCATGTAAGAGAGCGAAAAGTTCGGCCCCTTGACAAAATCAACCAGTAAATATCCGTCAGTGCTGTATGTACAAACCCATTTTGCCCAAACCAATCCAATCCAATCCAATCCACTCCAATCCAATCCAATAACTTTCACCCGTAATTTCCAAACCATCAACACCCCATGCGGATAGAGTCACGTAACGCCAATTCATCCGTGTTCCCGAATTTTATGCTGATCATCGCTCTCGTGTCATCATCTACAATACAAAATACCAGCCAAAGGAACTGCTGCCAGTCCAAAGAGACCCGCCCACGTCGTCATAAGCAGTGGAAGCCAAAGGTATTTACCACCAATTTCCTACTCCTCCCAAGGGATTTGGATCCGGTACTTGTTGATAACCCTCGCTTCGGAAATCCCTCGCCATATCGTCCCAGCCATTCCAATTAATGTCGCCATCAAGGTCATTCATATTAAGATCCAATAATGCATTGTCATCCATGAGCCAGGGTGTTTGATTCTGGCCATGTAATTGCTGTTGCTGCATTTGGAGTTGAAGTTGTATCTGCTCTGGGGCTAGCATACCCATACCTACCACCTGGGGAGGTCCATTCGTGCCGTAATTATCGTCATAATTTTGTTGATGCTCTGAATAATGAGTTGATTCTGTTTCCAATGAAGGTGTGTAGGCGACACCATTCATTAACTCATGGGTTCTTCGTTGGGCGATAGGACAATCGTGAGGGGCTCCTTCCCAATGCTCTTCAGCGTTCTCTTCATCCATCAAAGACATGTTCTCTTCTCGCGTTCTGCGGGCTCTGGCCATGAGTTTTCGCATGGGTTGCCAAAACATGCCGCGTTTGCTGCTACCGACGGCGTCACTCCAATCATTAAATGCACAGTCAATAGCTTGCCAGGCTCGCTCTACAATTGGTGAGTTTTTACGGATAGAGAGTTCGCCAAGAATGAAGGCAATGGCATGCCATTGTACCTATAGACACGCGGATCAGTAGTGTTGAGCATCAAGAGATTTGAGATCTACATACATAAGTACGAAACAGCCAACCCCATTTTTTAGTACTGGCCTCAGTCTCTAAAATTCTTGAATACTCAATAATTTCGATAGATGACTTGAGAAGACGGTCCTTGGTATTTGGAGATAAGCACTGGGGCCTACCCGGTTGGATCAATGGATGATAGATTATTAATGACATCTTTGCAAAGATCAGACGTGCCACTGTACCTGCTACCCACTACAATGTCCAAGAATCAGTAAATAAGCAACGCAATGGGAGTATACGGAGGAATGCGGAGTAACCTATGCTACACCGCCTTTATAGGTTAAAGCAACCAAGTTGGAGCATGAAGAAAATGCCTCTACTTACATAGAGAGGTCCGGCATTCTCGCAGTATTTAAGATATTTTTCCTCAAGTCGAACAGAGCAATCCTGGATCAATTCCTCTTTCTCTTCGAGTGTAAGTTTTATCGGATTTCCCATAGGACAAGGACCACGGCCTGGAGGGGTGTATTGAAGGCGCTTCGATAAAGCACACATCTCAAACCTGATGAGAACGAAAGTCATCTCCGAAACTCCTTCTCGAGGTTGTGGTGGTTCCTTCGCATCAGGATCTAAATCTGCATCGTCTATCGACAATGGAAATTTCGTGTCGAATGTATGATCAAATATTGAAGGGTCAGATCCATGATCCTCGGACGCCCTCACGTCCAGAACACATATTTGCCACCAAAGTCGTCTCCGCATTTCCGTATCATAGGGGGATAAGCCAAACTTCTCTCCGTCACGGTGCAATCCTGAGGTTGTGTAAGAAATTTAGTCAAAATTAGATATGTAGGAACTCACCAAGTGATTGGCCAATCCTCATGACAAGTCCAGTTAGGGACCATACGAACCGAGTATCATCATGTCTGCGAACGCAAATCAAGAATAACACGAATGCTTGAACAGTCACAATCTCGTTAGTATTTAAAAAGCCTGCCCTGGCAAGAGCTTGCTCTGTACCAAATCGATACCGTTTGATCAAAATACTTTTCTCGATCCCGAAATTGGTAGCAACCTTGCCAAACGTCAGCCATGGCTCGCGTCAATGGAGTGCATTTTAGGGATAGCAATATAAAAGTACATACCTCTTCATTCGACATGGAAGTGATCGTTGCGAAGTATATAGAGAACATCAAAGCCTCTGTGCTCCTGCTTATGGTATGTAAGCTGTTCTGAACCTCTTTAATGACCTTGGACATCGTAGGCACATGGAGAAGCTTAACCAGTGGCATCACATTTTCTAGAAATGTTGACCAGTAAAAAGGTATTTGAGAAGGCAAAGGATGTAAAGCCTTAAGATCGACGTCTGTAGAGCTATACCCCATCACAAAACCTTGATGATCTGGTTGGGTAAGGGAAGGTGGGGTTGAAATCGGGGATTCTCCATCGCTATACTCTTCTTCATCATCAAACATGGCGCGAAGCTCGGATATTTCCTGCGATAGTTCTGCCCAAAATGGATTTGACACATATTGACTCTTTCCTGAATCCAATACCAAACGTCCTATTCCTTGTTCCATGGTTAATTCAGTCTTCGGGGGTGCGTAACCCATATTGAAAGATCTTGCAACCCATTCCTTTTTTGTGCCCTGTTCTTCATCCACACCATCCCCATTCGTTATGACTTTCGAAGCTTTGCCAGTAGACTTTTCATTTGATGCGACATCTTTGTTGTATGGGAAGGGATGGTCCATCGATGAAGGCCTCGAATTTTCCGTCTCGCCTTGTCCACTGAGTTCTTCCACAACTCCTTCCAGTCTCCTAAGCCTCTTCAGAAGTTCTGCTTCTCGATCGCTGATCGGTTTTCCTCCAGCCCTAGGGCGTCTGGGTGCTCGACCGGGCGCTGGGAATGCACATTGCGTTTGCGCCTTGGTACAATTCGAGCAAGGCACCTTTTTGTCGCATTTGACCTTCCGTCTGCGACATGTAACACATGATCGTGCATTCAGCCCAGTAGGAGCTGAATTAGAAGCCGAAGTTGATGGTCTCCCAATACCATCGGGGTTGCGAGGTGAGACAGTAGGAGGGGAAATTGAAGATGTTGAGGGGTATGTGGGATTTGGTGAGATAGCTCTGGCTTCCTGATTTTGGTAGCCTGGCAACATGGCGCTGTTACAGGAATTAAAACCCCTTCACCCGATGAATCCAAGATACACAGACTAAAGACTTTATTTTGTCTAAAGTTAAGTTAACCTAGGGGATGAGCTATATGGACAAAGTGAGAATGAAGAGAAGGTTGATCGATAACATTGAGGCTGTGTGGCCGATGCCGAAGATCTAATTACTGGGGGCGGTCTCATTGATGCCGGCAAACCAGCCGAATATGGTCTATGTCGCAACAGTTCACTAGGTAGGTAGGTAGTGAATGATAGATGGTGATATACTGTATAACTGGTGATTGGTTAAAAAATGAAATTATATTTTCTTCCATTGTTTCATTGGCTTATAGTAAAAGGTTCTCTATTATTTATAGAAAGCTTGGAAGCTTGGAAACTTTCTGACTTTATATACAATAACATGGATACCTAGCTACCTAGGTAATGATATATTGGCGATATTTGGACCCAATGACTTTGAAAAGAAGAAAGAACTTCTGGATGAAAACCCTAGGTAGATTCTATCTTTATTATTACTTAAGGTACCTAGGTAGATATTTATAACCAATCTGGAACTACCTAGGATCTAGGTAGCTGGTACATTCTCAAGAATATAAGCTTAAGTAGGTACCTAGTGAATGGCTTATGATCTTTGTATACAAAATAATTACGTCTTTGATTATATACCTAGGTAGGTAATCCACTCATTCATTATATTGGATACATGTCTGTCTACTGTCTACATACTGAGCTACACATACCTATTGAATTCTGGGGGGTTGGTCTCACTAAGAGCTTGAGGTACCTACCGTATTGATGCTTGCCCAGCGTGGTAGGTCGTTCATCTCAACCCCACTACAGGACCTTATCCTGATTCCTCAAAACTGTATCCTTATCCTTAATTTTGTTGCCGGGTCAACCAACAATGACCCCTCTTCTTTGAGTACCTACCTACCTACCTACCTCAGCTCTATCCAACTATTTATTATTATTCCTTTCCCTTCATCTACTGCAATCATCCCCATTCGATTGTTATAAATAACCTCCCAACCCCTATCAAAAACCAACAGAAAGGGAAAAACAAAGAGAAAAGGGCACAAGGGAAGGATTGGGGAAGACTCTATGTATAACTTCCCCCAGATATCTCAGCATCCAATATAGAGTCATTACATCCTTGGGCTCCCATAGCAAAGGCAGCTAGCTACCTACAATTCTAACGAATTATCTATTGCTGAGAAGAGAAAGGAAAAGGGGGAAGTTCTCTTTTTCACATATGAAACTGACACAATATCTTCAGATCTGACCTAACTTGTCAAGATCAACTCATCAGCTTATCCTGGTGTTGTTCTCAAGTCTAGGAGTTTGTCCATTTCTCTTACAGGTTGATTATCCACAGGGCTTGTGAAATAATGTTTTATAATCAAATGATTGAAGTTAACGGATACAGTATTATATTTTCGGTTTTTATGGATTAAATGAATAAAATATTATTAAATCAGAATTGGCATATATTGACTTTTGATTAAATTCATGCCGAGGTCTTCTCCGCGTCACTTCTCTGCCCTCGTACATCGTCATTGGAGACCTCTCGGCGTTTGTCTGCTTCTCGTTGCATAGAAATCTTCTTGATGTTCAACCATTTCATACCAAAGGCTGTAGGCACCGAAATGCAGATTACGATGACAAGAAAGACCATAACATGTGAGACGGCAATCGTGTATGCGTGGCGCAGCTTCTGTATCAATTCGGGCGACCGAGTGATTGAGGTTAGGCCGGTAGCCCCAGCGTTGATCACATCTTCCGCTGATACTTTGGACGTGAACTTGGGGATTTCGTGCCGAAGCCCGCCAACGAGCAATGCACTGCCGATGGGGGCTCCTAAGGCCCTAATTGTGTCAGTATGGTAATTCCAGGTCGTGGATGTCGCGCAGTGTACTTACCCACCCAGCTGGCCAAAAAAGCTCGCTATACCGTTGGCAATGAATATATCATTATCACTAACAAGCAAGAGGGTCAGTGATATAACGTAGGTAGTATCTGGAAAACCTACGTTTCCATGACTGCTTGAATTGCTATATGGGGGACATTCACTCCAAGTCCGAGCCCGAGTCCAGTCAAAACCATGTATGTGGCCCACTTGGCTGTCGAGGTATCAGTCTGGAGTGTCGTTAATAGTCCCGAGCCGATAGCACAGAGAACTTGTGCGAACAATACAACAGGCATCTAAAAGTTTCCTCGTGAGCTTAGCAAAGGGACAGAGGCAAGAGTGCTTACATAATGGCCGGTTATGGTAGTTATTCCGCCACCAGCAAGTAATCCTATCATTTGAGGTATGGCGAGGGAGATGTAGCTAACAGCACTTCGTATTGGAGACTGGCCGAGACCAGCTTGAAAGTAAAATGGAAGATAATAGATGGTCTGCTGGGGCGTCAACATCCAATCACGATCGATCCCAATAAGAATGACTTACAATATAGGAAGCCATGTTGTCCCAGAACAAATATATGGAGCCCCAGAGAACTGTCCGATCATTGAGGTAGCGAAGTGGAATGGTTGCATTCTCTCCAGCTTTCCATTGCCAGAGAACAAAAATAATCAGCAAGAGCCCAAACCCAATGATCAAACCAATTGGTCTAGCTGAATTCCAAGGAGCAGTTGTGCCTCCCTCCTGGAGAGCCAAAAACAGACAACAAGTAGAAGCAATAATGATAACAACGCCGGGAAAGTCCAGCCTTCTGAGTTTTGTCTTGAGTGCAAGCTTTCGTGTGGATTCGTCGACTCCTTTCAGGCTGAGAAAGATGACGACAAGGCAGAAGACGGCACCTCCAATGGGCAGATTTCTGTCTAACTGTTAACATCGGCCTTCCCTTCCAGTACTGGCACTCATACATCCAAAAACACCATCGCCAATCGACGCGTTCTGTCAAAGCTCCACCAATCAATGGTCCGATACTGGAGAATAATCCAAACACACTGACAACCAAGCCTAGAAACACAGAGCGCATCTCCAACGTACAAACATACGTCAAAATACCAAAGGCGCCTTGGAGGAGTGCACCAGCTCCCAAGCCTGCCACTGCTCTGCCGGCGATGAATGCACCCGAAGATGGTGCCAACGCGCATACAAGGGACCCAACTAAAATAATCAGAGATGATTTTACCGACGTGCTTTCTTTCCCGTGCTTACCTTCAAAGATGAAAATCGATACCAAGTAGACGGATTTAGGATTGAAGTATTTGTAAAGGTTAGCACTGATGGGGGTGGTTGAGGTGAGAGCCATCAGGTAGGCTGCTCCGTACCAGCCGACATCGTCCAGAGCATGAAAATCCGCTGTGATCGTTGGAGTAGCGACCGATATTATGGTTGTATCCAAAGACATCAAAGTCGTGCCTAGTATCAAAGACCCCAGGATGATGTAGAGTCTTAATCCTGTAGGGTATTGGGTCTCTGCTTCACCTGCACCGATAGGCGCGGCTTCGGACGGGTTCTTTTGTTCCTCCATCATAGAAAAGCGGTGCTGAGGAATGATGACGAGAGAAAGAAGATTGGGGAGAGCTAGAGCTTGAAGCGGGAAAATAGACAATCAGGCTCCATCGGATGATGACTATCCAGATGAGACATTGGTGCCAAATCTCAACGGTGTTGGTGGTGTTGCATTAAGAGTGGGTTCCAACTGTAGGTTCCATACTATCCAATTACATTGATTCGGTTAGACCCGATGGTATAGGAGTTGAATGTATACAATAATGTATTATTATAGTATATTCAATCAATGCAAGTGTAGATAATGCTATTAATAATTAATAAACTATACTTTTTGGGAAAATCTATTGTAGGAGACTATTAATAAAAAAGGATTTATTAAAGATTCAAATATTTATTCTACTAATTAATTGGTTGGTCGCATTCACCAACAGACATCCATCGTATGAGCAACAGTTGGATGAAGAAAGGCGTACTTGCTGTGCCTCATAGAAACAGGTACTTGCCCTCGCCCCAGATCTTAACTCAAACATGACCCTCATTGACATCTTCAGGTATCTCAGACGACTTTTTTGTTTTCATTCTTGATGATTTTGATCACCTTTCATCCAACATGGGTTTCATAGCAACCTTTCTTGAAGCAAATAAAATCGTGGTGGCATTTTTTGCTCTGCTGGCGGTATAGTTGCCCAACCATTTGACAGAACGCACACAGCTGATGTATGGAAGTACCCCGCAGCATGTGCCATCTACAATGTCTATTTCCACCCTCTCTCGAAATTTCCAGGCCCTAAGCTCTGGGCTGCTTCTCGACTTCCTTTCATATACTGTCTCCTCACGGGACAGCTCGTGAGACGAGTGAAAGAATTCCATGACACCTATGGAGAATTCTACCGCCTCGCGCCAGATGAAGTCTCATTCGCCAGTGAGCAAGCTTGGAACGACATATATACCTTCCGTCGAGGTCACAAGCGCGCTGGAAGAGACAAGGTTTGGTATATTGGTTAGGAAATCCCTCGGAGAATTCAGTTGAACAACAATTGCTAATTATCCTAGCACCGAATAACCAGGCTGATAATCTCATTACGACGACTGACTTCAAGTTCCACGCTCGTGTTCGAGGGCTGCTAAGCCACTCTTTCACAGATGAATCTCTCCGCACACAACACCCACTGATTCAATCTCATGCTGACATGCTGGTCTCCAAAATCAGAGAATCTGCCGAGAAGCCCGAGAACTCAATGAAAGGTGCTCGGATCAACATGACGGACTGGTTGAACTTCTTCACAATGGATATCATTGGAGACTTGGCATTTGGAGAACCGTTTGGCTGCCTCGAGAAGGGAGAATATCATCATTGGGTCCGCACGCTGTTCAGCTATCTCAAGGGCATGTCGATTGCCGCAGCCCCTCGATTCTACCCCACGATGGAGTTTCTGTTCCAGAAACTGATCCCCAAAAGTGTCATAGAGGGACAAAAACAACATAGCGCGTATGCAGAAAAGATGATAAATCGCCGCCTAGACACGAAAAGTGATCGCCCAGATTTTATGACTCCTTTCATGAGAAACAATGTCAACTTTGAAAATATGTCTCGCGCGGAGATCGTATCCACATTCAATTTCATCATCGTGGGTGGCTCGGAAACTTCAGCAACAACGATGACCGGTATATTTAACCACCTAACCAAAAAAAAGAATAAGCGAATCCTCGAACGACTTTGCAATGACATCAGAACAAAGTTCAAGGAGGAGAAGGACATCACTATAGATGCGATTCAGGATACTCCTATCCCCTATTTGGAAGCCGTGCTCAACGAGGGCCTGAGAATATGCAATCCAATTCCTAGTGGGCTGCCTCGTGTAGTCCCTGAAGGTGGCGACGATTATTGTGGGATATTTCTCCCTGGAGGTGTGAGTACTTGCAATCCCCAAAGACAGACTCACCGGTTCTAACATTCCAGAAGACGCGTCTAGCAGTTCGAACATTCGCGACAAATCGATCCAAGAAGATCTTTGCTGATCCAGATGAATTTGTTCCTGAACGCTGGTTACCAAAAGACCAGCAACCGGCAAAATATGCTAACGATCAGCTCTCGGCTAGCAAGCCTTTCAGTGTTGGATTCCACAGCTGTCTTGGAAGACCTCTTGCATGGGTAGAGATGCGTCTCGCCGTCACTAGACTCTTGTGGGCGTTCGATCTTTCCGTTGAGGCGGAAGACGAAGTAGATTTTGACGAGTTTCCGGTGATAATGATCATTCAAAAAGCGCCTATGAACTTGAGAGTCAAGGTCAGACCTGGCATCTAGCAACGGGCACACTAAAAGTGTTTAGTAAAAGTGCCCATGGATTGTACGTATACTTGAACGAGAACTGGATTTTTGGCCTTCGCCGTCAGTGTCAGCGAGTTGAAAAAGTAGTTGGGGCGGGGTTGAAATGAATGAGTGTTGAACCAGGTGCATATTTAAATCCATTGTATGTAGCCGCCGAATTCCGGAAATGATCTCCTGATCCTATCACAGAGATTGAAGAGAAGATCAGTGAATTTACTCAAGTGCCCTTGTCATTTCAGAAGATAGAATGGAGGACACGAAAGCACACTTGCTCCGTGAAACAGAATATCCAGCTGCTATTTTCTTGGTGATTGAACCTTCTTCGCCGTAAGTTACGATGTCGAATAGAACCGAAAAGGTGCTTCCTAGAGAGTGTAAAGTCCGCAGAAAGGAAGATGACTCCATCAAAGAATGTCGTAGATGTATGACTGTAAATTACTGTTCCGCCTACTGTTAAGGCAAAGGTTGGAAATTCTACAAATTCTAGTGCGGGAAAATATGGTACGAAAGTCCCAAGATTCGAAAATGCGAAAATGGTGAAGTGCATGGGGGCAGATTGGAGCTGGTGAAAGGGGGCACACCCGAGAATGTGGAATAGGGCTTTGTCTTGCTGGAAGTAGTTGACGGTCGGAAGAAGAAATTTGAGGGAGATTGCAGTATATCCTAGTACTTTGTGGATGAAAAGGGTGTTCCGAACGCGCCTCTGCAGTTTGAGTTTCGATGCAAGAAGAGATTGTACAATGAATGGCCTCAAGCCTTTCGATGGACTTGCTGCGGTAGGGGTAGCCACACAGAATTTGGCTGTGATCACCATGGAAAAGGGAGTATGCCATGTTTTTGCGACATCTACAAGTAAGCATAGCATTCTTTGCCCTTTGGCCCTGGACAGACCAATACTAATCCAACGTAGAATGGGAAAGCCATTGTCGGAGAATATATACAAGAACAACCTTATTTCTGCCCATGGAAGAGGTCTCAATTTGGCTCGTGGTCTAGCCCTAAAAGTTTTGATAGCAGATCTGCAGGAGACAATGGATTGGGGTCGAGAGAAGGGCGCCGACAACTTCACCGGCTTTTAATCCCCAAAACTAAAATCCAACAAATCCTCCAATATCCTACCCGGGATGGTATAATTGATTTTGGCAAAGCTTATATCGATTTCCTTCCTGGAAAACAAGTATTAGCTACGCAGGCTTTGCGGAGGAAAAGATTGGAAATTATATATAAACATTGGGGGAAGATTACTGAGAAAAGGGATAGATTCAAACAAACTACCAACATTTTCCATCCGATCAAAAGAACTATAAAATCCTCCTTCGTCAGTACAGCTATGTTTAATTTCCACTACAGTAGGGTCATCTGTCCCAAATATTGTGGTATATTAGTGACTTTCAAAATATTGCACTCCCAGCCAGTTCAAATGCTTGTCCCATAAATCCTGTTACAAGCCTTCTTGACTTTCTTGACAAATTTCTTATAACCTTTTTCATCTTGCCGAATGTGGTCTCTAGGGAGGAAATTAAGACAGGCGAGTTTCGAGCATTCACAGCTTTCTGGGCTTTTCTTAACCATTTTCTGGAAAGTAATACAAGTTTTACCCTGATAATGTATGGAACAAAGACTGGCTGTGGCCTGTGGGTATTCTATCGAAACACTAAAGACGTGATTCCATGGATCCCGAAATCTAGTCGTGATTACATTGTGGTTAATAGAATGTATGTAAGACGACATTGCAAGTGTTTGAAGTCCTTTGCAATGTAAGACAGCGTCACCAGTTTCGCTCTGATCATATTCTAGATCACTGTGAAGCTGCGATACTTCAGCAGAGTTATGATGAAGAATTTGGAGAACCAGAAGCAGCAGCCGACAGCGTCTCTTGCTTCTCAAAAGCTTGAAGCAAGTCCGTTTCAAGTTCAGAGACGTTCTTATCTTCCCTTTCTCCGCAGCTATAGTACTAAAATCATCAATCCTACACTCATCCCAGAAGAAACCCCCCGCAGCCACCATCTCCACTGTACTTATATCACCACCGGCTTATCTCAGCTGTATTCCTCGATCGTCGGCAACTATGCGACTGGCATATTCCAGATCTTCTCATCAGGGTTTTCAGCTACAGCAACAACTACAGTAAAGCCGAATGACCAAGTAAGAGAGTGTTGGGACAGAATTAAAGAGGATGATGGTCGAGGAGAGGGGGAAGGAGCGACTTTTATATACATACCTACCTAAACATTGAAAGCGGCCGCTAAAATTCGCGTGGCAAAACCAGGCGTAAGTACTAGCGGAGGTAAGTAACCAATACCCGTGGACTTGTAAGATACTTGTATTATTCCTAACTCGATAATACCTACCTACCCATCCTAGGTACGTAACTCTTACATCCTCTGATCCAAATTTCAATACAAATTTAATGATCGATTCAATAATTCAATATATTAGAGAATAATATATGAGGGAAGGGAAAATTGAACTCAATTGTGTCTTCACACTTTAAAGAAGTTCGAATATACTGAGTATACTACATAGGTACTTGTACCTTGTTCCGACAAAAGTTAGGAATGATATTTGAAAATGCTGTACAATTCCTTAATTCCTTTAATTTATGATTTATTATTTTTACTATGGTTTCCTTCTAATCAAGGTATATGATGCAGAAATGAGAAATCTCAAATCTTCCTTGGGCTTTGTAAGACCATTTAATCTTTATCTTTATTGTTCTCTTTTCCATTCTGACATTATGCCCCCTCAAGGCAGGTTCAGTTATCTAGCTGCGAGGAAAGAGCCAGAGAGTCCAACCACAATCTTAAAAGAATAGACCTGATGCTGTTATTATCTCTTGTAGGGAAGCTACTATCAAGAATAAAACTTAATTCATGTTGAGAAGTCTTATTTGTTGAATGAAGATAAATGATTTTTTATACTTTGTTAGTCCTCTAAGAAGTCAGAGCCCTACCAAGAGCTTTCAGACTGGCATTAGGGTGTTCAATAGTCTGAACTGCAGTTTAAATCCTCGAAATAATAGTGTGAACTTCTGAGAATTTATTATTAATTGCAACGAAATGAATGTTTCAAACAAATTCAATGTACAAAATCAATTCAATATACAAAACGATTACAATGTATCAAGCGATTTCAATGTATAAAATTAATTCATAGACTCAAAACCCTCTCAATTCGGACTGCAGTCCGGACTATTGGAAATTCAGACTGGCATACTTTACTACTACAATGTCAGATTAGATACATGAGTTACACATTACACATTCTCTTACTCTTACCTTTCCCTGGCATATCATGTTACTTTTTGGAGGGGTTTCTGCAATCTAGGGAGCGGCTATTAACTATCCATACTTATTGCAGTTGTCACACGCATCACGTCAACACATGGGAGTAGCATCGTAGATCAGCAATCAGATAAAAGCACTATGTTGAAGAGGAAAGGATTCTCTTCGAGAGATGCGCCTGATAAAATGGATGATCACGTGACGAGCTACATGGCATTTACTAGGAGCCTAGGCATCATAGCAGCATTGTGAGTTGCTTCATAGAATGTCTATTCGATACAATACATTCTTCTACCTCTTTCTTCAATAACTTTGGTTGCTTGGAGCTCACAGGGGTAGACATGCTGGAGCTTTCAAGTGCGACTGTCTACACTGTCTACAACTTATTTCATATCATACATATCTACATGTTCCCTTACCTTACATTGAAACTGGAAGGCAATAGCTGAAGCAGAGATTACTTTGTCCAAATCTTCGTGTTTCTGAACGGGTCATAGTCCGAAATATACCCCACTCCAACATCTAAACAGGACAGATGGCCGAGTGGTTATGGCGTGTGACTCAAGCTCAACAGCTTAGTTGATGTAAAATCAATTAGCATTCTCATGGGCTTAGCCCGCGGGGGTTCGAATCCCCCTCTGTTCAACATCTTTTTGCATTTTTTGTTTGTTAAATAAAAAAATGGTGATTTTTTGAGGTGTGCTTTGCCGGCGAACTGATAAATATTTTTGTGGGAGTGGATGTGGGCTCGTGCGGAGTTGAGTGGGCAGGCGGAGATGGGGGGAGAAAATTGAATATAATGTTCCTAGAAACTCCACTGTTCAAGATATTTTGCTGGTGATGTTGGGGTGGTGGTGAAAGTTTCGTCTATTTCTGGCCTATACTAGGGAGCCAAAAGGGGGGAACTTCCCGAACTATTTTTTTCATGACCGTAATTTATATCAAAGTCTGCCTTGATATCTTTGAAATGGGCGACATTGACATCTTGAATGAACATCAAATGAACATTTCGAGAAACATAGAACCTCTACTCAGTTCCGTTATATTGTCCGAAAATTCCGGCCAAGGAAGCTTCTTGGCAAAAGGAGAAGTTACTTATCCATGAGCGGGAAATCCTCAATGCTATTGCCCAATTCTGGCCTCCTCAAAATCCATATTTCCAACTGCTCTCTCTTCGATGTTCCATGCGATCTCTATCAATCTTCTCAAACCTACCCCACATGGATGTTTTACATGTGTTTAATGTGGATACGATGTGGAGTAAAGAATCTACATTGAGCTTGCACAGCCATATAGAAATCATGCTCACCCCAGACATTCATATCCCTGCCAATGATGCTTTGCCTTTTGGGTTTCAATAATCAAATCGAAACACCAAGTACGATCAATACACAAGAAAATCAATACCATATCTAGATACTCGTTTCTTCGAAATGCTGTCGCACCACTTGCTTATCTGACCCATCTTATCTAATGCATGTGAAGGAACGGTTTCTAATATAAGAACAAACAAAGTACAGAGAATCTATCTAATACTAACTGACCACCATATTTCAAAACTCAAAGCAAAATTCACGCATTTAAACACTTTCCTCGAATCTTCTATCTCCTATATATCTAGTGCCTTCAATCCAACCTTTTTAACACCAAGAAACCATGGATTTCCCCCCAAAATACAACCCCTATCTCGATCCTACCAATAAACAACATCGCCACTACACCCGCCTAGACACCTGTCAATCACCAGACCACGTCCCAGATACACCCTTCAACTCACCCACCGCAATGTCCCTCTCAAATCCCACATCCTCCAGTGCAGACTCCAATCCATTTTCCATCAACCAACTCATTATGGATGGAAACCAATCCTCCCCCTCCTCCTCCACATCATCACACCCATTGCGCAAACCCACACCCACATCCGCACCATCAGATTGGCAATCTGCATCTGGGGATTGTGCCGAATCATCGGGGTTAGAAGGGCCAGAACAATCGGATATTACGAGTGCGAGCAGAGAATGCCACTGCGGAAGTGAAGGAATACAAACGAAACAAAGTGATGAGGGACCTAGCTCGGGGATTGGGAATTATATGGCCAGTTGCGGCGAGCAGAGTATCCTTGGAGAGGAGGATGTGGAGAGGGGACGATGTAGGACGAGGACAAATTCTAGTAGTTCGAGGGATAAGACGAGTTGTTCTAGGGAGAATAGGAGGAGGTTGGATCTTTGATATGGGTGGATGGATGGTAAGAGGATGATTTTTTGCAAAGGTTATGTTGTGAATATAGGCCATCAAAGTTTTGCGTTTAATAGTTGCTTTGGTTTCATCCGATATATTTTTCTAGGCTTTTGAATGTTCAAACGAAATTTGGATAATGAAATTTGATTTTTGCTTGAGATTTTGAGAAATGTAAACAATATGTACTCTCTCAACAAAAGATCATTGGCTTTTTATTGACATCTCAATAATATTAGTAAATTATTTAGAATCTTTGATTTGACATTTCAAATTCTTCTAGACTTTTGATATCCCTTGGATATTTAGCACAACTTGAACATACAACCACTAGACAATATTATATCATCTTCTGATATGATCATTCCCTTACTAGGTAGTTATCAGTCAAGTCAAATGATATTGTACCATGTCACTTCATATGACATTCATATCCATTCTGCACCGCAGTTATAGGTCCCAAGTTGAATTTAACATTGAACATTTGATACAGAGAGAATTATTTATTAGATGAGCTTAAGCATTCCTATAAACATCTGCTCCTCAAGACCTTGATAATCAAAACTTAGTCTCTTGACGTCCCACTGTACAGTAGACATGTCTTCGTTGATGAGTTCCTCTGAAAAAGAATTTTGATCAATTGTTTCCCAAGATCTCTTTCAGGATATTGTATGTATTAACTTTATACCACCACCCATCCAAGGGAGACAAGTCTGTCTCTCCCGTCCATCCCGTGATATGGATGCGCATAAGTCCTATTCCAGATCTGGGAGTCAGTAATTGCCTATCAAAGAAAGATTTTGGAGGGAAATGAGGAATCAAAGTTGCATTGGGAATGGAACAGAATTAGGTGTAAACGAACCATGCAACGTCAGAGCTTTTGTGTGACGTGAATTATAACTCATAAACACAATATCATCTTGTCTGCATTGCAGATCTAATATTGCGTTTCTGAACACTGTGCCTTCGTTGATGTCTGGAATCGTTGTTGAACGTTGCAATACATCTCCGATATATCCAAAACAGTCAACTCTTGGGAGCCGACTTGTATAAAGTGGAACTCTGGAAAGCATACAGGGAGTTGACATGTGCAATCCATCAATTGTTTTTGAAATGAGCAGATCCGCGTAACTTCTAAATGTTGCGCCACTGGACTTGCCTTTGAGTTTGCATATAAAAACTATTTTCTTTCCGAGAAGATGCAGGTGATCGAGTAAAGGTTGAAGATCAAGCTCGCCTTCGAGGCTTTGGATATCCATTATCCTCCTATCGTGTATAGAGACCAATTTTTCGCAGAGACAAGGAATCTTCTTCAAGTCAAAGTCTAGAACTTGAAGCAACTTTGAAAAAAGCTTTTTGAGACGATTGTCAAATGGTATGTCGTCCGTTGAAGAGGTTTTCATTTCCTTCACAACCAAGTTCACATACAACGCACGTATTTTTATCAATGGAGCGTCGGGCCGCATGTAATTGATGTAGATAAATACAGCATTGTAAGCGTGCGCATACATGGACTCGAGGTAGACCAAGCTCTCGCTCAAATCAAATACGAAATAATTTCGAGAGAGGATCTGATCTCGAAAAACTGAATCTTGTCCGATGTGGCCTTTCCTGTCAAACTCTGGTTTCGACAATCCCGGCAGTGACAAAAGAGATGGATCTATTGAATGCACTTCTGATTGATTATACAGAGGAGGCGGCTGCTGAGGAATAGTCAAGGGATACTGAAGTATGTTTGAAAACGTATTTGGATATGAAGCAGGGAGAGCTACTTGCTGTGTGTTCTGAGCATCATATTTTTCATTCGGCAGAGGACCATCGAGGGAGCTTTGAAATCCAAATCCATTTGGTGCAAAGTTGTGTGAAGGTTCTTGAACTTCCAATGGAGGTTCAGGGAATGAGGAGTCCTCTGGGATAGTTTCATCTGATGATAGTCTTGAAGGGGCCATTTCGCAATATACAGATGACGATAAACAACGAGCGATCCGAACGTATATGAATGAATGAGCAATGAGAATTTTCTGTAAAGTAAAAGGTTCTTACATGATGTCAAATAGTTGTGCGGTGGTGGTGCCAATGTAGTTAAACCAATACACTTTGGAGTCGAACTGGGAAGGTACATTTGGGTCTATTAGACAGCAGTTGCCCTTCCTCTAACCGGTGAAGAGTTACGAAATATAATCGCACTTTCCACATCCTGGATCGATGCCAGAATATGCCAATTGAATATCTAGCCTAGACTTGGATACTGAGGATAGCAAATAGAATATGCGGACAATGTAAAGTACAAAGAGCTCGGATAGAAAACCACACTTTGTAGACAAACAACCTCAACGCACCTTCTCTGTTTAGCAGAGAGAAAATAACATGGTATCAGATCACAATTGCCAGCGGTTACATTTTAAGTGTCCACTGGCTCACTCATCGTCGATGAACAAATGGCAATTATTGCTCAAAATACAAGAAGAATCTGACATAATTTACTGTGGTTGAGGAGGACTTTCCGTCCGAGAACCAAACCAACGTCTAAAATTTGAAAGAGTGTCTTCCTCATCTTTAAGAAATTCCACTCCACCCAGGGTATAACTCCTCAAAGCTTTAATTTCTCCGCAAACCATTTCTGGGCAACAGCAACCGCATCCTCAATCTTATCAGGGTTGGTACCTTGACCAGTGCGAGTTGGCTCTTTGCCACCGGATCGACCTCCTACGACCTCCGAGACTGCCGCGGCCCATTGCTCAGCATTCACGCCTTTCGAAGCAGCATCCTATATAGTGTTAGCTAACAGACCCAGAGACAAAAGGAGATATCTGTACTTACTGTGCCAACATAGACTCCGTGCACAACAGCACCTTCACTAACACTGCCTCCAAAGAGATAAACTGTCTTGTCCTTTGCCTTGGACTTGAAATGGTTCATGACATCAGCAATAGCCTTGGAGTTTGCAGAGATTGGCAATTGCGCAATATACGCAGTGCTGTCCTTGTTCTTTGGATCAGCAAAGTGAGCAGTAACAGTATCCAGAGCGGTCTTGGATTCGGCCTTTTGCTTCTTCTTCTGCTCATCAAGAACATCCTTTTGAACCTTGTTGAATTTCTTCTTTAGATCCTCCTTAGCAAGTACCGAAATAGTGAGGTGGTTCAAGTCATTTTGTGTTGCCTTGGTCTCTTGTTCCTTCTCTACGCCGTGAGGCATAGCATCTAAAGCAGCGATACGTTTGCCGAATTCCAAGGCGACTCTCTGCACTTCATGCGCGGCATCACCAGTATAAGCGATAATTCTTCGGATTCCTTTGGCAATGCCGCTCTCCTCGACGATAACAAGGTCCTTAATAATACCAGTCTGGTCGACATGTGTTCCACCACAGAATTCAACACTGACTTTTCGCCATTCTGGATTCTTTGGTTCGGCGAGCAGAACGTCAACTTCCACTCCGACGGAGACCACTCGAACGGGATTTGGGTATGTTTCGCCGAAGACAGCACGTACACCCTCAATACCCTTGGCAATATCAAGATCAACATCTTTCGAGTAAATCTTGCAATTTTGTTTAATATAAGAATTTGAAGAATCCTCAATCTTCTTAAGTTCTGGTAGTGTGACTTGAGCTTTATGCGAGAAATCAAATCGCAATTTCTCTTGGTCGACAAGTGATCCCTTTTGGTTGATATCTTCACCTAAGTGCTCCCTCAATGCATGGTTGAGAATGTGGGTACCGGTATGGTTGTTGCGGATGGGTTGTCTCCTCAATTCGTCGTATTCGCAAATAACCTCATCTCCAGCCTTGAAGGTTCCATAGTCCATGTAACCATTATGGACAATATATCCACCATATGCTTGAGTATCAAGCACCTTAAATTCTGCAACACCATCAATGATGATCTTGCCGGTATCGAAAACTTGACCACCTTGTTCAGCATAGAAGTTCGTCTTATCAAGAAGAATACCAAATGGTTTGTCACTTGGCAAATCTGCGGTGCTCTTCAGGAAGCTGTTGCCATCGTAAATAAGTTGGATCTTGCCAGTAGAATCGCCTTTCGAAAATTTGGCATCGTCGTTGGGTCGAGCAATACCCATGTTGTCAAGCTCGGCAATTTGATGAACATCTAATTTCGCGAAAGTGTGGGCAGCTTCCTTGACAGATTTACTAGCCTCACGCGCCTTCTCTTTTGCAATCTCGATCTCAGCATCATCTGTCTCAAGACCGCGCTCTTCAGCCATGATCTTGGTCAAATCTTCTGGGAAACCGAAAGTGTCGTATAATCTCCATACATCTGCACCAGAGAGTTTCTTGGTATTCGTCTTAATGGCTTGAGCAGCATATTTCTCAAACATCTTCTCACCACGATCCAGGGTTCTAGCGAAAGCTTCTTCTTCCTCATCCAGAATCTCCTTAACATCTTGCTGTTTTTTGACAATCTCAGGGAATTGCTCGCCCATTTGGTCAACGAGAGCTGGAAGGATCTTAGAGAAGAAGCTGCCGATTTCAGCATTGAAGTATTTTCGAGCATAACGAGATCCTCTTCTCAGAACACGTCGAACAACATAGCCACGTCCCTCGTTGTTGGGAACACCTCCATCGGAGATGGCGAAAGTAAGTAAACGAATATGATCAGCAATAACACGATAAGCAGTATCAATTCCGTCGGTATCGTCCTTTCCGTACTTATCAGTATATGGTCTGGCGTCTGTGACTTCTTGAATCTTGGCAAACAATGGCGAGAATACGTCTGTGTCGTAATTCGACGATTTGTCCTGCAATACCGATACCAAACGTTCATAACCCATACCAGTATCAATATGTTTTGCTGGTAGAGTCTTCAAGGATCTATCCTTCTGTCGATCGAATTGAATAAAGACGATATTCCAGATTTCCAACACGTTAGGGTCATCTTGATTGACAAGATGAGCAGCATTTCGCCCTCCTCCTATTCTGTCGTAATGGATCTCACTGCAAGGTCCACAAGGTCCAGTCTCGCCCATCTCCCAGAAGTTATCCTTCATGTTTCCAGTCAGGATATGGTCCTCTTTGACTCCAGCCTTCAGCCATAACTCCTTAGCCTCTGTATCCTCTGGTACATTATTCTCCGAATCTCCTTCAAAATATGTGACGTATAATCGATCTGGATCTAACCCGTACACCTTTGTGAGTAACTCCCAAGCCATTCCAATAGCATCCGTCTTGAAATAATCGCCAAACGACCAATTTCCCAACATCTCAAAGAAGGTCTATGACTCACATGTTAGAGTTGCCCAGATATGGCAGGGCAAGGTGTCAACTTACATGGTGATAACTGTCCTTTCCGACATCATCGAGATCCTATAATCCATCAGATTTATATACTTCCCATATCAGAGTCATATAATCCTACGTTATGTTTTCCTCCAGCACGAATACACTACAGCAACCTCGTTAGCTTGTCCTCCATGATAGTAGCAACAACCCAGTATCTACCTTTTGTGTATCCACGGCTCTCTTCAATTGTGCCATATCATCTGTCTTGCCCACTGTGCCGAGGAAAATCGGCTTGAACTGGTTCATACCAGCATTCGTGAAGAGAAGGGTGGGATCATTGTGAGGGACCACGGAGGACGATGGCACTGTATTTTTGTTAGAAGGATAGCTTTAATAGACTGCTGAAACTCTGGCAGAGAAATGCCAAAGTTGCAGAGGACATATTGTCCATCCATAAGACAATCCGCAGCTGAAATTCTTCAAAGAAATCCCCCCTTCACCAAAAGAAATTACCCCGCCACTTACCAACAGAGTGAGCATTCTTCTCGAAAAAGTTTAGAAATTCTTTCCTAACCACCGGGGCTGTCCATTTGCCAGTATTTTGTGAGTTCGCCATAATTCCTGATGTCCCAGAAAATTTGCGATACAAGGTTGTGTTGTAAGAACTTATCGAGGTGGTGCGCGAGTTGAACAAAGAAGGTCGCGTCGTCTCGGGTTCGTAGAATATTCTCGAGCAGTGACTCAGTGGACCTGGAACTCTTGCGATGTTCAGACTCAATCTTCCACGCAACACGTTCATTCGCCCGATCTTATAAAGTAATCAATTCCCCTAGAAAAGACAAATTTTGAATTGAGAATTATCTTCTGTTTATACAGACTGAGTGTTTATTTTACCGTGCATACTATAAGTGGCAGAAAAGAAGCTTGTGAGGGGGGATGGGTCGTTGGGATGGATCAAGCGACGGGAATTAGGAAAAGAAAAGCAGAAACCCAAGACAATGAACGACTCTCCAAACGACTGAGCTTGCTTAATCTCGGTATATATCCTACGTTTATCTACAATATCTTCATACGAATGCTCAAAGTCCACAAGCTAATAATTATGCAGAGCGCAATGGCCAGAAACTCTACGTCCCAGTTGAACAACCCATCTTTAGCTCAGATCTACCTGCCGCCACAACTACAACTGCAACCAGCAATGACCAACCTGCCAAATCAAATTTCGTAAATCAACAAGATGCAGATGATATAATGCAACTAGACGACACTAAACACAAAGTCTATATCTACAATCTCGATGACGAGCTATCCGACAGCGACGCCTCCGATGATGGCCGCCTAATATTCCTCCCCGACATATCTAAACACCTGCGAGAAACACGGATTCCACCTCATATCCTAGCAAATAAAGATGGGGAATTGGCTGGTATGAATAATCAGCTTATCTTGTACGACACAGCGGTTCCGAGGAATCATAATGTGCCCGAGGAACAAGATTTGGTGCGAAAGGCATTCTTGGAGGCGAGGGAAAAGGCCAGAGCTAAGTGGGAGGAGAGGGCAAGGTTGGAAGGGAGAGGGGGAGAGGGAATGGGTTTGCAGACGGTGGATTCGGTTGGACGAGATCGTGCATATACCAATAGTATGAGTGAAGGAGATGCTGCTATAGAAGATATGACTGTGGAAGCTGTAGATGATCCTGATGCTATGGACCTCGGATAGTGTCAAATGCTTCACTTAGTGGTGTGTAAGACTATGTAGTGGATATCACTGTGTTCTGAATTTCAATCCCTTTAATTGTTTTTGCCTATTCCTGATAGTACATTTATCCCCAATCATTCCTTCCTGGAAGCCCAATCTCCTCTAAAATTTCAAGTCCTTTACCAGCACTATTATCATACCCAAACACCGTAATTCATTAAACCATCCCCTCACGACTAACTTCGGAATGGATTGTTGCTCGCGCCAGTATTATTTGTTTGAAGATTTGGAGGGGGTCCGGGAGGCGCCTCATAATCTGGAGCGGACTCTCCACCATCATCTGCTGGGCGTCTTGTTGGCTGTGATCTCCATTGTGAGGGGTCGACTTTGGTTGCTCCTGCAGGTGGTTGGTATGTGGGTGGCATTGGCGCATTCGCATCGTAAACTGGAGGGGGCATAGGATGCATGCCATATTGCCCATCGGCTGGAAATTGATTGTAGTAATCGGTGGGGTTCTGGTAGGCCGGGTCATACTGTTCTCGTTGTCGTCTGTTCAACATCCACTACAAATTGTTAGCATTGCCTTTTCGCCCATTCTGATTGAAGGCTCCTCACCCTATGGTATGCCAATGGTTTTAAGCCCTGCCTTATTCTTCTCTTTGCATGCCAATATCCGATAATAATCCATAGCATGAAGATGATAAACAATGACCAGAAAACTGCCCATCTGATTATTTGTCCCGTCTATTGAAAATAATTAGCTATGAACACAATTTTTCATCTCTATCTAGCAAACCAACCTTCGTAAGCCAAAACGGAACATGATCAGTCTCATAACAATCCCCAAATCTATTACACTCAACAGTAGTGGTAGTCTCGTTGTCCGCCCTTCCCATAAGCATCGACATATCACCGTTCATCTTCGCGATTGATATCCCAACGCTCTCGCCTAGCAATTTCAAATCGACTCTCAGAAGCTCAATTCAGTTTGTTTCGTTGGTTTTCAGAATCTGAAGTGACGAGATGATATCGCTCCGACAGTCCAAATTATATCTCTCTTTCGTTCACTCGCTCATTCGACCGTACAAATTAATTCAAGCAAACGGCAACACCAGGACTCAGGGCTTCCTGAACTGAAGTACCCAAATCCAACTAGGCGGTGCTTTGGTCTTTTTTTACGGTAATGTCAACACCCGGCTTTCGAGTTTCATGTGTTGATGCAAAACCAGGAATTTGTTTGAGATTCGGGGTAAGCCTTCAAAAGATAGGTATTGGCTGCAAGTTGTTTTCTAGATTCACAAACTCCCAGCAAAGAGTAATAAGAAAGGTTAAAAGTAAAACAAAAGTACAGTATTCCTAGGTAGGTAGAGATACAGTAGTAGAATACTCTGGAAAGATTGGAATGAAGGTATAAACTACTAGACCTTTTATTAATAACAGATATTATTCGGTGGCTTGGAGACTAGAACCTGCCAATTTCTATACAAAGTAGCGATCATCGTTTCTATGAATATCTTATCAATGAATGTGATTCGCTCCTGTCAGATTAGTAACAAAGATTCGACTAGACTAGACTAGACTAGACTAGACTCGACTTAGGTCAATGGAACTATCAAATAGGTAACTCAGGTACCGACCCGTGTAGTGTGAGTGGCTAGGAAATAATAATTTGATGTGAGGCTGTGGCTGTGGCTGGAAGCGCTGGAAAAATTAAAGTTGCCTGCCTGCATAGCCGAGGCTGCATTGTGGTGGAGAATATCTAATACCTAAAATGCTAGATCGTACTAGTAAGTGGTAACTAGATGAATCATGATAGATCATAGATTCATAGATCATAGATCCTACCCAAGCCGACGAGTAGTGCTCGATTGTTTTTTTAAAGTTGAGACTGAAGTCATAAGGTTTCGGATCAATAACGGTTTGTGTTACTCCGCAAATTCATGAGACGTGGTCAGTGTGGTGACACTTGAGAGTTGTGGGTGCTACGAGTGGACAACGTTTATGATTTAATTTTACCCCAAGGTCACCAGGATGAGACTCATTAGAGTGATTTATAAATACGAGAATCAAGAGTTTTGAGATTAATACCAAGATATTATTGAACGGACAATCCACATAGGTAGGTTTGAAGAATAGAAATTGCGGGCAAAATATAGAACTGAACAAAATGTGGGGATTAACACAATGGTATACAACAAATACGATTAATATATTCCTATGCCTAGCCATCTATAGGACACCTAATCTCCCTCCCATCATGAAGCCCATTTCTCGCTGCGCTATCATCTATCTGCATAGCCTCCAAACATGCCCGATGGTATATGTGTCTACAAGCCAACACCACTAATGGTCCCAATTTCTGCCGACTATTATCTTTATCATTATCATTGCCATCGTGTTGACCACCAAATTCATCTTGAGGTCCTCCTGTCGATTCTTCATCCGTACTCTTTCCTTTACCTTTACCATTACCATTCCCGCTACTCTGTCCAGCACCCTTCGGCAAACTTTCGCTTCTAGCTGGGGCTACCCCCTTTCCGCGTTCCATAGCCCCCCCGCTCAAAATGGTTTGTTTATTCTTTCTTTTCTGCTCTTCAAATTCTTGTCGTTCTTCCCATTGAGAGAATACATCGCCAGAGACACCTGGCCCCCACACCCTCCGACCACAACCTTCGCAAGTGGAGCCTCGCGGTCTCCATCCTCTTTGACGAAGATTGGTTGCAGACTGGACATTGACGAAAAGGTCTTTGTCAAGTAATCGATTTGCTAAACTTAGGATACTCTCCTCATAAGCATATGCAGAGAATACCGAAGCAAGCACGGCGCGTAGATCACTAAGATTTGGAGACGAAATTGAAGCTTTCGTCAAAAATGCTCGTAAAATACGCAAGAAGGATAAATTGGCACCTGAAGATGTTGGCGTTGATGTCGAGGTAAGAAGAGCTGTAAAAGTTCGCTGGACAAGAGTGCGGAGTTGAGTGATAAGCTTCTCACGATCCACTTCATCGGACTTCGATACTTTCGCATCTTCTAGACTGGGAGACAGTTTGCGGGTTATTCGTACCGCAATATCTATAAGATCTAGCCAAAGTACCTCTTCAGGAAGAAGTTCGGATTTCCCGGAAGATTTTCTTCTATTGGGATTTGCAATAATATGATTTGAATGGGGTGAAGTTTGACGTTGACATAGCCAAATGCCCACATTAATATATTTTTGAAGAGCAGTGAGAAGATCCTCCACGGCTTCACTCCCATTCATAGATTGCACAGTCTCAGCCGAAGCGCCTAGAATGCCTACTAGAGTAGCCTCTAATATCTGCAAATGTTGTATCAGTCGGTCCATACCAGCTCTAATTCGACCTTCACGAGCCATCAATACCACAGCAGCATCGATAACGCCACTTTCTTCCAAATAAGGTAAAACCTTCTCAAGCCGGAGATCGGATGCTTGCACCAATTCAACATAATCCACTACATGTTGAGCGTCATATCTGCACATGAGTTGAACATATTGCTCTGTGAACTCAATAGGGGGTGGGCGTTTAGGACTCTCTTCTTGCCCAGTTGCCGTTTCCATAATACTGCGCAAATAGATATACTGCACCTGTGAGAGCTCAGGGAGGGAGCCTAAGATCTTTTCGTGGAGAACAGGAGCATAATTCTGGATCGTCAAAGCAGCCTTTTCTGCACTGAGCTTAACCAGATCACTGCCATACTTCTCAATAACTTCATGTACCTCACGAACCTGTCGTTTGGTCAATCCAGAACGAGGTCTCAGGCAGTCAGCTATACAATCGAAGATGTTTTCTCGGTCCTCGGGATCCTCAAAATATGCCTGAACGAGGTGGCTGTATTGTTTGTCTGCTCTATATACACTTTTGAGGACTCGGTAGAAGCCTGCCTTCTGGAATAAAGGCATCAGAGATGCTAGATCGGTTGGATGGTACACCGAAAGCAGGTATTCTGCACTAAGTTGAGCATCATCCGCAAGATCTTCACCAGGATAATTACACAAGCCCGTCAAAACTTTGTGTAGAGCTGTCCCAGAAAGTAGTAAATATTGAGGAAATTTCGGTAGATTTCGAGCGATAAACATATCCAAATAGATAGTATCTTCCGACGCGAACTCGTTGGGGTTCATAACCTCTAGGAGTATCGTGACTATATATTGCCTGTTGACAGAAAGGCCAAACACATGCTCCTCTGACATATCACGATTTGAGCCACCATTGACAGCTCGTTCTGGAGTATCATTAAGAAATGAGTCTTCGAATGCCTCATTCAAAGCACTGAGAAAGCTGGGCGCATCGAATTTGAGAACCATTCTCAGGTAAGGAAATGAAGGCTCAATCTCTTCATTCGGCTTTGTCAAGAATGGTTTAGTGTTTCCTCTAGGCCAAGAAATTGTCTTTCCGGAGAAAAGAAACCAATACAGTTCAGCTTTAGCGTTCATGGCCTCTTGGTCTTCAAGTTGATCACCCGTAGGATAGACTCGGCCTGTAAACGTATATGACATGTATGGAAACATCTTTAATGCATTGACACCAAAGATGGGGTCTTCCATCACGTTCCCATCTGGAAAGGATTCTCCATCTTGAACAAGGGGTATCAACAATGTGAGAAGGTCAATGAGGGGAGTAATATAATCGTGTAGCGCTTGGTTCCAGACATATATTAGAGCGTCGTAAAGATTGTGTTGTTTGCAGAGAGTGGTGACCTCGTCAATATCTAATGTTGCCGTCTCCATATGACATATCATTTCTTCTAGACGACTTTCGAATCCTTTACTAACGAAGTAGGAAACCATAGATTTGACTACAGTTGGTGGTATAGAGGTAATGCGTTGCTCCAATATATATTGTTCCAGAACCTCAAGAAAAATGCCCTCGGAGTCCCCATCCTCGTACCATTCGAAGGTTTCGTCAAAGAGGAAATCAATATCGTTAATGCTCAGAGACGCCTCAAAACAAGCTTCAGCCAATTGCTTGAGGTGGTCATCTGTAGCAGCAGGGTATTTCTGTCGTTGGCCGAAAGCATATTTGAGAGAAGCAGTTATGATCTCGACCAATTTATCTTGTACCATAGAATGCCGTAATACAGTATCCTCCGGTAAACCAATAGTCAACTTGTCGGCGGCGCCAGTATAATAAGATGTCGCCAATTGAATAGCTCCGATGTAATCACCATCCTCCATCAACGCGATCAGTCGGTCTGCCCAATTTGAAAGCGTTCCTATTGACACATCATTGAAGCCAAGCAGGAACATCCGGCTCTTATAAGCTTTAAAGCTCATATAAAACGCATCTGCCACAACACCGTGCATAGACGGATCTTCCTCGTCTAATTGCTCCACCAACGTATGTAGCTGCCGGGAAAACAAATCTTGGTGGAAGATGTGTTTGTGTACTAGATCGAATGCTTCAGTCATTCGCATACTTACATCTTCCAAAATTATTAGGCGTTGTGTGATTGTCAATACCGTGAGCACAGATCTACTAAGCCACTGAACAGCAACAATAGCTTCTTCTGCCTTCCAGCGACTACGAGGTTTAAAGGATAAACTCGGTGGTTTATCTTTATCATCAGATGGGGTTTCCTCCACATCCAATACTGTCAAGATATTGGACCAACAATATACTAGCTTGACTTTAGAACTCAGGCTACCATCGTTAGGGTCTGGGACCTTTAGTTTAACGGCAGGAAACCATGCAAGACAACCACTCATTGTACTATGAGCAGCAACCTCTTTCGGTCGAGCAGCTTTGTGCTGAGTTTGAGCGATTGGAGTTGTAGATACAATCACGAGTAGATAAGGAGTCAGCATAGCAGTCAAGCCTAGAGTATCAGTCCCCTTTTCTACATTCCCAAGAGGGAGAGGCGAAAACGCCAAAACCGTGCTTGGTTTTCGGGGTTTCCCGGAAGTGCCAATATCATTAGGATATCGGCCGAGTATCCTAGTGGTCCGAACTGTACGTCCAACAGCACCCATACCCCTGGTTGCAAGATGAGAAAAGGCCATTCCACGATCGTCTGCAGACACAAGGGCGGTATGTCTAGTGCCTAAAAATCCCAAATGTCGAATCGCAATGTTTGGAGCATGGCCATCTGCACTACGATTCGCTAATTGGGAAGGTTCAAGAGACGGAATATAGAGAAATGGGCGAGCTGATCTTGCTGTTTCCCACGTGAAGATACTACCATTGGCATGACCACCAGCAACCACAAGGTGGTCAGCAGATATGGCAATAGATGTTACCGCACCCGATTCGACAGCTAGAGTGATCAGTTTATGGGTTGCAACACAGATCTTGAATGCTTACCTTTAGTGCCCGGTCCAATAATAGATTTTAGATTTTGGTGGTAATCAAAGATTAAAATTACTCCTTTCGACGTCCCTAACACTATGGACGCAGAGACCGCTATGCATGTTGTTTTGCCAAAATTACGTTTACCAACTTCAGAAAATGCTTGCCCACTAAGTTTCTTCAATTTTGTCCATCGCACAACCTCCCAAGGTGGAGACGGTGTATCTGTGTCCCCTGAATCTTGTATCATCTGGCTATTCATTGATACCTGACGTGAATGTGATCTCATGAAGCCAGGCGAACTGGAGCGAGGGGCATTCAAGGAGGATATAGAAAGACGTGAGGAGAATCGCCGGTCAAATGGTCGGAACGATGGAGTAGGGCTATCGAGACCAGGCCTGGATGCGACGGATGGTAATATACCACTCCCAGCAGGAGAAGATAACACGGAACCCTACCAAGTATTAGCAAGATTCTATTGCCTTGATGATTTATCCTACCTGAACAGATGGAGAATCGTCTGGAATGGATAAGATTGAGTCTATAGGACTATTGATCCTTCGAGAAGGTGCTCCCACAGATCCATCCTCAGACATGTTCTCGGTGTCATGAATTTGCCTATACGGGTCCGTACCATTCCCTAGCTTCTGCGGCGTCGAGATGCCCTCATTTCTCTCCTCTTGTAGCAGTTCAGCAATTCGACCTCCAGCCAGATGCTTTACATCCTCTATGTCAATATCCTGTGGCGTATCTGCAAATCCATTTCCGAGAACACCATGTTGAGCAACCGCATCTTGCTCCGCATCTTGCTCCGCACTACTACTATTTTCCAAAGGGGAGCTCATCGAGACAGCCTGCTCTGGCGCATCGTCCGTAGCTCAGCTCGTTTGCGCCGCAGTCCGTGGACTCTCGCAGACTTGTTTTCTTAGATCAACATCTAGTGCAGAATAGGTTTATAAAAGTCGTGAATAAGCTCTTTGGGAAATATTTTCGTAATCGTAATACTAGACTAGTGAGCTTCAAGGTGTTGGTAGATACTACCTAGATAGGTAATAGCTTCAAGCTTGCGATAGGACACTCGCTTACAACCGGCGACAAGTGCGTTACTGCATTACTCACAAATGTTTAAGCTCTGAAACCAAACCAAATCAAACCAAGCATTCATAGGACAACGCAAACCAACTGCAATTGGTAGATAAAATACTGATTTATGGAATTGCGAACTGCGGATGATAGAACGACTCACTCAAACATACAGCATTCTTAGACTGTGTGGCACGGCTCGGAAATAATTATCCAATTGGATCGCTTTTACATAAATACTGAAGTTAACCATCCTCATTTCCAGGAACATTCAATCAAGCCTCTAGACAACATCAAAAATACCAAACATAACCATGCCTTCCGTAGGCCCCGAGTTACCTCCCCATCTTCAAAAGCGCAAGCGCTCAATCGACGATTCTGAATCACCCAATTCGCCACCTCGCAAATTACAAGCAGCAGCACCACCACGAGTTCTTGGTCCCTCCCTACCACCTGCAACGAACCCAGACGAGGTCAATATAGAAAGTAGCGACGATGATGACTACGGTCCATCAATTCAGCTTTCCAAATCTAGGAGATCTCAATCCCCTCCACGAAGAGTTCTAGGGCCTTCTGCACCACACAAGTCTGCCTCTCCTCCGCGCATTGCAGGCCCTTCTCTACCTGCCCAAAATCCCGATGAACTCAAAATTGAAAGTTCGGACGACGAAGACTCCTATGGTCCTTCAATTCCTAATCAGCGGGGGCCTTCCTCTCCACCAAAACGCATTCTAGGGCCCGCTCCTCCACCCGCCTCTCTTTCAGAACGCCCTACATACCCTCCCAACTCAGATAGTGACAGCGACTCAGACTATGGTCCCGCCCTCCCTCCTGCAGCAGGCAGTGCAGCTGCTATTGCTCTTGAATCTCAGCGCGCGCGTGAAATCCAGGCCGCGGCCGCGAAATCAAATGAACCCGCAAAACCTCAACGTCCAGACTGGATGCTCGCCCCTCCCACTTCCTCCGACTGGACCTCCAAGATTGATCCCACCAAGCTGAAAGCGCGCAAATTTGCCGGAGGCAAAGGTGCTAAAGCACCTGCTGAGAAAACTGGCGTATCTGCTATCTGGACCGAAACCCCCGAAGAAAAGCGTCAACGGCTCGAAGATGCGGTTTTGGGCCGCCAGGACTCTGCTGCTTCTATTAATAATGGATCTGCGCGTACAAAGGCCGAGAGTAGGGCGGATGAAGAGACGGCTAAGAGGATTAGGGAATACAATGCTAAGAACAGGGGGAAATCTCTATATGAAGCGCATACGGATGGGAGTGTGGCAGGAGGAAAGGATAAGAAAGAAGAAGAGGATGATCCTAGTAAGAGAGGTTTTGATAGGGAGAAGGATATGGCATTGGGGGGACGGTTAGGTCATGCGAAGAAAAAAGAATTGTTAAATCGGGCGGCAGATTTTGGGAGTCGGTTTCAGAAAGGGAGCTATTTGTGATATGAGGGTGGAACCAGGGAGACAACCAATACCAGAGCATTTTGGTATGGGTTTAAGAAACTGCATGATAGAGATCGCTCACTCAGATACCCAAATATGATTTCACGGGCCAATAGAGGTCAGTCGCGTTAACATTTAATATCCGCTTTTGATTACTTTCTGTGCCTTTCCTTTTCTTCGCATGAATACATACCTTTTCATAAAGCTCTCCGCACGCTAAACCTCATCTACTGATTCCTTTTAGGATAAACCGGGGTAGGCCCCATGAACAAAACGTCCTCCATCATGTCTGTCATACCATGTACATCCATCCCAGTCCAACGCAGCCTCCCTCCCCCGTCCATATGCAATTCTCAGAACTCCTCCCTTATCTACCAAACTTCTTAATCTCCATCCACCTCAAACCGCAATATGAGGTTGCCGAAAAAGCAAAAGCCAGCTCAAATCCTACATCCCCTCCATACTTCACCCCACAGAGTTTTCCGATCGGTCCCGTGAACCACACCTGTGCCATTCCCAACACTGCACCCATGACACCAAATAGAGAGGCTACCATTGCCGCGATTCCCGGGGGTAGTCGACTCGCATCCATATAATTCTCGGGTCTATATCCTTGAAATCCTTTCTTGAAGAAAATATGCTCGGACAGTGAGATTCCTTGATAGATGGCTAGCCAGTAGGCGATCAAGAGCATGAAATTCTCCAGGACCGTCTCGAAGTTTCCGTAGCCGGGTATGGCGATGCCGCAGTAGATGATGGTTCCGACGAATGTCCAAACGAATCGCGGAACACGTGCCGTGGCCGAAGAAAGCACTTGCAGAGAGAGGGACACGGAGTAGATGTTTGGGCAGTTGTTGGCGATGATCGAGAGAGCCAGGATCACAATGCAGAATTGTCCGAATCTCCCGAGCGGAGGGACCAGGACTGAGGATAGGAGTCCCCCAATCCCAGATCTGGTATAGTTGGCCATGAACGCATTGTCTCCGTTGTTAGAAGCCATAGCTGTAGCGACAGCTGCACCTAGCATTTCAGTAAACAGGAGAGGAAACATCAGGCCGGCAAATGTCCATAGGAATATAGACTTTCGACTGCGATCGACCGGTTGATATACCGTGTAATCGGCCGCATAACTCGTCCAGCCCGTGGCAAAACCAAAAATACTGGCAGCAAAGGAGAGAAGGGCTCCGGTTTCGGATTTTCCGACGCCCATGGGATTATTGAGGAACTGGCCACTGTGGGCAAATTCACCAAGGACGATGAGGAAGATGATGAAGCAGGGGATCCATGAGTAGCGCTCGTAGGCATGCACGATTTTGTAGCCGAAAAGCGTTACGATCAAGGTTGCGACAGCGATAACTATTATTCCGGCCCAGCCTGGCATGGCAGGATTAACAGCGTTGAAGAGTTGAGCGCCAACTATGACGTTGATGGCAGACCAGCCGATACACGCAAGGGTGTTCAAGATGGCAACTGGAGATATATCAGCGTGATCCTCCAACCCAAACCCGCAAAAAGAAACTCAACAAAGGAGCCCCATGCAAACCTACAAATCTTAACCCCATACCAGCCAAAGTAAAACCGACTCAAAACCATCTGCCTCAACCCAAACCGCGGCCCAAACGTTGAAAAAAAGCACACCGGCACCACCCCCACCAAATTCACAAACAGAATAATCAAGATCGTATCCACGAACCCCAGGTAAAAAACCGGATAGCTCAGAGCGCCAAGCGCGAAAGAGGAAACCACCATGTTGGCCGAGAGCCACATGGTGCCGATCTGGCTCATGCCAGCCGTGCTGCGCTCGTTGCTTGGCACTCGTTCGATGCCGCGCGATTCGACGCCGAAACGGCTCATGTAGCGATGGGCTTTGGCGTACCAGGCGTTGCCTTCTTCGAGGGAGTCCGTTGGGGTGGCCATTTCTTTGCGGGCGAGGGGCATTTCTTGGTCCGAGGTGGCGGTGGTTTGGGTTTGGACTTGGGCGATTTCGGGATCATATCCCCTGCCTTTGGTGAAATGCATGTTGGAAGGAGGGTGGAAGTTTATCTTGTTGTTGTTGTTGCTATTGTTGCTATTGTTGTTGCTTTTTGTGGTTTATCAAAAGAAGAGCAAAGAGAGTCTTTCTTCTCCTATGCCTCTTCTTGGGGGATTGTGGCAAGAATGTCGAGCTGGCAAAATCCGACGCCGAAGTCTTCTCCAAACCTCAAAGACTCAACCTGATATACTTGAATACCTAGGTATCTCGGTATATTTATTACTCAGTTTGATCTCAGACACCCAGCCAACGTGTTGGTGTTGGTCTGATATCCGTGAAAAGTGAATAATAACTTGATTTTAGCCTGACTTCAATTATTCATTCGTCAGCTTTGAATAACCAAATGCCGGTGGGTGGATAAATCACAGTATACATAATAACTCCTCAATTCTCGTCATCAAGCGGGTTAACCATCCGGGATCCTGAAACAAAGATTGTGATTCACAGAACAGAGCAGAACAGAACAGAACAGTGGATTTCCTCGTTCTTGAAAACCCGAATGAGTGAGCTGGAAGTGTGATACCAAGACCGACCAGCGGATACTGGATACCACGGATTCTCTAGGAGCTTATAGTAAGTAGGTATACTCAGAGTGACCACCGGGAGGGAGTATTGTGGAGAAGGAAAACTTTTGGAAGCAAACAAATCGACCTCCTGCTCGAAAGATAGAGGATGACCAAATTTCGGATACCGATCGGAGGATACTTGAGCACCAGAAAACTCCCAGCAGGTCAAAAGAAGTTTCCTGAAATAGTAGGGAAAGATATAGCCACCGTAGAAGAAAGAGAAGACTTTTACAAATGTCCGGATTTCCACTTCATACTTAAGATACAAGACGAGATACATGGTCACTTTAGCATGCAAGAACGATCGATGGTGAGAAATGGCAAAAGTACGGATTGGCTGCAAAGTGTATGCAGTATCACGGTGAGGACAATAGTAGAAAGAGCACTTCATGGATTCTGCATTGTGGTGTGCATATCGGGTCATACGAAAAGCTTTGTTGGTGGTATGTTTGTGGGCGCAAATATTGGAAAGGGATCTTGGGCCCATGTAGTATATGATTTGATAGTTCGTACCTCGATGGGATTCCATGCGCCACTATGCTTGATGAAAGCCACCGAGGAGGGACAGCTAGGAGACGGTAATAGTAGAGTGGATGAGGCGAGGTTTGGGTTTGTCTCACCATCATGATTGCTTTTGACTTTCGATCTTGATTCTTGAAAGTGTAGATGAGAGTGTATGGTTGAGAAGGTGGTGAGACTTACTGACTCAAAATTAACATATGCCGGATGGTTAATGACATAAACAAGGAGGGGAGAGTGCCAAAAAGCTTCATTAATGCTTGTGACAACTTACAAGACCATATAATCATCTATATACTTATCTTCCCCAGATAAGCCCTATTCACAAGTTCCCACCTATGGCAATATAAATTGACACCTTTTAGTCTGCGGGCGGAACTGTCCGGATTCGGCGTTTGATTTTTGGTGTAACCTCCAATATTAGCTTCCTTCTTCCTTCTGACAACGTGAGGACTAGCGCCTAGCTACACTAGCTCGCTGCTGTTTCATCGGAATCTGTATGTTTCAGCTAATTTTATCGCCAATTTTGTGCTTCAAGCCCCCCTTTCCTCCCCCTTCGAGCCAGATACTCTTTTGAACCGCGAGGCACAAAATATCATCTCACAGCATCGCTTTTAAAGATTCAATTCTCCGACTCTCATCTCCATTGCCATCCCGTCTCTCACAACTTTGGTACTTCTGCACCTATCCGAGCGTTTTCGTACCCTTGGAACCTGCACCTTTCCGTGACAGAACATCCACAAAACCATCGCACGAGTATCTCACGTGCCTTTCAAGCCTTTTATTTCGGCGGAGGGGTACCGCGCCTTTCCAATTTTGTAAATGCGGGTTGGTAACATGAGAATGCATGTCTCATCTGAGTATTTATTGGTTATGATGCGAAATCTTGGGTATCGGATATTGTGCAATTTGAACGGTACTAAATATGCAATACCTTTAGTACGATACGACCAATAGAGGGTAGCTCAGATATGGAAGAAAAAAAGACACTGTAACGTTTCAACTAACGGTTATTTCGGATGCGTTTCATGAGGTGCGTATCAATATAGAGTACAAAGGGGGATTAAACACGTGTTCTGCGGTGCGGATATGCCAATGTCATATGTCAGTTGTTCCTTGGAATTGCATATATTATAGCGGTCAAGAAGAATGTTCCAAGGTTCCTTGTCTCAATAAAGATGATGGCTTGCATGGATCGCGAATTGAGGTAGGGGATTCTGCAGCTAGAGAACTATGCCCTTGTAATAGCTGAGATTGAGATCACAAAGGCCAGCGTAGAGAGAATGTACCAAGACACTGAGGCTGAAAAATCAATACTTCACAAAAGTCCTCAGTCCTTTGCTGCTCATTGCTTGGGCCGAAAGTGTAGTCTCGCCTCCTCGGCAAGATGTCGAGGTGCCATAACTCCGTACCTAGCTTCGTTATTTTCCAACCAATAGTCATGTATGACCCCTCTTTTTACTTCAGTCCCTCTCACTGCGACGTTCCCTGCGATTATCCTCCAAAACAAGGCTTGTACTTCGAGAATCATCTCCTCAGCATCCACGTCATACGTCAAATGTCCACAAGCAAGTTGTACTCTCGGCGCCGCGGTCTCACTTGATCCATGTAATCGAGCGAGTTCAGCGTTTCGATGCTTTGCGAAAGATGAGAGTAGTTTGAGTGATGACATATATTGAATCCAATTGCCTCCTTCTTCCGGAAAGAGAATCGCGCCTTGGGTGGAAGGCAGATCAGGCTTTTGATCTGCTTCGTCTGGAAGCTCGGGTATGGCCGGCTCTTTTTGCCTTGTATAAATAGCATCCCCAGTAAACAAGTAGTGTTCGTCGATATCATACCAGGCAAGAGAGTCGGGGGTATGACCGGGGATTTGTAAAAACTGAATGCGAAAATGGGTATTTTGCATCGAGAAATACTCCAGCTGACGAGCCCAATGAGACACCCCATAGTCTGGAGTCGACACATTCAGGTATTTGCAAAGAGAATGCTTCGGAAAATCCTCGAGTAAGAAAGATTTACCATTTTTTGAGGCTATAATGGTAGGGTTTGACGATAGAAACTCGGGAAGACCAAGGATATGATCATAATGACAATGAGTGCAGATTATGATGTATGTCTTTTCGCCATTCGGATTCAGACTTTGATTGTTGTAAGATGGAATGGGGTATTCTTCAATGAATTGACGTAGAGATGTTAGTTTGACGGTTCTGTCTCTAGGAGAGTTGCATCCAGTATCCGTTACAATCACGTAGTTGGAATATAATTTGACGTAGATATATGGTTGCTCTCCATACGCATCGTCTTCGAATATGACAAAGGTAGAAGGATTTAACCTTCTGCTCACAAAGCTTGTCGAACATAAGCTTGGGCCAGCCATTCTCCTGAACAGTCTCAGACAATGAGAACAACAGGAAAGAGGCTATGATCTAGACTTCCTGTAGAGGAAGGAGAGGTTGATATATTGATCAACAGAAGTTTGTTTGGTCACAAATAGGCTGGCTGTCAATCAGTCCTTCACCTGGGCACCGTTTCTAAGGAGAGTGAGGTGTTAAGGAGATAGGAGATGTTCGGGTAAAGAAGCTCTCTGTATCAACACCCGACCCGCTGCATGCGCATGATATGTAATGATTTATTTTCACTGACCTTAGGTTGGCCTGTGTAAGTTTTGTAAGTTGTGTCTCCCTATGACATCATTCATCCCATTTGCTATTCACCTATAGTAGGTAGCAAGTAGGTAGGTATTGTGAGCACGCACTTGAGAGATTTGTGAAGTCGAGAAACTAATGTTTAATTAAGGTTAAGGTATCGGTAGATGGTTTAAAATGAAGATATAAAGACATACGACATAAAATGTTATAACCTACACATCATATGAGGTCCTGCTCTATAGTCAGATTCACGCGTGGAAAATGGGCTGAATGATTCAGTTGCCGTCTATATCAGGTCGGGTATTATTAATAAGATCACCTGCACCTATAGGCTATATGCTATAGTAGGTTGGTTTTACAGTAAGCCGGGTATAGTTAAGGTAAAGTAAGCGCATCTGGCATTTCCATTGACATTCTGGCAGGGCAGTTCCTTTTAAGAGGATGGAGGACGGAGGACGGAGGACGGAGGATGGAGGATGGAGTGCGGAGTACCAGACTAAAACAATCTAAAAAGGCACTGACCATATGATGGCCTGTGCTGTTATCATCTTACCATCTGCACATACTTTTCCGTCTTACCTAATTCAAGTTACCTTATTTCTATTTCTCTACTGAGTGCTCTAAAGTTTGAAACAACGGCGGCGATACTCGATCATTCTTCGTTACAGATTGCCTTGGATTGTCTTTTCTTTAATCTTACCTCTTACTTCTTGCCTCTACTTTTAATCTTACCAGCACTCTTACCTCCACTCCAGCTCTTATCTCTTGCCTCAGCAGAATCTAAAAGTTATGAGGAATCCTGAAACATGGTACTAAGAACTACCTCGTATATACGGAGATCCATAGAAAATTATCAATACTAGGATGCTAGGAGGTAGGTTTAAGTTTGTTTAGATGTTTATTTGAACATTTGTAATTTGATATCAATCTTCTAGGGACTCTGTACGAACGGACGATTCTCATGACCTCCAAAAATTCAACCTCATAATCTTAAAAAGATCATCTTCTAAGGATGTTGTTATCTACCCACCTGAAAGGTATGCATGCACCTACTCCAATATAATGAGGTCTTACAAAAGGTCAGCGTCTATTTTCATTCTCATATGATAGATAACCTCACATGCAGCGATAATGAAATCGATCACACATTATTCGACACGAGGTGCCCGGTATCGACGAAAGGCATTTATTTGCATTTGGGTAACCTTACCTAAGATGCCTATTCCATAATTACCTACCTCTCCATATGCGCCTGTTAAGCCACTTGTATCGACTCAATATCCGACCTCTCCAAAGCAAAACCGCACTTGTGCGACAGATCATTCAACATCCCGTGTTGGTTGGTACCTACGGTAGTTAAAAGTAAGTTTGAGATTTCCATCCTGATGTTAAGGTTACGGAACTATCTTGATTGGCTGTGATGAATTTGATCGGTCGGTTAATAGGTCAAACGAACCTGGCGGACCAAAACTTTGACCATCAACCAAGCATTTAAGATACTCAGTACCTATGATGTGAATTCTGCGACGTGATAACATCATAACATCAACCACAGAACATCCGTTCTTTTCTCACCCGAGAAATCATGGCCGCCCATACCTTGCAAGATGCAAATTGCAAGTTGTATAACCCCGCAAAAACATGTCCAAAATGGCTTCTAGCATCAGATCCAAACATTATTAGATCTAACATCAGATCTAAAATCAGATCCAACATCAGAATCTTCATACATGAGGCTGATGATAGGACGGAGGCCATTATCTTCTTACAAGTTTACTCCACTTGGGTCCTCGGGAGGTCCCTAATACCAATTACCTACTTACCTCCTAGGTACTACTAGGTACTGTACTGTCAAAATTTTCAAGCTCTCCTGTTGTCCAATTGTTTTTATCTTTCTTGTTCATTTCATTAAGGTTGATATCTGTTCCCCCGTTGTTTTCCTTCCCTGTTCAATTATACCAGCCAGTCTGCTGTAAACTTGTAATACTCATCTCTATTGTTCTCTTACTCTTCTCTGCACTTGTCTTGTCTTTGTTTTTGGTGTCTGAAAGCACAAAGCAAAAGCTTTATGTCCAGATCTTTTTTCACCTTTGAACCTTCTTTGACTTCTACCAGATATCTTCATCTTTCTTTGCCACTTTGCTTTTTCTTTGTTCTTCTGAACAAGTCGAGTACATTCACCCAAGTACCTTCACCCAAGTTCGCTTAGAAGTCACCGTATTGTTCTCTGTCACAACAAAGAATTTTCTATTCATACAACAATACAGCCTTTGTTTAGCGTACGACAATACAGCCTTTGTCTAGTCACAATGCCTATTTTTACTCCAAGTTAGCTGTTGTTCAGTCATAAAAAAATAAACAATGTCCACGCTGGTCGGGAATCATCTATTTAACTTTCCAAAGTAACCTTTTGGCCTCTTCTTTTCCAAACAACCAACAGTTAAATCTTTTAATATTACACATCTTCTAAATCAAAGAAGCATTCACAAAACACTCGATCAAACGAAGCAGAACTCGAACCTAAAAGTTGAATCCCAATACATACAACCTTTCAGGCATTCAATCACTCAACCACAAACGGTTCAAAAAATCACAATAACTTCAACATGAAGTCCACAATCTCGATCGCAGCCCTTGCGTTGCTTTTCCAAACAGCCACAGCTCACACTTGGGCAGACCAACTCAGGGTCATCGCGCGAAATGGGACCTTCCTTCCAACGCCAGGTTTCCCACGTGGTTTCGTTCCTCGAAGCGAACCTAATGTCGACCGAAAAAGCGTCTACGAACTTCAGAACATCATCCCCGATGATGCACCGATCTGCGGTCCACTACAGATTGCAGGAGTACCGGTAAACCCTTCATATCCAGTTTTGAGCGCTGCTCCAGGAGACTTCGTTGCCATCAGATACCAGGAGAATGGACATGTTACTGAACCCACCCAAGGAGCCCATGATAATAAAGGCAGGGGATTTGGTAGCGGCCTCGTGTATGTGTATGGGACAGCAGACAGTAAAGCAACCGACATGTACAACTCTATTCACAAAGTATGGAACAAAGACGGAACTGGTGGAGACAAGCGAGGAAAGCTTCTTGCCGTTCAGTACTTCGATGACATGGCATGCTTCCTCGCCGGCAATACCAACGGCGATCTCTTCGTTGATCCCCCTGTCAACAAAACAACCCTCGCCATGGCAAGACAAGCAGCTTACCAGCGTAATGTAACGGATGAAATGGGTCCAAATATCTGGTGCCAGACCGACTTCAAAATCCCAGAAGAAGCACAAACAAACAAAGATTACAGCATCTACTGGGTTTGGGACTGGCCCACCATGGATCAAACCACCGGCCAACAAACCCTCAACCAAAGCTACACCGCCTGTGCCGATATTGCCATCACTGGCCCTGTCAACACCGAGCCAATCGAGTATATTGCACCTCAAGATCTCAACAGTGCTGCGCGATGGAGTCAGATGGTCAATCCTTTTGTCGTCGATCCAACCGCCGCTCAAAAACCATGGTCGCTTCGCGTAACCACCGATCTCTTTGCTACCCCAACCGCCAATGGTTTCGCTGGTTCGCCAACAGCTCAAGTGCAACCAACCAACACATCCTCGGGAGGCTACACTCAGCAAACACCTTACACCCCCACCACCCAGCAAGCAGCAACCACCACACCGATCGCCACTCAAAAAGGCATGGCCACTGTCACTGTCACCGTCTACATCACGCAAAACACGGGCTTGGCGCAACCAACGAGCGTTGCAACCGCAGCTCAAGCAGGTGTTGGAGCACCTTCTGGGGTTGCAGCACCTTCTGGAGTGACATTGGCAAATGCCCCCCCTGCTTCCATTTCACCATTCTTGCCGCGCAAGATCAAAATTCGAGGACGCAATGTGAACTAAGGTTCACCATCAGAACGGGACAGGTGAGGAGGCAGAGTGGAGCACAAACATAGATAAGATAGATGCACCCTCCATCCTATTTTTCGAAGGCAACTTCAACACCAACAACTACCAGATAGATAAGATAAAGGATAGAATTCTCAGATCCTTGGAGTTTGGTTTTAAGCAGGCGTCTTTTTTTGCTTTTTCCCTCCTTCTCATTCTTGTACATACAAATACCATACATATTTATTACATATTTATTCTTCTTCTTCTTCTTCTTCTTTTGTTACATTCTTTTTTTTTTCTTCCCCTTTCCCGAAATTTTTTCTTTCCTCGGCGCCTTTTTTCTCGTTCTCGTTCTCGTTCTTAAGATTGTGATGGATTGATGGATTGATGGATTTGCAATATGCATATGCATGCATGCCCATATATGGATGGATGGATGAATGGATGGATGGATGATACCCCTTGGGACCTACTAAGCCGGCCCTCGCTCGTTTTTTTAAGGTTATCTACATTCTTTCTTTCTCTTCTTTCTTTCTTCTTTTGTTGCATTCGAGTCGAGGAAAATGGAATGGGGATGGGGATGGGATGGGGTTGGTGTTTAGGTGTTTAGGTGTTGATGAAATGAAAAATATACTTTTATGATGATATGATGAAAATACCCTTTTTATAAATGATCATAATGTGATCTCGATGGTGATAATGTGATCTCGATGTGATATCAAACGTAAACCCCCCAGTTCAGGTGATGGTAGAACGTAACGTTAGAGAGTACTACCTAGGTAGGTAATTTGATATCTCAATTATTACACCTCACCACCAGTGGTGATAGGTAGGTAAGATAAGGTAGAGAGAGGTAGGTATGGAATGGAATAAAATAATATAATTTTAATTTTATCTTTTATCTCTTTTATTTATAGATAGATGCCTAGATATGAAATTAGTAATATATATACACCTACCTACCTACCTGTATGGTATATATATATAGCCTATATATTACCTAGAAAATGGAATCCATATTAAATTTTTCTTCTTTTCTTCTCGCTTTTATTTTTTTATTTTCCACAGGATATATAACAAGAAAGATCACTACATCCCCAATCCCAATTCCCAAATAAAAACTCCAGGGGATATTTTGGGGATACCTACCTACCTACCTACCTATACAAGTTCACAAGTTCACAAGTTCACAGGATATATAACATAACACATAACACACAGGACATATAACATATAACACAGGATATGTGACAGATCATATGTATATATATGTATATATGTATATATATATATTTCAGTATATATATATGTATGTATGTATATATATATATATATATACCATACCAAACCAAACCAAACCAAACCAAACCAAACCAAACCAAACCAAACCAAACCAAACCATATCTAGGAGGTGCCGAAGGCCGAAGGGCGAAGCAGGTCTGTCTGTCTGTCTGCCTGACTTGAATGAAATGGAATAAAATGGAGGGGGATGGATTATATATAGATTTGGGATGTTTTGTTATTATGTTATATTACATTATATTATATTAATTATACAGGAAACAGGAGATAGGAAACATAAGGTAACCTCTACCCTCTCCTCGTCAATATAAACCCACAATCACCAAACCCGAAATGTCATGGGTATTGCTGGACTCGGTAGGTAGGAGTAGGGTAGGTCGGGTAGGTTAATTCAGGTATGAATGATATGGTATGGTATAGGTAAGGTATGAATAGTTAGAAGGTGAAGGTGAAGGTGAAGGTGAAGGTGAAGGTGAAGGTGTAGTTACGGGGACAGATGTATGCAAGACCTCATTCGTATGAGGGTTGGGAAGATGATACGAAAAAAATCCATCTTATGTGAGATTTTCAGGAAGCCTGGATAAGAAATGAAAGTCTTAATCGTCACGGGGGAGAAAAAGATGAGAAGATGCGGATAAGGTAGGTAAGATGCGAATTAAAGAACCCATCTCATCCTTCGATATTTCAACATCACATCTCCAGATTCATGACATGCACCGTGGTCCCTTTCCCCCCGGGGATAATTTCTCAGCTCGTTCTCATCTCATACATAGGGTATGATAGCCTGGAGCGACTGCCTACGATCTCATTATGCATGCATTGCAGCTCACTCGTACCCTCCACAAACCAATCCTGAATCTCGTGTACCCCCAGTTCCAAAATTACATTTCCCCGCATAAAGAAATGATGACTGGTAATTGAGGTGCATCTTTAGGATTCGTGCGCGTGTTTTCCATTTTGCGGACGACATCCATTCCATCGACTACTTTTCCGAAGACAACGTGTTTGTTGTCGAGGAAGGGAGTTGGGACTGTGGTAATGAAGACTAAAATGGATTTAGTGATTTGGTTATAGGAGCTTGGAATATGTGCTCGTGGAAGGCAGAGTGATTCAAATTGCAAGAGCTGAATCATGTAAACGGATTTAGAAATATGAGGTCACTTACATTGAGAGCCGTTGGTATTTGGACCAGCATTCTGCAAAAGATTTAGTTTCATGTTCAGCGAAAGGGATCAAGGCGGAAAACATACAGCCATCGACAAAAGTCCCGGTTCCGTATGCTTGTAGGTAAAATTCTCGTCATCGAATTTACTCAACCCATAAATACAAGTAGAACCAGTGCCATCTCCATTTTGGAAATCACCACCCTGGCACATGAAATCTTTGATCTGCGCATAATGTTAGATCTAGATTGGAGAACGAGGGAAGGAATGAGAACCATACAATTCGATGAAACTTGCTGCCTTTGTATCCTTGAGGTCTCCCAAGATGATTCTTGGTTTCTCCAGTACAGAATTGACGGAAGTTTTCAGCGGTCTTGGGAACTACATCGGCGAAGAGTTCGAATTGGATACGGCCGAGAGGCTCGCCTGGATGATGTTAGGGATTGACCAATAACTCTTGAGGTTGTTAAAAATAGATAACATGTTGATGTTGATGGACTTCCAACAAAGAAACAATGAAGCTTCTTCCTCGCATAGTCATACTAGCTCGAATGCCGAAGACCTTCGAGAATCAGGGGGCCTAATCACGTGTGACGGATAACAAAGAGATCGCTCGTGGACAGGATTTGTTGTGGAACATCCCGAAATTTCGGAAGAATGCTGCCATTATTATTCCCCGCCGTTTTCCGTCATGCAAGTGCCCGAAATAGTAAAACTTTAAGGATATGGAAGTTGCCGCGCACAAATGACTGACCTCCAATTGTAATATCAAAGAAGACCCTATTCGCACCTTTGTCAGTAAATCGTGACGTTCCTCAAATGAATGGTGCTTGCATTTTGCATGCAATCAAGGTTGACTAGACTAACAAAGGGTTTCCCGAGGCGGGTAACTGAGTTGGTGGCATGTTCGAAAAGGAGTGTGTGTGGGTGTCGAGGGGGTTGAGTTATAGCCTATAGCCGAAAAAGAGGTAATTTTTTCTATCAAGTCCGTCCAGTTTTACTACTGCAAGCGGCGGGTGGGCGGACGGGCGTATGTTCGTTCCCGAATAATGGTGTTGGATATGGGGAGATCGAGATTTTTTTGACAGGGTTTATGACAGATCTAGAGGCCGGGTGATTATATAAAACCACCTGGGCAGTGTGATTTAATAATGGGGAGAAAGATAACGATTTTTTTTATCAAATCAAAAATCTAGATGATGATTTTTAGATGATGTAAGGTCAGGTCAAGCAAGACAAGACAAGACTCAGGACAGGTCAGGACAGGTCAGGTCAGTTAGGTTTTTCCGTTGTCGGATGGTTGCCCTTGTGATGGGATGTTGAGAAAAGCGGGCAATTTGAGAAAAAAAAGGTCCCCTCTCCTCAGACTTCGGCAGACAAGATTTTAGCGTCTTTCAATCCACCTGCAGAAAATTGTATTACAATATTACCAGGATTTTGAGAGGAGGGGACTATTAAAATATATTAAGGCGTTAAAAGCTTGATTTTTCTTTACAGGAGGTCTCAGGTTGTACAGATATTATTATAATTTATTCCCGATCGATGTTCGATGTTCGATGCTCGTTAAGCTTGTAAGATACAGTCAGTACCTACCTAGATACTGTACTGTGCATCAAATCTGGCACGTCTGGAAAATACGGCACAGGTTTTGATATAGATATGATTGTTCCTACTGTACCGGGTATTGATGTAACATTATGCTTTGCTTTGCCACCAACTTCCATTAAAAGTAGGATTTCTGACATGTATTATGAAGGTACCTGACTCGCTCACTCATTGGTTGTAACTTGCATGTACGAATGTACGAAAGTAGCCCGCCCACATACAAGAAGCTACCTCCACTCCACTAGCTACGGTACATCGGTACTATCTTGAACCGAGTTATCTTTCACCTTGCTCAGTCGCAAAATTCTCTTGGAAGGGGGCAGGGAAGGGTGGCCGGAGCGAGGGCGAGGGCCATTGGGAACAAACCTGGTACAGTAGACCTCACTATCATGAGTTTGACATGACTTGATATCAATAACTTGAAAGAATCCAATTTCTCTCTTAATGGGAATGAGAATCAAATGCATTTAACCTGTGACCTGTGATCATTCTGGTATGTTATGTTACCTCACTTTGAGATCTTCAAGGATTCGATATTCCTGCATGATGAGGACGAACACATATGAATCAAGGAGGGGTTGCAGCATCATATCATATAAAACTTATAACGCGCTTCGATTGACATACCCGTGGACTCTCCAATGAGAAGTCGTATGCATGCATGTTCCTCTCCGTATCGTTCCATTTTTGTAAGTTACCTTGCCTTTTTGAGAATTTTGAAAAGAGTTCATCACGGAGAAGAGGCACAATTTGTCTCATATTGGACGTTTTTGGAAAAATCCATGGTGGTCCTTATCTACCTCGACTCATAAGAATACCTATTTGGAGCCGAGAACATCAACAAAAGTTCATCAGGTCGAAAACAACCAAACTGCAACTGCAACTGCAACCGCATCTGGATGTATAGAGTAGGTAACCTCAGCCCACTAGGAGAATTCCCTTTGTGTATCGAATATCTAGATTTCCTGTGGCTTACCATTTACCATTTACCATTCGGGATTTCCTTTTCCTCTCATCACAACTCAAACTCTTCAATGGTAACAACTTTGAGTGAATATTGTCCAATCATTTACATCCTATTGCGGATGCACGTTTGCCGTAACCGTTACCAATCCATAGGAGTCGGGACCCGATTCTTCCTCTATTTTGTGATCTTGTACTACGGTAGGTAGGTACATGCAATAAGATAAATGTATTTCAAATACTTTACATACCTACCTGGTATCAATCGATACAGGAAGAAAGTGTCGAAGGACATGGTAATGGGTAAATGGTATGATACGGGATGATGGTATGGATGCTGCTGCTACCGTCGGAATACCCCAAATAGATACACATCTATCTATCTAATTGGGTATTTGGTCATGATAATATTGGCACAGTACCGCATCGATCGTCGTGGTGCTACGTAAGTAGGTAGTAGTAGTAGGGTACCAGGTATAGGTAGGTAGTTTGAAACCTCAAGTCTTTATTGCCGTATTTTTATCCTCTCTTCTAAGGTTCCCTTTTCCCTTTTTTCTTTGTTGAGTTGAGTTCAATTCTATAATTATCGGCAGCTTTATTGATATTATTAGGTATACCTTAGGTACTCGTACATCATCTTCTCTCTCAAGCTCTCAAGCTCTCCCTCTTCTTTCTTTGTCTCTTTCCTCTCCATCACCAATAATATATACTTGATCTCCTTGCCCCCACTACCTACCTGACTGCATGAGAACACAAAAAGGATCATATTAAATAATCATCATCGCCATTATTTATTTATTATTTTATCATTAATTATTATTCACTACCCAAAAGCCTCACGCCCACTCTACCACTCAAATCCCGTTAAAATAAAATAAATACTTCCCGGGTCATACATTTATTATTCACATCCACATCAATCCACGCCATCCACCATATTGTTTGTTTATTTACAGTGCGCTCTACTAATTGATTGGTCCATCAACTTTTGCTTATTGGGTTGATTTGATTTGATTTGACTTCGACCGTTCGACTCTTGAGTCGAGAGTCTTGACTCTTCGTCATCTCGTCACTTCCTTACCGGTCTTAATCTCCTCAAGGAACTTTATATGGATAATCGTCGGATCGATCCATTGTTTTAACTCGCTGACCCCGTCCGTGGACCGTGGACCGTGGCTCTTTACCGTGGATCTTTTCTCCAGCCTTCGCCCTTCGCCCTGGCTCATTTATCCGTCCATCCATCCGCTTAAAAACAACCTCTCGAATTCATCCACCCTCATCCACCCTCCTCCTCCACCCCCCCCCAATTAATGCGCATTGTCACAGCTTTGAATTGATTCACTACCGTATTCACCTTCGATTCATCTCTATTACTTTCTCGCCTTTATGTCACCTTTTTAAACTCCGAAGTTGGTTTGATATTGCTTAAACATCAATCGCTAGTTACAAATGGTCTTGAACAAGGGATTCCGTTAATTACTCACGACGATACCGGTAGTGACGATCAATAATCGCATTCGCGTTTGATCCATCTAGGTGACCTAACATTGGGAAAGTCAAAGGATTTACTTGTGCCGCACAATTATATCAAGACTCAACAAATTAAGTGAAGATGGCGCTGGTCAATGAGATGGGAGAGGTCTTGAAGATCGTTGCGAGGCAGACTACTATCGATCCTTCGTCAACAGCGACTACTTCGAGCTTGATACCATCCGGCACCTCCACATCTCCACCATCATCTAATAATAGCCCGACTAGTTCACCACTATTATTCTTTGTTGCGCTAGGATTTGGCGTTGTATTCACGAATCTATGGTGAGTATCTTGAGGATTTTGATTGCTCTGCCCATCACTAACCTTGGCAAGGATTATTGTTGGTGTCAAATACTGTTTTCGATACAATGCGAGGAACCGGGCTATGCGAGCTGGAGAGATTGACCCAATCAATCTCGAGAGTATGCCTGTTCGACCACACCGAAGACGACGGGAAAAGAAACTTATGACTATGGATGAAGTGAACGAACGATTTCCTTTGACAAAATACAAGAACTGGGTAGCAAATCGAGCCAGTGAAGGACTGCCAACAAGTGGAGGTGTCACAGCGCCGCCAAGCCGAGCCGCGAGCATTGTAGAAGCCCGGGGTGTCGAGCCATCTTCACCTGTTGGAACCAAGCATTCTACCAACACCAGACCAGCATCAGCCAATTCGAACAGAGATGAAGTAACGGCATCATCACCTACACAAACTTCTAGGGGTGAACTTGGCGATCGAAAGAGTCTGGATGCAACAATTGCGGAAAAGACTCCTGTGACGACGGTGGAGCGTAAGGAAGAACTTCATCATTTGGAAGAGGTTCCAACTAGAGCTAGCACCATTGATCATAAGAATGGCGCAACAGTCGAAGAAGTCGAAGACGACGAGGATGATGATCAAATTCATACCGCTGTGCCACCAGAGCTCCTCAATAACCCCGGAGATTCATGTGCGATTTGCATCGATACTCTAGAAGAGGACGATGATGTTCGTGGTTTGACTTGTGGTCATGCTTTCCATGCTGGATGCTTAGATCCATGGCTGACTAGTCGTCGTGCTTGCTGCCCACTTTGCAAGGCTGACTATTTTACACCAAAGCCCCGACCCGAAGGCGAGCCAGAGCCTGAGCGAAACTCCCGTAGAGCGCAAGCCTCGAGAGCAAATATGTCACAATCGTCGCCACAAGCAGCATGGGAGAGTGTTCGAGGTAGTATACCAGTGCGATTCACAGCATCCGCTAGACCCAATGCGGATACCCAAAATCGTGATGAAAGACTTGATAGACGGACACGCCAAGCACAAGATGAGCCAACGGGAGTAGAAGCTGACGGAGGAGTGCCTGAAGTCAACAATGCTTCAGCAACAAGTAGATGGAGGCCGAGACTGCCCGCAGCTTTCACTGGAATTCGCATGCCTGGTAGTAATAGAGCCACACAACCAACCAATGCCGAGCCATCACCTTCTCAGCTGGAGGCAGGTCATCGTTCTGCTTAGGGTTAACCAGAGCACCGTTTGTCTCGTTAATTGAGTGAGTGCATGGGGAAGATCCAGTACAGATCGACGATATCATTGGCAGCATCACAATCAGAATGGTGCTTGGTTGGTTTAGTCATTATTAAACATCCACCAAATGACATGGAAGCTCTGGCCACAATACTTGTAGGACTAATTACATACCGCCTCCTAATTTACTGATCTTTCACACCGACCCACCAATCCGCATTTACTTCCGACTCAATTTAGGAATCGATTCTGCGATACCGATACCGATCTTGATCGTCTCCTTAACTAATCTCGACACATCATATCATACACATTATGTCATACACACGCATGCACGCACTGTACATACATCATACACATTCACATATGAACTTGCTTGATGATCTCAGCATTTGAGCTTGTCTCAAAATTTCTTATTCCGTCACTAACTCCTGCGATCTTGTGCTCCTTAGCGAATGTTTTTTCTTTTTTTGTTTTTTTAACAAACCTTTTTGGTCTTTCATTTGGGGAGGTTGGAGCGAAATGAATAGGGATGGATGGGTGGGAATTACTGGTGGGAAGGATGGGCGGAAACGGTTTATACGAAGGGAAGGGAAGGGAAGGGAAGAGAGGTCGATTCGACCGGACCGTGGGTGATGAATGGAATGGAATGGAATGGGAAGGGTAAATGGATGGACGGATGGATGGATACAATTTCACTTTCTATCTAATTGATTGCATGGGATGTATATGAATGAATGAATGAATGGGTGGGAGGCATGGCTGATCGGAGTGGAGTGGAGTGGAGAATGGAGGTTGCAAATAAATGGGAGGCAGGCAGGCAAGCGGGCAAACATAGCAGTGCAAATGATTCGTTACCTACAATACAATACATACATACATACAATAGCAGATGCAATATCCGAGAAAGCATATGAATATTCCAGTCCCAAGTTCGATTGATGCCATTTATTCATTCATTCATTCATTCATTCATTTTATCCGGCTGGGGAGGAGAAGGAGAAGAAGAAGAAGAAGAAAAAAAATTACTTGCTGCATATGGATGATGGATGGATGTTTCTGAATCGTCAGTCTGACTAGTCTGACTCGTCTCACGGGGAGTGGAGTGGAGTGAAGAGGTTTCTGGAATTGGAACTAGTGATGATCTACTGTAATAAGCAGCATGACGGACCGCCAGTCCACCTGGGCAATCTACCTACCTAGGTACCTATCTGTAGGTAGGTAGGTAGTATTCATTCCTACCTGGGCTTACCTATCCAGCACTTTACATTGCAAACCGATGAGTTCCAAGCCGAAAAGTAAATTTCAAAAACAAAAACAAAAACGATTTGTAATTACCAAAAAAAATAAAATCAAAATCAGAAATAGTGAATATTGAATATTGAATATTGGATATAGGTATTATAATAACTTAAAGTGATTGACTGACTAGTGGTATATTGACTCAAGGTGCCTTGGTAGCAATGTCGTGCAATGCAATGCATATCATAAAATGAACATGCCATCCCCCCCAATTTTTCAACATACAATGATTGCATCCATCCCCTTTTTGCATGCATGCAATTCTCTCATGGTATTTATTGTGAATGTCCTTCCGTATTTCATCTCATCTCATCTCATCTCATTGATCATTTCATATCATAACATGCCCGTGGATGCCCCAAGAGGAATTCAAAATCAACCCGACCCACCCAGACAAGCCGAGGTAGCGATTAAAATTATGAGACCTAGATGGGCCCTCCTCCCAAGCAACCTTCCATTACATCATATCTTCCTTGAATCATCTTCCAACACGAATGACGCCTGCAGCGATGAGTTGTTGGATCTTGGCTCGAATTTGAGGGTTCTTCATGTGTTCTTGAAGAGCGGCGGGATCGCTTTGGGCTTGTTGAAGAATGCTTTGCATGACTGGGTCACCCATGATTCTTTGAATCTGTGATCGCTGTTAGTAGACGCTTTCGGAAGTGGTGAGATGTTAACTTACCTCGGGGTCTCTCGAAAGTCTCTCCTTGGTCTGCTCCTCGGTCTCATTCTCTCTAGCACTGTACATCGCAGTAACGGCCTTCTGCTGTTGCTGCTCGATCTCTCTAGCATTGGCCTTTGTAACATCAGCCTCACTAGCTTCATTGCAAACTTCAAGAGATTTCGAGTAGTCTCTCATGCCAAAGTATGCTTGTGCCTTTCGGATATATGCTCTGACGAACTTAGGATCCTTAGCGATTGCCTTGTCACAATCTTCCACGGCAGATGGGAATTCAAGAAGCTTAATGAATGAAGCGGCACGGTTGCTGTAACCTCTTGGATCTTCTGGGGCACGCTTGATCATTTCGCTGTATGCCTCAACTGCTCCAGGCCAATCGGACTCCTTGAACTTTTGGTTTCCGAGTTCACGAGCCTCCTCAGCCTTTGCTGGGTCGATATAAGCCTTCTTGGCACTGTCGATCTTGTTCTTCTCAGCAGCACGAAGCTTGTTGACGACCTCAGGGGTACGATGTTCAGTGAGGGACTTGTTGTAATTTTCGATGGCTTTTGGTAAATCTCCCATCTTCTCGTAGGACGTTCCAATACGGGCGTATGACTTGGCAATCATCTTGAAATCGGCGTAAATCTCTCGTCCCTCTTCAACGGCCTTCTCGCACGCCTTGATAGCCTCTTCATATTCTCCCTTCTCGAAGTATGCAGCACCAAGATTGTTAAGATAGGTGATATCCTTAAAGGTTTCCCAGGCCTTGGTATAATGTGCAATCGCCTCATCGAAGTTCCTCTTCTTGTACTGTTCGGTGCCAAGTCTCTTTTCCTCATCGGCCTGAGCCTTTGCCGCCTTCTTTGTGGCAGCCTCCTCGTCCTCTGGCTCCGGTTCTGGCTCAGTCTTTGCCTTCTTGGTTTGTGGTTCTTGCGAGCTGGGACGCACGTCTGGCATTTGGATATCCTCCTCAGCCTCCCTAGGCGCAGAAGCACCTTCAGCACCGGGAGCACCACCAAAAGCACCCGAATCAGCGAAAGACATATCCACGCCCATCAGAACACCCAAGACTTGAAGCATGCGTGGGTCCGAGAAAAGGTCTTGGGTATTGTTTGGATTCGACTTGATTTGTTGAAGCTTTGCCATGAATGTTGGGTCTGAGAGGAATTTGGCAGTCTTGGGGTTTGCTGCCAATTTTGTGACGAGTTGGGGATCATTAAACATGTTTCCTAATCCCTCTGTTGGATCACCCTTTACACCATCTATGAATGACCATTAGCCCATGTTCCATATAGTCCCAGATTCCATAAACTCACCTGCCTTGGCCTCTGCATCAATAGACTTTTTGACCTGCGCGAGACCCTTAGTAGCCACTGCATAGTTTGCATCAAGCTTCAAAGCCTCCTCATAAGCGTCGTGCGCCCCCAAAAGATCTCCCAAACTTTGCTTAGCGGTACCAACTCTGCCCCATCCCTTGGCCCAGTCAGGCTTGATACTGGTACACTTCTCGGCATCCTTTAGGGAGTTTTCGAAGTCTCGTTTCGAGGCATATGCAGCGGATCTGTTGGAGTAGAGAATGTGGTTTTCTGGCTCGATAGCAATGGCTTCGGTGAACTTGGCACTGTGATTGAATTAGTACATTCTCCTTCCCTCCTGATGTGACTAACAAAAATCCGGTGCAACTTAGAGTTTAGAAAAGCAAACGGAAAACTCACACAGCCTCGTCGAAGTTCTTCTCAGCAATGGCTTTATTGCCAGCAGCTTTCAATACGTCCGCCATGTCGTGTGAAGTGTAGGTATTTAAAAGTGCAAACTCAAAGAATGTGATGATTTGAGACGGAAAGTAGGTAATGTTCAAACTCAAATATTCGAAGTCCAGAAGTTGAGCTGGATGTAGTACTACTCTTTATTTTCCCTCCACCTGATTCCAGAGCTTTCGATGCCCCCTCGGCATGGTCCGAGCGTCACATTTTTGGATGGAAAGCTGGGACAAGGCTTTGTGGCTCTGTGGCTCTGTGGCTGTGTAGATCGTGGCTCAAAGCTTGCATTTACCTGCCATCCCAACTGTAAGTATTCATAAATTCAACTAAACTATAAACATATATTGTTCCAAATCCAAAATCCAACCTAGAATTGGAACAAAAAGAATCCAATGTTTCTAAACTCCCATCTCCTCCCCTTAAACATAGAGTAGCTACACTTTGAGGTATATCGAGTTCTTCGATGGAGAACCTCTTGATACCCATCTAATAATGGGTGGCATATACTGTACAGACCAACATCTATCTCCGTCTCCTTACCTCACCCCTCAGTTGAACTATTCTACAATTAGAAGTTCAAGATGTCATTTAGAACAAACCTAATAAGGTACCTAGGTATCCAATGTTATCAATGACCCTTCACAGCAAACATGCCACGCACATATCAGTATCAACTTTAATTTTCATTCTCATTCTCGTTGTCTCCTTTCCTTTATCACCACCTATCCCAATCTCATCCTACCTCAGTGTCATTTTAATTTCGCCAACTGGCCCCTCTCCAAAATGAGTAAGTGGTCCATCGGAACTTTCCTCCCCTCTGCCATCTCCTCTCCCCAGGTCCCGTTTCCATGGCCAGATCCCACAAATATTTACACAAGTATGAATGGCCCTCTTCATCTCGCTTCCCCCCTAAACACTGACACTGAATTGTGACAATCCCACCACCTTGTAACCATCCTCATCCCATCCTCAAAATAAAACTAGTAATTATCTCGTCATTAATGATCCAGTAGATGCGTATTCTGCTGTATGCAATTCTACCCTCGAGTCAAAAAGCAGAAAGTCCAGCGAGTTATTAGGCCGGCAAAAAAAAGAGAAAACCAAAACATAATATAAAAAGGTATCCATCAATAATGCATGTGTATGTGGTAAAGTGGTGGGGGTGCGCCACCACCTCTAAAAAAACGTGTTTTCCCATTCAAATCGTCAATTGTGCGCTCATCCGATGGTGTCCTGTCGTATAACAAGAAAAATAGAAACACAAAATTGTTGAATGCAAAATTGGGTGAAGTCCAATGCAAAACAACGGAAATTGGGAATAGAGCGTGAATAGAAAGAACCGTCCGTGGCTATGCAAAAACAAAGCAAACAGCAAAAAACCAGATAAAACGAAGATACTGAGTGATCCTTGCGCAAAAAATGATCCCCAGAAATCACAAATATGAGATAACCCATTTGATGTGAACAATCATGAGAAGTCATCATCTCCGCCACCTTCTCCACCAAGGACATCGATTCTAAGAACCAACTCTTTGGTCTCTCGGGCAATTTCAAATGCGATGGGAGGTAAGCTTTGGTTCCAGGCTTTCCATTCTGCATCACCTTCGTTATCTCCTCTCCTTTCATTTGCAATTTCTCTACCTTGTTCACCTGCAGTCATGATCCTTTCTCTGCATCCAGAAAGCTTCGTCAAGACTGGTTGACTTTGTGAGCGGAGAGCTGGATTATTTATCATGGCTTCCTCAGTAGAGGCGACAACTTCACCGACCACGTTGGCAATTGCGTCGATTTGGGTAGAGATAGCATCTATACCACCCTCTGAACGAATAGATGAGACCAGAGACTGAATGTTCTGGACCAAGAGTGCAGTTTGATCTTCAAGATGTATCTGTGGGAGGAATTAGTTGGTGTAAGTTTCAGAACATTTGTATTCATACCTTGAGATCTTCGATATCGCTATCTTGCGACCGGAGGCCAAAACCTACACCCATCGGGGTTGGGATGGGACTCGGAGGAGCGCTTGGAGGACCTGGTGGCGGTTGTAGTGCCAGTGGAAGTGGCTTGGAACTTCCATTGACAAGATTGGCGCCATTGGTCATTGGATTCAGAGGCTCTTCTCTAGAACTAGGTGGGGCTGCGCTCGGGGAGTCCTTGCCGAAACTCTTTGGACGAACAACAGATTCTCGAGGAGAATTGATTGAACTATACATAGATGAATCGTTGCTGGCACGATTATTTCGTAAACCAAAGAAGGGGCCAGGGACGTATTCGTTCAAGCTTTGCCTCTGCGCGTCCTCGCTCTGCCTCTCATAACCAGTTAGACTTTGTCGCGGTGAGTTCATGATCTGCTTGGTATTATCTTGTTGTGGCTGAACGTTCTCTTTTTGTGGTTGAACGGCTTCTTGTTGTGGTGGAGCTTTCTCTTGCTTTGTCTCGCGTGATGAAAAGAATCCGAAAATGCCTCCAGTAGAAGATTTCGTTGTTGCGGGCTTAGGCTCATTTGTTGCAGACTTGGACCCGAAAAACCCGCCTCCTGTGGAGGGCTGAGCTGTTACTGGCACAGGTACTGTTAATTCAACTGGAGCTAGATTACCATCATCGCCATCTTCTAATTCTCTTGCAGGCGTAGGTTTGATCTTCACCGTCCGGACAAGTTCAATGACTGCTGTTGTAAGATGAGATGCTGCTGCATCGAGCAATGAAACAGGCGAGAGCCCTTTAGCTCCAGCAAAATTCTTGGATGCAGTGATAAGATTGTTCGCTGTTGCTGAGAGCCTAGACTTCAGCTTAGCCTGCTTTTGGGCCAATTCCTCATTACTTTTGGGTGCTCCGTCAATATCTTGAGAGATTTGTCGGACATTAATAACCACATTCTTCATGCATTCGATAACCCTGTCAGGATCATTGGAGTGTGCCGTTTGCAAAAGTTCGTCAATCGAAAGCTGGAACTTGGTAATATGAACATCCCTGACCAGACCATTCTCTGCCGTAAATTCACTATCCTTTGCATACTTGGCTGCGTCTTGTATTGAGAGGCCAGTCGAAGATGCCCTCAAGCTGCGCAGCTGTGTCTTCGTCTTTGCATATCGATTTCTCCATTCTTTAACTTCGTCTTCTAGCTTGTTGACCATAATTTCGAGTTGCTCCTCACGGTCATAAGACGCAGTACTTCGCTCGGACAACATCCTCATTTCGCGAAGGAACTCCTGGGCTTCACTTCGAACATTCTCGGTAATCTCTTGTTGCTCTCTAAGTTCGGCTTTGAGCTCTGCGTTTTCCCGTACCAGATCTGCATCGCCGGAACCCACGCCTTTGCCAGCATCTACAAGAGCAATTTGAAGCTCCTCAATCTGAGTCTTAAACTCTCTATCTGAATTAGCTTGCAATTCTCGTACCCGGTCGAGTTCTGATTGTAGAGTATCATTGAGATTTTGTGCATCCTCAAGCTTGTTTTCAAGATCCATCCTAACGTCTTCCCATTCCCTTTTTTCTGTATCTGCCGATGCATCCATCCCCCTTCGCTGGCCCATAACCATATTAAGTTCGTCATCCTTTTGTTTCAAGTCATCCTCCACGGTGTCAAGCCTTTCTTGAAGGTTTGCAACTTGGGATTGGTAATCTTCGATAAGTTTTTTATCGGTCTGTGATGTTAGAATATAACTGGAAAGGCATAAATAGGCAACTCACATCAGAACTCCCAATACTCCTTTTGCTTTGCCCATTCCGTGCAGCCCCTTCCAAGCCAAAGGCATCCCCATCATCATCGTCAATATCTTCGGGTCCACTCTCGTCATCTTCAACCATGGTACTTTTGTTCGGTATTATCGTGTTGCTTTGGAAAGTTTTTGGTGTCGGCCTGCCGTAATCATTAGGCGGCAGCCCAGGTGAAGGCAATACGCCCAAACTACCATTCGCACCATTTGACGGTGCCATCCTTTGTCCATTGCGTGATTCGCTTCTCCCTTCACTTCTCCGCTCACTCCTCATTGAGTAAGGCCCTATAGAGCTGGCGTCTGAGGGGCGGCGCATACGACTTGGGCCTCTAGGTGGCAAATCTATAGGCGTGCCATTTCCATTCCTACTTGGAGGGCCTCTTGTAGATCCAGGGCTCCCTACACGATTTCTTTCTCCGGTAGTAAACTGGGGAAATCTTCGCTCCAATTCATAAAACACATCTGTAGCTAGATCTCTGAACCGGGGCGGTGGCAGTGTAGACAATTTCTGGCGGGCTTGATTTCGTTTCGGATGGAATGTATTTTTCGGCAACAGGTACGGCGGAGGCCCTTGGTCATTTCTTTGCCCATTTGGTGTCCTTCTCCCTGCCTGCTGCCTCCGTAGAAGTTCGTCAAAGACATCGGTACTGAGTTCCTGGAATTGAACGGGGGATAACCGTAACAGCTTGTCTCGCGCTCTGTTTGGCCTAGGATTCCCTTTCTCGTCCCTCAGCGACGCTGCCAGGTATCGTTTCAACGAAAGGTAATGATCTGATAGTACGGCTTCGAATTGTTCATCTTTCTTATCCTGTCCACTTTCACTTCCTGCATATAAACCTGTGCCAATACTCGAACGACCGATGGAGCTCGGAGGGGATGGATTGCCGGGGCTGCCTCCCGAAGGATCTCTTGATGGGAAGTCTCCTCCATTCATTGTACCGTTTGAGCCACTTGATATTGGCGGTGAAGCAAGCTGTCCGCGATTCGTCTGGTAAGGCGAATCGTTATCGTCTTGATATTTTTCAACTCCTGACCATTCGTTATTGCTTCCTATTGAAACTGGTGACAAAGGTCCATTGCGATTGTTCATCGTAAAGTCGCGGTTATGATGTGGAATGAGCAACCCTTTGGACTCGGAGAATAGTTCAGCGCAATCCTTCAATTATTGGAAAAGTTGCGACACACGCCTCGAAAGCTTAATAGCTAACGGATCAGGCGTGAGGGTGATATCTGTGTATGTGATCAACACATACAGATGCAGAGATGCAGATGCAGATATTCTGAAGCTGGAACACTTCAAAAGTCTCCCTGAAACAAAGTTAATTGATAGGGTAGGTGGTTCGGTCAAAGCGAGATAGCGGCAGCTGAAGGATGGAAAATTGGGGCAATCGGGACGGTCGTATTTTGATGAACGAATTCGTGTAGCCTGGAATCTGGAATCGTAATGGTAATGACTGTGTGACTGAATTGTTGTACAGCGACAATGAATTTTACCTTACCTTCAAATTGGGTAGGCAGGCAGGCCGGCAGGTAGGCAGGTAGGTAGGTAGGTATATGAAGAAAACAGACAAGCAAACTAACTACTGTATTCCTAGTATGACGTTTGACTTTTACTGGGAAATCCAAATTCTTAGTTTATTTTTGAAAGAAGAACAGAGACGGGGGGAGTTTTGTTTGTGCGTAAAAGGTTAAAGGGTTAAGGTAAGGAAGGTATGGATGGTTCCAAACTTCCAATCCCGTTGCAGAGATCCCTAGTAGCAAGCAGGTAGCAGGTAGGTAGTTACAGCTGGAGGAGCTAGCCGTCTTGACTCTTGATGCGATCGATGTAGGATGCAGGTTACAAGCAATTGACTGTTGAAGATTTCCTGGGGATGATTATTTCTCCAGCCAGTTATCCAGTCAATCAATCAATTATCCAGTTAGTTGTCTGTCCAGTCCAGTCCAGTCCCGTCAGTCAGTCAGTCAGTCAGTCAATAATAATAACCATAATAATAATCAAAATACCAAAAAGTCTCTAATCGATTAACCACTTTTCTCTCCTGAATCTTGGGATGGGTTACTTTCGCATTTTGGGCTAGCGGTAACTCTGTTTTCGGACTTGGATACCTAATACCTATACCTAGGTACGGATCGGAGTATGCTGATTTCCAGGTGCGCCAGCTTTCCAGGGGATGGATGGATCATCAGATTATTAGTTAGTGGCTAGTGGGCGGGTATTAATTCAATAATATTAGAGGGAAACGGAAAAGAAGATGGTCAAGTTACACCCGTCAACTCTTTTTAAAAATTCGATAAGGAAATAAATTTTCCAATTTAAATTTGATGAATCCAGGGGTAAACGTCGTCAATGACCTAGTAGGTAATCTAGGGACGTTGAAGCTTGAGTTGAGGTTATAGTCTTATGGAATCCCTAATACCTACCTATACAGTAGAATAATTTTAAATGAGATGAGAGTCAAGCAAAAGAAGCTGGTGGTAATGTGGCATAGATTATGGCCATCGCCTAGGTGTATTGCCAATGGTTGAAAATAGTGCTGCTCAAAATATCTAAATTCTATTGTGAATCGTGATACAAGTTACAGTGATAACTGCCTATTTCCAAGCTTCCACCGTACAAGGATTCCGTATACGTATATGTACTTAGATGGCGGCATAGATTTACGAATATGTCGTAGATACAGTAAGAGTAATACAAGACAGAGCGAAACAGGAGATCCAGGTAGTAGTCAACAGGAATATCTTCAAGTTCCAGCTTCCACTTCACCTCGTCTCATCACCATTATTCAGACGATATAAGTATCACCTGAAAATTCCCACAAATAAATCATACCTAAAGCTGACGAATATGAGATTAGAGTAGGTAGCCGCAATTGTTCATCAAACTCAATGATGCACACACAACATCCATATTTCTACATTCTGAACTCAATTGAGTGAAGCCTGAAGATCTTTCGCATCTTCGACGACGCCGTCTTCCACTTTCATTACCTTATTGATCCTCATTTCGTTGATCGCTAAAGCAAGTGAAGAACAAGGGGCACGTTACCGGTACGGATACGCAGTCTTCTAAGTTCTTACTTGGTCAATCCACGGGGTACAGAGTACCTTGAACGGATTTATTTAATTTGTACATACTACTACACATATATGCAGATATGTATACAATGAGCCATTCATCGAAATTAGAATGACGAACATATCGATTTCTATCGACTTGATTAATCCGATACATATTCTACAGGTAATACTTCATTCATATGAGAACCCCAAGTTTCTCATCCAAAACGGCCTCGAACTACAAGCCTTCAAACGTGTCATACAGTATACCCCCAGTTACAGATATGCACAATACAAGCGCAAATAGTATCCCCCCCCCCCGTGAAAAAGATAGAAAAGGTCGTTTCGAATCAGTCAAGGAGGATCTCCACGAAAATATAATTCAAGAGTCAAGACATTCCAAAGTCCAATCCAATCTTATAGAATTTCTTGCTTCTAGATTGGTATTTCTTCTAGATGTTCTAGACTACTCCGTAGAACTTTCAGAAATTCATCTGTGATTTAACTATTTATTCATGGGCCCCCCCCCAACCGTCCATCTAATCCTGGGATATCAATTTCCTTGGCCTGTCTCTTTTCCCTTCAAGAACAGTCAAAGCACATTATTCTACTTAATTTCAACGGTTTCTAGACTTGCCACCTACTCAGCCATACAGTTCATTCTTGAGATGGGCTGTAGCCTGTAGGCTATTGGGATATTCGTAGTTCATGCTAAAAATTGGAATAATGCATGAATCGATTGTTGATGGTACATATAAATATTCTTATTGCTTCATCTTCTTTTCTAAAATGATGCCAAATCATGTCAGACTGTCAAAGTCCGCTCAAATTTCGCCCTAAACGCCACATAAGATGGGTATACCTCGTAACCTCAACGCCATTGTAAGAAAATCTTAATGCAAGTCTTCAGAACCATGCCAATGTCCATACCGCCGGTAGATTGGGCCATCTTTCCTGCCACTCTCCGATGATTTCCGGCACTCTTTCATCAAAACCAGCCCTGCCACTGGCACTTCCATTGTCGAATCCGGTGGGGTTAAGTTCCCTCTCCTCGGCTGCAGCTTTATTGAGGGAATCCGCAAGGTCGAGAATTCCTCTACCGCCGACTAGAGCCTCTTCATGATTATCTTTGATATCAACATTGATGACATGCACGGGACGATTTAATGGGGAGCCACGATGAAGAAGGTCATCCACAACAGCATCCCAGCATCTTTCTTCACAAGTAATAACAATGTCCACGACGCCCCCTTCTACCCCTTCGGCACCTTGATCTGTATTATGTTGTAATCTTGGAACACCGACTTGCCAATCTTGCCATCTTTCTGGCCCCCATTTTACTGATCTATTCCGTCCAAGCATATTCAAGATACCATTGGCACGATAGAGACGTGGGTCTTTAGATTCGAGTTCTTTATACATGCTATCATATGAAGTTTTGTTGAATTGGTAGACATTAGGTTGTGTAATGGAAGGTCCTGGTAATCTAACTAAAGAACCTGTTCCAAAAGATATCACAGGATAGTGGGCAGCAGCGAGACGTAGATGTGATTCCATGGATCTGAAAGGGGGTCATGTTAGCTACAAAAAGCCCGAGAAGTAAGATGTATTGATTGAGCTTACCTGTTATTATTACTGGCACAGACTGTGCAGAATTTCAACTTAAATCCGCCCGAATCTACTCGTTCACCGTTTGATGTCAACTGGGCAGTAGTACCGCCATTGGCAGTCGATAATGGTGCTTGAGACATGATTAATGAAGAATTGTAGTTGTTGTAAAGTTATAATAATTAGGATGCCTTCGGAGGTGAAAGAAGGAGACGAGAGAAGGCCGACCACCTCTCGTCTTGATACCGATACCTAGGTATCAAATGGGACCGAATTCAAGTAGTTAATATTTCTGCAGAAGCTATTTTCAAGTCAGTTACGTGAAATATAATGTGTGCGTACATAATATGATGTGATTTGAAAGAGCATTCAGAAGTTGTTAAGTTGCGTAAATAAAAATTGTGTCATCAGTTTTAATAAGACAGCTCCAATAATAGAGTTCATCAGGTTGCTACGGGATGGATTGGGGGGAAAGAAGGAGAAGATATAGATTCCTTACCAAACACTTGCATGTTCTGCATCTATCTTGACTTTGTTAGGTTTCAAGGTTTCAAGATTTCAAGAGTGTCAGAATGATAAAGACAAAGTCAATCTGTCAAAATCCAGTCAAATGGAAAGTGATGTTGATGTTGATGATGAGAATGTTGTGTAAGAGAAGGTAAAAATGTTGAAGAGGTTGAAGCTACCTATGAAAATTTTCGGTTAAAAGTAGAAAGTAGGCTAAGAAAAGATTAACCAATCAATAATAGGTAGGTAGGTAGGTACCGAGGTAGGTGGTGTTCGCCTGGTAGCAATGTCTACCGTAGGGATTTGTAAATGGTAATAAATGGTTACTGTGAAATTTGAATGGTTACCGTACAATGGTTACCGTACCATACCGTACCATCAGATCCCGACACCAAGCAAAAGCACATGCTGATTAGTAACCAACCACTTTGCAGCCTTTATAGTATGTGCATATTAAAATCAAATCAATTTTCTTCTTTAAGATTTTATTGGTTCTCTGCCAAGTCTGAAACAGACTTGGATATTGGATATCGACCATTACACCTTGGCGGGAACTACTGCTACCTAATGCTACTGTACCGGGTAAAAAAAGAGTGCTCAATTACCTAGGTATTAACCTGAATGGCCTGTTACCGAAATAGAAACAGAAATAGAAATGGTTTTTATCTTGTTAAGTTAAAAGTGTAAGTGCAAGTGTAAGTGTAAAGTGTAATAAAAGTCACCCAAACCCAAAAGAATCGGACCAAAAAAAACAAGCCCACTCACTCACATCGATCAATCGTATCAATACCTGCAAGTCCAACAAGACCGGACTTCAAACCGAAGAGTGCATTGCATGTATTTCCGTAAGCCACCAGTCCATCCATTACGAAAGTAAAAGGAAAATCTAGGAGTGAACACACGCACAATTGTGCCAGACGCTTTTTTAATCTTTTCCTGAGTCTTCACCAAATCTCCGTACTGTACTTATTACTAGGTACCTACCTACTATCTACTACCTCCTACTCCCTGGGTAGGCAGGCATTGAGTCTTCAGAGAGAGGTAGAGAAGTCGAGACAACCTCCTCGTATGACTTAAAACTACCTACATACATACAAGTTACAACCTTTATAACGTTTCTGAACCTTAAACTTCTCTCAATCTTTCCATCTACAATACTCGTGGACTGGTGTATTCGCTTTTTATACTCTAGGGTGCCTACCTATCTACCTCCCTTCCTACCTAGTATAGTACCTCTTTCAATCTGCATACCTACCCACCTACCTACCTACCTACCTATGTTTATTAGAGTCTTACAAACAAACCATTCATCCACACATTTCACTTCCATGGCCTAATACCTACCTACCTACTTCCCTACATTATACCTCACGGAGTACTGGATTTCCATGTCAATACTCACTGTGTGCGGGGTCCCTTCCCTTGTCAAAATCCACCCAAGAGAATTTTGAAAAAACGACCTCGAGCCTTGAACCCTCGGCGCTTCCTAGACAACTCACACGGCTCGAGAGGAACTTGGTCTAAATCATCTTGAACCCTTGAACCCTAGATCGTTAATCCAAAGAAAACACTTCGGCGCAAAAGCTACACTGTTGATTTGTGAATCTTCAAGTAGATAGCCTCTTCTATAATCAGAGACAAACTGAGTATTTTGTTTCTCGTTGCTATCGTGTTTCGTTGGAGTCCCGTTGGTGTTTGTAATTGGATTGAGGAAAAAGACCGCCCTTAAACAATACGCACGAGCTTCCTAATCACCGCAAAAAGATCTGATCTTTTTTAACATTGAATCAAACTTCGAACTCCAATCAACCTAGTCGCGCACTTAACCAACCTCAATCATTCACAGGCACTATCAAAAATTTGACATTCATTTCCTCGACATAATTCCTTTCACACCTGCGCGCCTGCTGCGCTAACATCAGCTCGTTTCAAACGACTATCTGACATTCCTAATATACATTGTCGACGATACCTTTCTTCATCATATACTCGAGATAATTGAAAACAACCTCGGGATTGCTTGGGCGCTCGAACATCAGGATCTATTCCGATCACAAATTTGAACAGCGATAACTCGCTGTCTGTCTGCCGGCTTTCTTGACCCGGCGTATAACGGAAAGGCTTGCTGGGCAAGTAGTAGTCAATATTGGGCATATTCGTCTCCATTTCGAACATACAAGTTTGTCCTCAACGCGCAGGCCTCAAGGTGATCGCAATCATATTTGCTTCAACATGGCAGCCGTAATTTCCCCAGCATCGTCGCCAGCAACATCCCCGCCACCGGTTGGTTCTCCTTCATCGAATCCCAACCATCCTTCTCTCCCACCTTTAAATACTTCACCATCAACAAAGCGACCAAATCTGCAACGTCCTACATCTCATGCCTCAAAGAACAGGTTATCACAATACTCGAATTATTCTGCGCCATCACGATCGCGACCCCCTTCACACATCTTTCCGGCCTTCCATTCTAGCCTTTCTTATACGACGGTCCGCGATTTCGCATACCCTTCCTTGCATCCCATGCATTATGGGCCGCCCCCAGAACCGTCTCAACCTCCCTCGGGCCTCTCGACGCCAGCTAGCGAATCGCATAAACGACTGTCAGATCCTCCGACTTCCTGGGACAATCGCGCATCTTGGGGACCTGGCCCATGGGGTGGTGATGGATTCATAAAGGGGGAACAATTGGCGCCTATACACTTCGGTGATGGACCTCCATGGAGTGAAGATGAGGATCTGCAAAGTCCGGTTGTAGTCAGTTCACGCCACAGAAAACACAAATCGTCAGCAGGAGAATACGGAGGGCACTCGCGCGGGAGAGGGAGAACGCCTAGGGATGGAGAGCGCAGAACAAGTATGCTCAGCCAAGAGAATTTTGAGGATGACGGAGAATACTTTGCTGGTACTAGTGGTGACAATAGCGAAAGGTATTACGTCAATGAAGGAGATGAAGCAAATGGACCTAGGGGAGAATACGTTACATATCCTTCGGAGTTGGCAAGGCGCTCAATGTTGGCGCCATATAATGTTCCAGGCCAACGAGATTCTCATTTCGCTGGTCTTTTACCTAGTCGCTCCTATACAGACGAGAGTGGTCAAGACTATCGCTCAGAGTCTGATGCCTCGAGTACTGCATCATCGCCTGGCATGACAAGACATGATGAATCGAGGTATTCGCGCGACTATCAATTTACAATTGCCTCGCCGGACGAAGAGATGCATGGCACAGCTGTTGCGTTGTTTGATTTTGAACGAGAGAATGAAAACGAACTACCTTTGGTGGAAGGGCAAGTTATTTGGGTATCATATCGACATGGCCAAGGCTGGCTTGTCGCAGAAGATCCCAAGACACAGGAAAGTGGCTTGGTTCCTGAAGAGTATGTCCGGTTGCTTAGAGATATCCAAGGAGGATTAAACAGTCTTACGGGACAAGTTGAGCTTGCTAGTCCTGTGGGAGGTGACTCAGGTACTCCCACTCAAGCGGAACACAATCAAGCATTCGGACACAACCCAAGTTCAAGCAATGGTAGCAATGGATATCAACAACCCGTAGTATCTACATTTTCAACATCCTCCCGAGATTTACACCCTTACCCTCAACATCTTCTGGGCACACAGGCTGGCCAAGCTCCACCTCAAGTCATACATTATCATGGGCAACGAGGTGGCAGTCAGGCAAACACCCCAACTTTACCTAGCGCAAATGAAGGCCTTGTAGATAGACCTAGCAGTCAAGGGGCCAAAAATGGGAAACTCGAAGATTCATCGAGTCGTAATGCGGCACCCACCGAATCGACAGGTTCGGGACTAAAACGCTCGCCATCAATTTCAGTTCAAAGCACAGGAAATCCTGCGGGTCCTTCCAGTGGTACAGCAAACGAGACACCGAAACCATGGCTCGATAGCCAGACGGAAATTGCTCACGAGTTTTATGAAATTAGTAGATGAGATGGAATATGGGTTTTGATTGGGGTCTTGGGACATAATAGTGATACCAGGTGGATGGATGTGTTTGCCATATATGATATGATATTATATGAATTGAATTGGAAGATGAAATATTTAGGAAAGGGAGTGAAAAGGAAAAGGGGGGGGGTTTTGAAATCTCTGTCTATCTGTCTGCGATGCAATGGTAGGAGTAAGAATGGAAGGGTCCCTCTTGAAAGGAATGGAAAGGAAAGGAAAGGAAAGGGAAGGGAAGACATGGAGCTGTTGGGATGGGATGGGATGGGATAGGATAGGATGATATTGATGATGGGGGTTTAATGATGCATTTTTGATATGTGGGTGGGGAGATGGGAGATGGGAGAAGAGAGATGGGAGAGGGGAGAAATATGCTATGACGTGTTATGTGTTCATGCTCTCTACGTATATTTGTGTATTTGTCTCTATTGATCACCAAAAATACCCGTGGGGGTTTTTCCCCCGTATTATATATTTATATATATACATATATACATATATACCTATATATATTGGTATTGGTACCTAGGTCTCCCTAGACGAGAGAGTCTTTAATTGTCTGATGAAGTTGGGATGAGTGATCATGAATGGAGGGATGGATGATTTCATACCATCCGATCCCCTCTTCTGAGTGGAATATCTATCTATTTACCAACCTATCTACCTACCTACCTACCTACCAATTCTTTCACCCTTCTTTCACCCTTCTTCATCCTTCATCTTTCACCATAAGACAAGATAAGACAAGGTGCTCCAACTTTAACTCTAACTTTAACCCTATATAACTCCAACTCTATGTTCTATAGGTAGGTAGGTAGGTAGGTAGGTAGGTACTTGGAGATACTTTATATTCTATATTTTATACTTTATATCTAGGTGCTTTATATCTGAATATTTTATATTATTAATCTTATATCTTATTGTATATTGTATATCCCATATTGTATATTCCATGTTGTATATCCCATATTGTATATCCCATGT
>JANPYM010000003.1:3025739-3083461 GCA_025890175.1 Ciborinia camelliae
TGTTGCGTTGTTTGATTTTGAACGAGAGAATGAAAACGAACTACCTTTGGTGGAAGGGCAAGTTATTTGGGTATCATATCGACATGGCCAAGGCTGGCTTGTCGCAGAAGATCCCAAGACACAGGAAAGTGGCTTGGTTCCTGAAGAGTATGTCCGGTTGCTTAGAGATATCCAAGGAGGATTAAACAGTCTTACGGGACAAGTTGAGCTTGCTAGTCCTGTGGGAGGTGACTCAGGTACTCCCACTCAAGCGGAACACAATCAAGCATTCGGACACAACCCAAGTTCAAGCAATGGTAGCAATGGATATCAACAACCCGTAGTATCTACATTTTCAACATCCTCCCGAGATTTACACCCTTACCCTCAACATCTTCTGGGCACACAGGCTGGCCAAGCTCCACCTCAAGTCATACATTATCATGGGCAACGAGGTGGCAGTCAGGCAAACACCCCAACTTTACCTAGCGCAAATGAAGGCCTTGTAGATAGACCTAGCAGTCAAGGGGCCAAAAATGGGAAACTCGAAGATTCATCGAGTCGTAATGCGGCACCCACCGAATCGACAGGTTCGGGACTAAAACGCTCGCCATCAATTTCAGTTCAAAGCACAGGAAATCCTGCGGGTCCTTCCAGTGGTACAGCAAACGAGACACCCGAAACCATGGCTCGATAGCCAGACGGAAATTGCTCACGAGTTTTATGAAATTAGTAGATGAGATGGAATATGGGTTTTGATTGGGGTCTTGGGACATAATAGTGATACCAGGTGGATGGATGTGTTTGCCATATATGATATGATATTATATGAATTGAATTGGAAGATGAAATATTTAGGAAAGGGAGTGAAAAGGAAAAGGGGGGGGGTTTTGAAATCTCTGTCTATCTGTCTGCGATGCAATGGTAGGAGTAAGAATGGAAGGGTCCCTCTTGAAAGGAATGGAAAGGAAAGGAAAGGAAAGGGAAGGGAAGACATGGAGCTGTTGGGATGGGATGGGATGGGATAGGATAGGATGATATTGATGATGGGGGTTTAATGATGCATTTTTGATATGTGGGTGGGGAGATGGGAGATGGGAGAAGAGAGATGGGAGAGGGGAGAAATATGCTATGACGTGTTATGTGTTCATGCTCTCTACGTATATTTGTGTATTTGTCTCTATTGATCACCAAAAATACCCGTGGGGGTTTTTCCCCCGTATTATATATTTATATATATACATATATACATATATACCTATATATATTGGTATTGGTACCTAGGTCTCCCTAGACGAGAGAGTCTTTAATTGTCTGATGAAGTTGGGATGAGTGATCATGAATGGAGGGATGGATGATTTCATACCATCCGATCCCCTCTTCTGAGTGGAATATCTATCTATTTACCAACCTATCTACCTACCTACCTACCTACCAATTCTTTCACCCTTCTTTCACCCTTCTTCATCCTTCATCTTTCACCATAAGACAAGATAAGACAAGGTGCTCCAACTTTAACTCTAACTTTAACCCTATATAACTCCAACTCTATGTTCTATAGGTAGGTAGGTAGGTAGGTAGGTAGGTACTTGGAGATACTTTATATTCTATATTTTATACTTTATATCTAGGTGCTTTATATCTGAATATTTTATATTATTAATCTTATATCTTATTGTATATTGTATATCCCATATTGTATATTCCATGTTGTATATCCCATATTGTATATCCCATGTTGTATATCCCATGTTGTATATCCCACGTTGTATATCCCATGTTGTATATTGTATATATGTAGTAATACAAGTATATTGTATATTGTATAGATGCGTTCGAGTACCTATATACCTCTACCTAGGTACCTATCTATGGAAGAGAGAGGGAAGAGAGGCAATGAAAATGAAAATGAAAATGTATAAGGGAAGAGTTTGCCCATATCAATACTTATCAATATAATACCCAAGGTACCTAGACATACCTACCTAGACATACCTACCTAGATATACCTACCTAGACATACCTAGACATACCTACCTAGACATACATAATACATAATACATAATATATACATAATACATAATACATACATACATACATACATATATACATACATACATATATACATACATACATACATACATATATACATAATACATAATACATACATACATACATACATATATACATACATACATATATATATACATACATACATACATACATACATACATACATACATATATACATACATACCATACCCAGTAGTATGCATACAATCAAATCATGAAACATGAACACCAAACATTCCTTTCCTTAAGAAAAATCTACAAGCCAGCGTACAAGTAAGCGTACAAGTAAGCGTACAAGCCAGCGAGCAAGCAAGCGAGCAAGCCGGATAAGCATTAATACCTACCTACCTACCTACCTACCCACCTAACATCATGAATCCCCAAGTACCTATCATTGATTTTTCATCTGATGATTTTTCCTCTGATGATGAGATCGATACGATGCATACCTAGGTAGGTATGCGAGCGTCTTCCGTCATCCGTCATCTTATACAATAATACCTATGCCGGTATGCCGGTCTTGATATGTATCATGCCATGCCATAAAGACCGTCTGAGTTCCTGGGGCTCTTGGGATTCTCTTCGTTACTTGGCCACTTCGGAGGAGGTTTATATAAGGGAGGGAGAGTCTGGAATTATTGTGAGGGAGGACTTGGCACTTTGAAGTTGAGATGATATGCGATGATATAGTGAAATATGTTTGATATTTTTATGATTCTATTCTGATTGATATGTTTGCAATACAATGCCTTCCCCTTCATAAAGAAGGTTATTGAAGTACGGATATTGTACCCGGTGTCACCACCTGGGATACTTGCATAAATTTGCTTTCAGCACATCTTCGGCACAACCGACAGTCATTGAAAAAAGACCGAATTGTAATTTGACATCCGTGCTAGACCCCTTCTCTGTTGCTCAAGTTTCTTACTCGGACGACTTCCTCGCCAGTCACACTCACAACTTTAACTCCTTCCAACCCCGACCTCATTTTCTCCCACTCGGCAGGATTGACAGCTCGAGTTCCCTCTTCTAGAATGACAGTCTTGAATCCTTCTTTGGCAGAATCTTCGGCTGTGCACTTGACACAATAATCGGCTGCTAGACCTACTACATAAACATCGGTAATGCCCTCATCTTTTAGATGACCTGCTAATCCACTGTCACTGCACCGAGGGTTCTTCAAGGGATCGTAAAATGCCGAATACATTTCTACTTCAGGATTTTGTCCCTTGAGAATTGTCTTGGTGAGATGATCTGTGTTCAGTTCGAAAGGGAACTCAGAACCGAGTGTATCTTGAATGCAGTGGGGTGGCCAGAGACGAGTTTCGTATGTCTCAGAAGGATTGGATGGATTGATGATGGTGGTAAAATCTGTGAACGGCTTTTTACCTGGATGATTTGAAGCGAAAGATATATGATCCGAAGGGTGCCAGTCTTTGGTGGCGATCTTAAGGTGAAACGGAAGATTGAGGAGGTTGTTGATGACAGGAATTATGTCCCTACCATTAGTTACAGCTAAAGAACCATTCTTAAGTTTGTTAGCATGGATAAATGAATAAACAGTTGATAAGATGTATGACTTACTGGAGGCAAGAAGTCTTCTTGCGGATCTACTATGATTAAAGCAGGCTTGAATGCGTGCGTATCGACTGCAGTGACAGTTGACATGATGGTTAGTGGATCTGATGTGAGACTGTTGGTGAAGTAATAATCGATAAAATCGACTCAACAGCAAAAGTTTATCTTTATCTGATTCAAGTATCAACCAACTTGTGGTCTGATTGTAACCTATCGGTTCTCCAACCACAGAAAGTTGCGATGATCAAATCGTGGTCTGGGTAGAGTCAATTGATAGAAAAATTGAAGTTATCCAACCCCACCAAGAAGTTCAGCCTCTTAAAAGATTTGCCTTATTGCCAAGACCTCTGACAGGTTACCTATTATCACGTGATTTTGATCGAATCAGAAAAAAAAAGGAAAGGAAGTGAATGGAAGGTGAGAGACCAGCTATTTCCGAGGCTGATTTGGATTGTCGGGACCTCGGGACCGGGGCATTACCTACTAGCCAATAGTAATTTCCAACATCTGCTTGTTGAATTGGTCAATGAAAAGAAAAGCTGGCCTAGGGAAAAAGAGGAAGAAAAAAGATTCCATTCCCGTAAAAGGAAAGAGGACAACAGTTGGAATATGGATGGATGGAGTGGTACTGTTATCTGGATCCAATTAATTATCATATGGAGTCCAATAATAGGTACTTCAACAATATTATCCTTGATCATTCACCAACACCACCAACAGAATGACAATGTGAAGACTGCGTGAAGAACAATATGAAGGGAGTTGAAGGGCGTGGGAGAAAGGAATTGAAAGGTCATGAAGGGAAGGGGAAGAAAAAGAATTGAATTTATTAGATGGGGGATTAAAAAGATTTCTCAAAGATCGGAACATCGGAACATCGGCTTTTGCTCATTTCCTTTATCCTGAACTAAGCTTTATGTCACGCTAAGCCTTACTAAGCCTCACGAAATCCCACTAAACCTCTTATCATTAAGGTGGAGCGGATCGTGTCACCCCCCCTCAACTAAGTATAGAAGATATCTTATTAGATTCCTCCTACTGGATAGACCACTAGTCACCACTAGTCTCCACTAGTCGCCACTAGTCGCCACTAGTCACTACTGGGTAGTAGATCCCTAGTAATAATTATTAGTTTTTCAGGGATCTTGCAAGCAAAAAAGTCAACAATACTATCGTGGTTCCTTCCATATGGACTCTAAAGTCCCTTTCTTCATATCCATCCTATCCATCCTCTCCATCTTTCCTATTCATCCTTCCTATTCAATCCTTCCTATCCATTCCTTCCTATCCTTCATTTCTTCTCATTCGATAGCTTGAACTTTGGCTGTGGATTTGTGAGATACCAGACAGAATTATTACTTGACAATCGCAATCACAATCCGTTGTCCAACTTGTCTCCTTTGATCTCTTTCTCTTGATCACATAAATCCATCCATCCCACTTCAAAAGACGTTTGTTTGCGCCTCTTCTTCTTACCCATCCCGTTCAATTTCCCTCGTGTAAAGGTTGCAAAAGTCGAGGCTGGAAAGACGATTACAGGTACTTTCAAAGGAAACTTGTAGGTTACATTCTCTTACACGACATGCATTTGTGTCAGAACTCTCTTCTCACTCAGCACATGGCGGGGGACTATTTCTTCTCTTGTCTATCTCGAGCTCTCCCCATTTACTCTACACAAACATTTGATTCATCTACTGATTGTTGCTTCGAACTCAGATTTAATAGAACTACATACTTCTCTTGTCGATGGCTATGATATAGAATACAACTTAGCCTGCTTGTACTTCTGCCACCATGATTGGAAATTCATTTCTACCTTCGCGGTTCAGGGGAGCCTCGTCTACCACCGAAACCAATGCCTCCCCTATGTGGTTCAATAAAAAGGTCACACCACTTCTTCAACTTCTCTCTCGACGAGCATGTCTACACCCAATCCATACCATAGTCATAGTTGCCGTTTTGGCGAGTACAACATATATGGGACTTATAGAGAGTACCCTTTTCGATTCAGTGAAAGCCAGTGGTGCCGGTAAAGCAACATGGAGTTCTCTTGTTGCAGGAAATCGTCAATTGCAAATTGGCTCGGAGACTGGCTGGAAATGGCAGACCTCGGATGCGGAAATTGTGCCATCAAACGTGGACCATTTGGCACTTTTGACCTTCGTCTTCCCAGACTCTTCTGCCGCCAATTCTTTGCAGGCAGCCCCATTGGCTGACTCTGTACCGTTGCCACAAAACATTTCAGTTACCCCCCTTCCAACAACTTCAAACCCTTTGGCTTCCCTATCCCAGGACAGTACTCTAGCTTTTGCCGTGCCCTACAATCAAGCCCCTGAATTTCTCGCCAAGTCTCAAGAACTCCCTAATACCGCTGCTACAATACCTACCGATCCTAATGCCCGTCAAGGTCTTGAGGCAGAGCCTACCAAGGAGAAGAAGATGTGGATCATGAAAGCTGCAAAGGGGGATGAGACTAAAGGAGGATTGAAGAAATGGGCGTCAAATGCTTGGACTGAATTTTTGGACCTTCTCAAAAATGCCGAAACTCTCGACATCATCATCATGGTCCTCGGTTATATATCGATGCACCTCACTTTTGTCTCGTTGTTTGTCTCCATGAGGCGTATGGGCTCAAATTCCTGGCTCTTTGTCACCACAATCTTTTCCTCGGTTTTTGCATTTCTCTTTGGGTTGATTGTCACCACAAAAATGGGTGTTCCAATGAACATGGTGTTGTTGTCGGAAGGTCTCCCGTTTCTAGTTGTAACAATTGGGTTCGAGAAGGCTATCGTCTTGACAAAGGCGGTTTTATCGGCATCTCTTAACACCCAAAGACCCCACCCCGAAGTGGGAGAGAAGAAGTATGGGGTATCTCCTACTTCCATTCAATATGCAGTCCAAGTTGCAATAAGCGAAAAGGGATTCGAGATTGTTAGGGATTATGCAATTGAAATTTGCATCTTGGTTGCGGGAGCTGCCTCTGGCGTCCAAGGAGGTCTCCAACAGTTCTGTTTCTTGGCTGCTTGGATTCTATTCTTCGACTGTATTCTTTTATTCACTTTCTATACCGCAATTTTAAGCGTTAAGCTCGAGATTAACCGAATAAAACGACATGTTGCTCTCCGTCAGGCATTGGAGGACGATGGAGTTAATCCCCGAGTGGCTGAGAATGTTGCCCAAAGTGAGGATTGGCCCAAAGCCAGCGGTGCCCAGGCTGGCGAAGCAAACATCTTTGGTCAAAAGGCCAAGGGTAGCAGTATTCCAAAATTCAAAGGCTTGATGGTTTCTGGATTCATCATAATCAACATTCTCAACCTATGCACCATCCCGTTCCGAGGCGCCAACAGCAGTATTCAGCTTCCAGGCGCAAACATGTTTTCGGGCTCCAGCTTCTCAAGTGTTTTGACACCACCACCAATGGATCCCTTCAAGGTTGCATCCAGTGGCCTGGATTCGATTGCTGAGATGGCAAAAGCTCATGACAAGGCAACAATCGTCACCGTACTTACGCCAATCAAATACGAGCTTGAGTATCCTTCTATCCACTATGCTGAACCGGCCCCCAAGCATCGTAAACATGCCGCCAACGATTTTGATGCTGAATTTGCTGAGTACGGAATGGGTGGTCGAGTTGTGGATAATCTATTGAAGAGTTTCGAGGACCCAGTTCTTTCAAAATGGATCGTTGTCGCTCTTACATTGAGTGTTGTGCTCAACGGATATCTTTTTAATGCCGCTAAATGGAGTGTTGGCAAAGAACCACTTCAAATGCCTCCGCATCATGCTGTCGATCCTAAGGAGCTCGACCAGGCTGAAAGATTCAACAACTCCGCGTCCACACCTGTCTTGAGGTTACCAAACATCGACCCCAATGCTAGCGATAATATACCGTTGACTCCAGCCAGAACGCCAAGTAGAACGCCGGCTACTACTGACGATGAGGACGAGGTATTAGTTATGGCTGGACCTCAAAGTACTATTGAATCTCAAATGCGCCGAAGTCAAAAAGAGCTTGAAAAAATGCTCGAAGCGAAACGTGCACCGGAGCTGAACGATGCAGAGCTTATCGAGCTATCCATGCAAGGCAAAATACCTGGTTACTCCTTAGAAAAAACCCTGAAAGATACTACTCGTGCCGTAAAGATTAGACGTGCCATTATCTCACGAACCCCTGCTACCTCTGAAACCACCAACCTTCTCGAAAACTCATTATTGCCATACGAGCACTACAACTATGATCGAGTTCTGGGAGCTTGTTGTGAGAACGTCATCGGTTATCTTCCATTACCTCTTGGTGTGGCAGGTCCGATTGTTATCGATGGACAGAGTTTCTTCTTACCAATGGCTACAACCGAAGGTGTGCTTGTTGCAAGTACAAGTCGTGGGTGCAAAGCCATCAACTCTGGCGGCGGCGCTGTTACCGTTTTAACCGGTGATGGTATGACTCGTGGTCCATGTATTGCCTTTGAGACCCTCGAACGTGCCGGTGCTGCTAAGGTTTGGCTTGATTCTGAAACTGGTCAGCAGAAGATGGCCGATGCGTTCAACTCAACCAGTAGATTCGCAAGACTTCAATCCATCAAAACAGCCTTGGCTGGTACTAATCTCTACCCTCGTTTCAAAACTACTACTGGAGATGCTATGGGAATGAACATGATCTCAAAGGGTGTTGAGCACGCTTTGAAAATCATGGCTACTGAATGCGGTTTTGACGATATGGAAATCATTTCGGTCTCGGGTAATTTTTGTACCGACAAGAAGGCCGCTGCTGTCAATTGGATCGACGGACGTGGCAAAAGCGTTGTTGCTGAAGCAATCATCCCCGGTGATGTCGTTCGTAAGGTTCTTAAGACTGATGTTGATGCGCTGGTCGAATTGAACATCGCCAAGAATCTCGTTGGAAGTGCAATGGCCGGTGCTATGGGTGGATTCAACGCTCACGCTGCCAATATCGTAGCTGCAATTTTCTTGGCTACTGGTCAAGACCCAGCACAAGTAGTTGAGAGTAGTAGTTGTATCACGCTCATGAAGAAGTAAGTTATTTCTGATCAAAATTGGGGAAATGTCACTAACATCACTCCACAGTCTTCGCGGTAACTTGCAAATCAGTGTCTCTATGCCTTCTATTGAAGTTGGAACTTTGGGTGGTGGTACTATTCTTGAACCTCAGAGTGCTATGTTAGATCTTCTTGGGGTTAGAGGCGCCCATCCAACAAACCCTGGTGACAATGCCCGAAAGCTTGCACGCGTAATTGCTGCAGCTGTTTTGGCTGGTGAGCTTTCCCTGTGTAGTGCTTTGGCGGCTGGTCATCTTGTGAAGAGTCACATGGCACATAATAGAAGTGCCCCAGCAACAAGAGCCAATACCCCAGGTCCAGCGTCTGGTGTGCAAACACCTGTGACTGCAGCAATGACGGCCATGAGAGAGCGAGCCGGCGTGGCGGCCTTATCTCCGGCTGCCGTTCTTAGAGCGGCAGAGGGAAAGAAATAGGAGATAGTATGTAATGTATAGAGTAGAGCGATGCATGAAAAAAAAGGCGTTGGGTACCTAGGTATGCTTATAGCAAAGGACTATTCATTTTGATGATCTCTAGGGGAAGGCTTATGATGGTGTGCAATTTTTTTTTTCAAATACGAAGCCCTTCTTCTTTTCTCCTTGTGAATTATGGACTCGAAACAAAATAGAAGAATCGTTGTATAATAATAAGAGTGAAACAAGACACCAAATACCTAGTCTCATGGTGGCTAAATAGGTACCTATGCATAGCTGGTGCTGCATATGTATGCATTTCAAACCAACCCAATTTTTCCATTGTCTTGTGCTCGAACAATTCAAAGCTGTAGTCAGAATAGCATTTATACAAAGCTCACCCCCTTGATCTCCTGGAAACAAAACGCTAGGCAATTAAATATCGGCGTTATATTCTACGTATAGGGGTCGCAGAACGGATAATTAATCATCGAGGCTGTAGGTAGGAAGGGGGAGGGAGAGGGAGAGGGAGAGGAAATGTTGATTAATATGATGGGGATATTAGAGAGGTTTGGGGAGGTGGGTGGCAGGGGAGGGAAGGAGGGAAAGAGATGAGGGAAAGAGATGAGGGAAAGAGATGAGGGAAAGAGATGAGAGCTGGAGGGTTTTGAGAGGAGTGGATTTTCGAGGTTCTATCATATGGTATGATTGAACGGGATGAGAATGAGGAATTAGGGACAGGAAGGAGGTGTCGCCTATAAAGGATGAGAATAGCTTCTTTATCATATATTCATAGGCACCTAGTAATTAGAGTATGATGGACGCAGTGCGATCTTTCAAGGGATATGTGATGGGAGACAGCATTTGAAGAAAAGGAATAATACAATAGGCTGAAATAGAAGGATTTGCTGGGTAAGTTACTTAGACTTAGATGACGGTACCTTATAGAGCTAGAGCTGGTGGTTGGTTGGTTGTAATGATATCCATCATACCATCCCATACCACATACCATATCATACCATACCAATGGATGTAATCTATATTATATTTAGCAAGGGTATTATTATATACTGAAGGCATCTCATCTCATGTCATCTGAGCCATTCCAACTCAACCCTGATCTCAACGGGCCTCGATCTACCTATCTACTGGACATTCTCCCTCAATCCACTAGTCCTCAAACTATGTCCGGCCATGACCAACGGTTCCTTTTTGATTGGTACATTCGTCGCCGCCTGAGCATTTCCGTTCCCCGTCCCATTTTTCAATCCGGATCCAGGTCCGGTAGCCCCATTCCCATGTTCCAACGCCCTTCGAACCGCATCACCCACCCCCGTTATCCCGGCGCTATCTTCGCTTCCTCTTCTACTGCCTCTCCCGGCTCCAGCACTCCCAACCAACAATCCCTTCACTCCCCCTCGTTTCCTCTCTGGTAGTTCTTCGGAGCCGGCACTACAGACATATAAGAGATATTTCAGATTCGGCACTGTTTGTCTGATATCTAGGACGCGTAGGCCTTGCGATTCAGCCAGTGCTTCAATGTTTTTATTTAGGAGAAATACACCCCAGTCGAATCGAAAGCGAATGACAGACTGGGGATAGAGGGGGAATATTTTTTGGCGGTCTTGCACGAGAGATATGGGGTCATGGATGAGAGAACGCGAGGCGTGAGGTTTGATGGGGTAGGGGAGAGGAACTGCAAGATAATATTGGAGATGGTCGACCAGCTGAGCGACATGGCCTAGAGCGGCGGCTATGACATCTTCGTCGGCAGAGGAAGCATCGTCATCAGTGGTGTTTGGGAGAGGAAGTCCGCAGATTGTGAAGAGGAGGGGGTGGGATGTGGGTTCGATGGGGAAGATTTGGATGAGTTCTTCGCAGATGCGACGGCGTTGGCCGCGGATGAGGGAGTTGGTGCTTGTGAGAAGAGCCCGGGAATTGTTGAGGTGTTCTTGCGCGTTTTTGACATCGGATTCAGCGGCAGATTGGACGGTGTAGCCGGAGGAGATGGCTGCCCGTCGGGAGGAGATGGATGCTTTGAGCTCGGATTGGCGATGTTGAGAGTGGTGGAGGAATTTTCGGGAAGTGGAGACATAGCGGTTGGCGAGAGTGAGCGATTCTTGGGCAACGGGGAGAGATGTTGATGGGGAGGTATTATTTGTAAGGATGGTGTTGATTTGAGAAGTAAGTTCTTCGCGGGTAGCTAAAGCATCTTGGATGGACTCATCGAGATTCGAGAGGCGCATCAATGCATTGTAGGAGGATGTAGCAAGAGCAATGCTAGGTCTTGGTTTCGGCGGTTTGGAAGTGAGATCAATGGTATATATGCCATCTGTAAGGTGGAAAATAATCGAGTTTGGTGGGAAAGGGTGGCTCTCCAGTCGTCCTAAGAACTGCAAAGACTGAAGATTAACCTCCTCTTCAATCAGTGGAACAAAGTCTTGTCGTTTAACCCATATCTTGACAGTAACAGTATCGAGTCGCGTCGTTGCAGGACCAAATGAGGTTAAATCAAAAGATCGATACGTTGGATTCATTGCCTTTTCTACAACCTCGCTGATATATATCGGATCATCCTGTCCCTCGCAATGCAATGTGAAGAAGCTATCTGCCATTCGACTATCCCTTACATCCTCAAGCTTCTTTTGTCTTATAGCAGGACTTGCACCCACCCAGTTTGAACTCGATCTCCTCGTTTTCGCAGAAGGTCGTAAATCTCCTGAGGATTGCGCATGGTGTAGTTGCGATTCGCGGCGCAAAGACTCGAGCTTCTGTGGTGATTTGTTTAGACCCGCATCATCGATTGTTTTCCCCCTTGGACGGGAAAGTGTCAGATTTCGGACATATATGCCTTGCAGATGTCGTAATTTCCGATTCTGGGGTAGAATTAATGGCCGCGAGGCCTCGGAACTCATATTGTTGATAATAAGTTGTCATGGAGCTGATGGATGCTACTTGGATTTATGAGAGATGGGTTGTCAAGCCTCGACCAATCAGAACAAGGCTGACTACCAGCCTTGTATTGTACTTGGCAGGTATGAATAGTTAGTGTGGATTTATCAAAAATCGTGATTAGTCCAACTTTCGATTTCAACTGTATAGTTCCACTGTTTGATCTATGTTGAATGATTTTATTATGTTTCAAAGTGTACAAAATAATATAGTAGGGTTGTGATGATATTCAACTTTCTTGTTCTATCTTCATGCACACGCTATTCAAGTCTGAGGTGGTCTCTTTTCAAAGCACTACGGCCAACCAACACATGCTCCAGAAGCAAATGGGCACCCCTTCGCTACGGCTTCTCCTCAGATCTCGTTTCCAGCAGTCTTGAGCAGTCCTGAAAGCATTATACGCATGACACTGTGACAACAAATAGTCGCTTGGCTCTCATGAATCCGGCTCGCTGCGGCTCCTATTCAATTCTGATTTGCTAAATAGTCCCAAAACCATGTTTTTCTAAAGTACCCCCAGTCCAGTACTTTGACGACAATGACGGGAAGTACGAGCACCACCATATCTCGGATCAGGTTATGGCCCACGCAACGGCCCAACCCAGCTGACCATCGTGGTGGCAAGGTCAAATTCTTTGCTTTCTTCCTCGAACAAGGACTTAGAAACTTGATGTTTGTGGACACCGCACAGCGAAGGGTATGTGAGGCAATTTCGCACGAAGTAGAGCCTTTGAACGTTGTCATGTTTGTTGCTACCCTGGTGCTTCGCAGTCTAATCGTCGCTCTAAACTCCAGTATTCTCTTGACTTCGATCCACAAGTATGCTGTGGTTTAGACGAAACACCCGTTTAAACCCCTTAAATAAGGACGGAGAGAATCAAAGACTCTGTGCTACACGTGATGAGCTCTCGACGCTGAACCACAGAGTCTTATGCTGACGATCTTCAGCTACATATTGACGGGGTCGTGCCTTCCTTCACGCACAAGATAAGAAACATGTTCCTATGGAAACTCTGCTCCGACCGCCTTGTTGCAGAAATGCCTCCAATTCCGGGGTTGAAGTCATCTTTGGGATTGAAAAGGTCAACTGTTGGATGCTGGAGTGTGGTAATATGATTGCATCTACTTCTATATGACATGTTGTGGACTCTAGAAGGCACAAGCTAGCTGACCATGATATTGAATTTCATGCTCGGTCACGTCTTGTTTATGAAGCACTCACATAGGAGTTTTCTGATATTTGTGCTTCGTCCAGTACGGCGTGCATTGGCAATTTTATAGAAAGAGTTCAAATTGAATAACGGCTGGTCTGAAATTCGGCAAGGACATGGCACACGATCAATGTGCACTTCTACAAGTCCCGTGGAGGCGACTTCATCGCGATGTCTAGGCTGAACAGTGTGCTGCTCATGAACTTTTCAATTTTGGCTTTCAGGCTAGTCGCTGCTTTCGTGCAGTCGTCCTCGGTTGGGTGTTTCTTGTTTTTCTTCTCTCTACCTCGATGTAATTAATCATTTTGGATTTGCCGTTCTCACTGCTTATTCTGTCTTTTTGGGGTCACAATGGCAAAATCATAGGAAAAAGACTGCCCAATCAAGTATAGTACTCACTGCCTTGCCTTCTTCATCGACAGATACCTTAGGCAACTACGCATTGGGGATAGCTTCATTTTAGCGGGCTTTTGGGAAGCATAAAAGCTAGCACTTTCGTAGTATAATACAAACCAGAGCATCCTCTTCAACCCACTTTCCTTCGACCTATGAAAGAGTTTCCAGAATCTGTTGTACATCAATCCAATGAAAGTTCAGAAAATTTTGATATAATGCTCGCTTGACGGCGAAGCCTTCTCGGTGCAGATAGGCGATAAAAAGATACCCTTAAAGTAATGGCATCGAGTGCCATATTGTGGCTGTTGTCTGTCTAAGCTGTCTATAATCTCCCAACGTGGTTGCCGAATGAATTTGACTGATCTACCTGACTTCTGCGAAGCTGATGGTTGTCTAGTAATATTACCCTTGACTTGCGCAAACCCGAGTCTCTGGCGACAAATGAGAATTTCATAGTCATGGTTCTGCGCACCATGGCTCCTCCTCAGTCCTCGTTTCCAGAAATCCTGGATAGTCTGAAAGCGTGCTCTCTCAAAAGTACCACAAGCCCGATGTCCTGAAAGCAAATGAGCACTTCATTCTCATGCTTCCGCCTTATTGCGATCTTGAAGTATGTTCTCATAGAAACACCAAAAGTATAGTACCCCGAAAGCAAACCGCCATTTGGTCATCTTGATTCCAGTTTGCTGCCATCTTGAGCAATCTTCAAAGCATATTCTTCTGTGGGAGGTTCACATCTGGAAAAAATAACTAAGTATGAGCTTAGGAAGCTACTGAATAGGTAGTTTTCACACTACCGGCATAGGGTCAGCATCACGTGCCCTAGCACATATCCAAAGACCTTGTCGCATATTATCATACATCCTTTTAAGTTATGTTTGAAGCCTTCCATATGAGACTATGTATATCGATCTTCTTTCCCATTTTATTTTCAATGTCTCCATCGGAAGGAAGTGAGTTTCCCGTTCGACAGATACAGTGTTAAAAGACGCAATACCGGGAACTGAGTCCTTACAAATTCTCCGCCCTTTCATCCCAAATAATGCGTCCGAATTCTGGTGAGTACAGTCATTCCTCTTCGAATAAACCCGCATCTTTTTGTAGAGTCACTAGAGAATTCAAAACAAAACATCACAACATCGAAACCGCCTTCAAGTTCACGTCTACAAACGTTTATCGGTATTGATCCTCTTACATACCTACCTCGACTTCAAGCACCTCTCTGTAAACATTCTGGACTAGCCACTCAAATTTACATCATCGTCCACGTTCATCTCTTTCACCTTACTCACCTTGCTCACCCTGTTCCGATCAGCTACCCCCGATTCAAATCCAAGCCTTAAGCTAGCATGTCATCCTCACGACGCGATCCTGGATTGAAACCCGCCCTCAACTTAGAGAGACCTGACCAAAAGTCTTCGAAGAAAAATTCTAAAACGTCTAGGTTCACGGAAGGGCAAACAGAAGAGGGGCAAAAAGATGATATCTATCATACTTCCCCTCGTAGGCAATATTCCACCGCACGAACTGGGTCCAAAAAAACTTCTTCATCCTCGAAATCCCAATTGGAAGGTTCCAGCAAACGGTCCAAACATTCCGGTTCGGAGAACCGGATCATTAATAGTCATCATGATGAGGTAAAGCATAATCCATAATCGAGTTCTATAGATACAGAAAAAATAATAATTTCCTTGGACAGAAAACCAAGGGATGCTTCGAATGTTCGATGATGTAGGCATCATTTGGGCATGATGTTGATATTGTATTTCGTTGGGGGTATCGCGAAGGGGTGGTATCATTTAAGATATTGGAGCTGGTGTTATGGGATTTGGCACATATGGATTTTGCACTTATGGATTTGGGACTGGAATTTTGGACATATGGATTTGGGACATGCGGATTTGGGACATGTGGATTTTGGATATTTCTGGGCTGTATAATAAATAATCGTTGTTTTTGGGAGGCTTTTATAAGACAAATAAATCCTTTCGCATCTCGAACAGTCATTCCCTCTTAAAATCAACTATAATGATAATGATATGACTCCGAGACTATAAGTGTGTCATCTATGACTATACCAATAAAGATTAACGTAACTTATATAGTCGCCATAGTGTATGTGGTTTCACGTCCTCTTGTAGCACCTCGAGAATCCAAACCAAAACATCAAAAACACAACATACAAAATTCGAAACCATCCAGCTTCAAGTTTTACAACGTTTGTCTGGCTATTGATCCCCTCGTACACCTCGCTCTAAGCAGTTCAAAGCAACCACTAGAATTCACATCGCCGTTCACCTCATTCCCCTCATTCACATTCAAGACTTGAAGACTTGAAGCCAGCAAGCATTTCAGACCCAGAACTCAAAATGAACCCTCGAGTCATGGCCGTCATGGATCCTAATGAACAAAATCCTCATCACGATTTCGATCATTCCTTCGAGAAAGCTTGGTACCCCCAACACCAAGAAGCAAAAACACCCAATACATCACGTACAGGTATTGCAGACCCAGAACTCAAAATGGACTCTATAATTATGGCCGTCGTGGAACCTAATGAACAAAATCCTCTTCACGATTTCGATCATTCCTTCGAGAAACCTTGGTATCCCCAACACCAACCAGCCTCACCACCCCCAACGCGCCAGATGACGAACAGACAAAATGTTACGCCCCCTATAGACCTTGAGCCGAGCAGAAGATCTCCTGGATCGCAACAGCTACCGAAAAAGCGACCTGCAGATCCCCATAATCACGTCTCTGTCAGTAAATCGGAAATCAAGGATGACGACGAGGTATGGCATAATCTGTCCTTCGTTTTGATAAGTACAGAAAACATATTGACTTTTTTTAATAGAAAGATGCTGGGTGCAAGTGTTTGATGATGTAGACTATTGAGGGACAAAGTGAGGCGTTGGAATGTATATATATATATCGGAGTTGGCATTAGAGTTGGTATCAGAATGGATATCGGAGATGATACTGGAGAGTGTATTTCTGGATTTGGTAATTGGAGTGAGGTCAGGTGTTGGCATCATTCGAGTTGCTGATGCTATGGGATTTCGGTGTATAATATATACGTTTCGGATATGGTTAAACTGTATAATATAATAAGTAATCGTTGCTTTTTCGAAAGGTTTCTATAGGTAATAAATAATACAAATCAACCCTTCCACCACAAAACTAGATTGTGTTTTTTCGATTGATAACATTGAATGATACCATCTTTCCCCTTCCCATTTCAAACATTCACTTCTCCCAAAACCGATCAGAATGTTGGATCCGCGGACCCGACAGAGCAAATAATCAATCGTATGATACAGTCACGCACAGAACCGTGGAAATGAACATTAAGATCATAGTATCTAGGAAATCTGCCGCTAAAACAAATCTCTCTTTGCTCGTAGGACTCAAAATATGACTTCATATTTGCCAATCAATGGATTCTCCAGAAAATTAGAGAGAAGAAAAAGATAATTCCAAGCGTAATGTAATCCCTTCCTTTCCCCGTCTAAATTCCCCGTACGACGCTTAATATACATACCTACATACATACAAACCGAGACCAGAGCTCCCCACACACCCATACATAGTAGGTACCAAATAAAAAAAGCGAGTTCATCGCCTACCACTAATCACAGGACCCTTCTTTCATAGTAAGAGTAAAATCTTTTCGACTCTCCAGTAAGAAGAGCCAATGAAATAAAAGTGTAAGTGATACCGATACTCGCGGCCCAGGATAAATGCAAGTTTCGAGACGTATGTATTAGTACCCACTATGATGAGAAGCCCCGGAGGGCAGAGAAATAGAATCTTGATGGTCGATAGATATGAAGGATGCATACATACCTAGGTAATGATAGTAGGTAGAGATTACATAATCACCAGATTACATAATTACATGACTACATAATTACACGACTACGTGACTGCATTGCGTTACAAAAACAGAATAAAATAGCAGGCACGCAATCAAGCACTGAAATACCAATTCCTTATTCAACTAGGTACTAGGTAGGTATTGTACTTTAATTTCATCCAATCAAGCTCAATTGAATCCAATTGTATCCAATTGTATCCAATTAACCTCTCCCTCCCATCCCCTGCCCTCCCAGATTCTTCCATCCTCGCAAAGAGACAGCTCATCTCCCCATCTCCCCCCCTTTCTTCCAAATCCTCACCTTCCCTTCCCTCTACTCTACTCTCTCAACCCGACGACGAAACTTTTCCAATCCCATCAACCTCATCCAATCCTATCCACCACACAACCCATCACGCCCAATAATTCCATCGTTCCATCATTCATTAAACTAAGTGGTATCAAGAAGAAAAAGACGCAACGAGGGTATGTAAAAAAAAAGCGAAAAAAAGTAAAAAAGGCAATAGAAATCCAACTCCCAACACCGGCGCTCAAAGATAATGAAAAACGCTTTTTTATCTTTAACCAACTTCCCTCTACTGCCTCTCGCACTCATATCCATCCACATTACTCTCATCTCTCCCCTGTCTCTCCCCCATCCCCTTTCCTCCCTCGTCTCCCTCCCAATCAGTCAGCCACCTAATGAAAAGCCAATCTAACGATACTAAAAAGCATATTCTGCAAAACATGCACCATGACCACGACACCCGTCGGTAAAAGTTCCGGCCAACTACCCAAATCCCTCTTACCCTCTCCGGTAACATCCATTTTCCAACCAAACCACATAATTCTCCTGGTGATCCAGCCCGCCACAATTTCACACGCCCACGTAACAACTGACGCGTAGAAAGTGAGTCGGAAATCGTATTGGTTGTTTGCGGATGGGGACGAGGGGAGATGGACGGGGGTATGTGGGATACGGGGGATGGTGGGGAAGAATTGGATTTGGGAAGAGAAGTTACTGGGCGTGTTTGATAGGGTTTCATTAAATGTAGATGGGATGATGGGGGTGTCGAAGGCGAAATAGGGGTAGACATCTTTATTGGGGCCGTAATGGAGGACGAGGATACTTCCTAGAAAAGTGAGCATCGAGACATTTTCGCTTATGCCTCGGAGGAAAATATTGCGGGTGCAGAATTTTTGGTATTCGGTGTAGGATTGCCCATTTAGGTAGAGAAGAGTGAGAAGAGAATGGAAGGGGGCGGAGATGGTGAGAGGGGCAAGGAGAATTAGGAAGGAGGAGGACATTATTTGGAGGTAGACGAATTGTTGTGGTGAGCGAAGGCGGGCATATAGGGCGCGGACATATGTCTGATACGTCAAGGCGAAGTAGCTTGTGTATGTTAGTAATTTTCCGAACGGATCCAAATGATAGGGTATCTTACAGCTTAAAAATCCAACCGAGGGGGTAACTTCCTACTCTTTCTCCGTCGTTACCCCCTAATATCCACCCACATAATCCATCGAGCAAATGTACCGTCACAACCCAACTATAAACGTACACGAGAGTTTCAATGGTATTGTGCGGCAATGTTCGCAAATATATCTCGGCATAGGTTTCTCCCAATAGGTAAGTTAATATACCTATCAGCAAAGCGGCACAAAACCACATAAACCTTACAAAACTTGCTGGAAGCCAACGTTTTCTCAACATACGTTGAGCGTCTCTAGATCGATATATATCATCTGATGCTAAAGCCACCTCCAAAGAAGCATTTGGATCGAAAGCATTCTGATTTCGGCTAATGTTTTGCCTACGTGGTCGATCTCTGGCATTTATGGTATCGGTATCACCTGTCCACCATGAGGAAGTGAAAAGTCGTTGAGTTTCGGAAAGAGGATTACGTAAACCGAGGTGTCGTTCATGATTGAGAAGGATTGCAAATGCAACTAATAATGGCATTGCCATGGCGAAGAATGTCCAGCATATCCACGCAGTATTATGTGTTGTGATATATCGAAGTTCGGGTACGCAATAGAAAGGTATTGGAGCTGCAATAGACATTGCAGCAATAATGGAGACTGTTAGAGGGAATCCAAGACTTTTTGGCCACCTAAGATATGTTAGTGTATGTAGCTGTCTAGACATATGAGATTTAGATATACCAATTCAGCGAATAGATATTAAAGACCTTCGTGATCCACATCAAAGCTGTTATATTATAGAAACCATAATATACGAATAGAAAGAACCAAAAGTTGATCTCAACTCTAGCTTCTCCGTGACCTGGTATCTTGTGTCCAAAAGTATTCGATGGCAAACCCTCCACATCGTCATCGTCGGGAAATTCGTATTGAGGGAATGGCAATGCACACCATGCAACAGCCTAATATTCCCAATTGTTAGCATAGGCTCTCAATATATATTTATTCATCCACAACTTCCAAGTTGGCATTCTTAGATATGATAGCTTCCTCTCGTATAATCATGATTTCTCTGTTTGCCGCTCTTGTTCTAGTGAGTGCCGGGAAAATCCTGCCACTGCCAATTTGGTATTCGAGGGTTGTTGTAGTAGGTGCGCAGATATATACAATTAATGACGCGCGCTGGCCCTACGGGGGCCAATGCCGTGGAGGCAGAATACTCACCCAGGAAATCTTCCTCCTAGTAGTGGGTAGGTATATAAACGCACCCCAACCCCGCAGGATCCCGGTGCTCCGCCAGACCTCCATCCACCACAGCTCTCCCAGCTCTCAACAACTCCCCCTCCCTTCCCCCACACACAAATATGTAAAAAAGTCAACTCACCAAAGCCGCCGGTAAAACCGCCAAAACCACGCATCTCCAACCCCAACTATCCACCAGCCTTGCCACCGCCCCCTGTTTCGGATCCAACCAAAGATCCCTCATTCCCCTCATCCATGCCCTCATCCACTTATGCATTCCTCCAAACCCTTCTTCATCGTCCGTACATCCATCTACATCGCCCTCATCATCATCATCTCTGCCACCAAATGCGCCTCCGAAGCCGTCGACGGTGAAGCCGAGGAGACTTTTTCTTCGGTGGCGATGGGGTTGGAGATTTGTGTGCAGGCCTGCATGTTGTGTGTGGGTATCGGGGACGGCGCGGAATCGACCTAGGAGGGGGGAGTTCTCGGTGATGTGGAAACCGAGCCGTTCGCTGCCTTGTTGGAAGGTGAAGAATGAAGGCATTTATTTATTTTATTGTATTGGGTATCCTGACATGCCAATGATTATGTATGATTGATGTATGTATTCAATATGTAGTGTATGGAATCGGTATGTGTATGTGTATGTGTAGGTATTGTATTGTATTGTATATCAAAACGTCGTTTACGATAGGAAAGAAAACAGATAGCGATAGGTAGGTCTAGGATAGGTATTATACGAAAGGAAAAACAAAGTTCAAGGTCGTCAACATGTATGTACTGTATGTGCAAAAATACTGAGAAGAGTCCAGGATGGTATATGAAAATAAGGTTGAATGAGTGAGTTGTAAATGCCTTAACAATGAACCTACCTACCTAGGCATTTCTCGCGATGTTTGCAAGCAAGCAAGCAAGCAATAATTTATTTGGCAAGGCTGGCCGCCCGATCCGGGATGTTTGTATTTATTAGGTAAGGATAAGTTAGTGTAATGGATGTCATCCTTATCGGAGAGGTGAGAGAGATTTCTCCATCAGGAGATGATGGGCCACGGGACGACGATAAGATGATGGATATATATGATAAGAGAAAATTTCGAGGAAGAGATGAACGATGGGGTTTTTTGATCAGTTGGTTATGAGATGTAACTTACCAGTCCTTGGACAATGAAGAGAATAGATCAACTATCAACTTATTAACTTGGGATAAGTACCTACCTTACCTACTTTATTATTCACCCCCTTCATGGATCCCGCTTAGAGTTCTCTGAGTATGTGAATGTGTGTGGATGTGTAGATGTGATATAGGTAGGTAGGTATGGAAAGATGGGGGGTAATAATGAAATAGGTGGGATGAATACCGACCGGTACATGAACTTTAAAAGGTGTTTGTTTGTTTGTTTCATTTCATTTTTCTTGCGATATTCCGTATCAAAAAATCCAGAATCCAAAATCCAAAATATTATCCAATATGCGTCCAATATAAAATGGTATCGAGATATACTACTTTATCCAAAGCCTCCATACTCTCCGCTCAATGAGTACGTAAAGTAATCTGTATGCAAAATTCCTCCCACTCGTAACAAGACCTTCTTCGCCTCGTCGTCGAAGAAGCCTTTTTAACGCAATGAATGCTGTCTATAATGATAGATGAATTCCCGACACCAACGCCAACGAAACTTTCCAACATTACATTCGGATCGTGACTGTAAATTTTCCCAAACTCCCCATTTAATCGCGTAATAATGTTGCGACGGGAGCGTTGAGTTTGTCACGTCCTTTCAAGAAATCCAATTCCAAAATAAATAAATATCCCATGCAGTTTCCTCCGAGTTGTTCGACAAGCTTTCCGGCAGCCTGAGCGCTTCCTCCTATAGTAAAAATGTCAGCAAATATATTCACTTGACCAGTATAAAAAGTTTCGCATGCGAGAGTTTGTTTGGAATCATTTTTGGACTTACCAGTAGCAATGATATCATCTACGACAAGTACGGATTGCCCAGGTTTGATGGCATCCTTTTGAATTTGGAAATAATCCTGACCATATTCCTTCTCAAAGATGGCTTCCTCGGTAGGACCAGGAAGCTTTCCTCTCTTTCTCACGGGAGCAAATCCGGCTCCTAATCTCAAGGCAAGGGAAGGACCAAAAAGAAATCCTCGGGCGTCCAAACCAACGATAACGTCTGGTTTCTTTCCGTCGTTAACAAGAAGAACTTGTAGTTCGAGAGCGCGGATCAAAGATTCGTGAAGGTCGTGGGAAGCGAATAAGGGAAGAATGTCAACAAAGTCGATACCGGGGATTGGGAAATCTGGGAAATTTCGTAAGGCCTTGCGCAACTTTAAGGTGACGCTGGTGAGTTCGGAGGAACTGGGGGTGGACTCGGACTCTCGTCTCTGGGAGGCATTCTCTTTTGTGAGTTGTTGAGTTGACTCTGGGGTTTGTGGGGAAGTGGAAGTCGACATCGTGAAGAGAAAAGGAGAGGAAAGCAAGCTTTAAAAATGATTCGGTGTATTGGTTGGTATAGATAAAATTTTACATGTACCAAAGAAAAAATAGGAATATGCGAAATGCGGCGACCCTCGGGAAACTACTGGTTAGAGCAACTTTAGAGGGGAGGGGTATGGTTGCCGTGCGTGCAAGGGCTTTTTTTACAGGGACTAGGGCGAAGGGAAGGAACTAAGGGAAGGAATCAGCAAATGAGATAATCTAGAGGTTGTTTAGGTAGTCTAGGTAGTCTATGTAGACTAGGGAGATGGTAGCAACCCCAAATCCCAATGCAATGCGGTGCGGGAGGGATGCATTGCTATTGGTTATTAGGTGATATTCTGAATCCTTTGTGTCTACCGTCAAAAAGTTGACTACTCCGTAGTATGCTTGCATTGACCAGGCGGTGGGAGTATTGGATGTGAGAGTCTTAAATGAGAGGATGATGAGGGGTCAAGAGAGAGAAACTACCTAGGTAGTTACGAGAGTAGTAAGTATAAGGAAAGTTACAACTTATTACAAGCTTCCTTTTGCAGCTGTCCAGTGTCCAGTGTCTACCGAGTACGCTTGGTACTGCTCGGTATTGTCCTTCACTTGTATGTGTGTGTACTCGGTCGTATCTAATAAGTTGCAGTGCCTAATGTATGATAGGTACTGGTAGATACAATTAATCACTCTTTTGGTCATTGGTAACATACTAACTAAGCCTTAGTATGTTCATTCTCTGGTAAACCTCGTATCTGTTGTAGTTTACCTATAAAGGGCATAGAAAGTTGTCTGGTTTGTATTGTTTGTATTGTTTGTATGGTAGATGCTACCTTGATAGCTAGTAGTATCATATAGAAGTATTATTACTTTAAGAGGATTACTTTAAGAAGCATTTGAACATACAGGTATATGCTGCCTATTACTTAGTCCCTACACTCTTATTAACGACGGATGGAGGGGTAATTTGTCTAAAGGTGGGGTATGGTACAAGTAGTGGAGGGCTAAGATTATGGCTCCGATTGGTTGGCTCATCATGATATATATTATAAATATCACATATATACCTCCTCCTATCCACGTTCCATGTTCATTTTAGTACCGTACCATTGATACTTTGGTCTACCTAGGTACTAGTCATATCGGGGGATCGTTTGCTAACCTACCTCATTTTATCATTGACATTGACATTGATATTAACATTAATACATTATTGACAGCGCACCCCCCTATTCTGTACAAAGTTATTACCTACAGAAAAGTATCATTATTCATTATTAGCATAGAAAAAGTGACCTTATGGACATATGGAAGTTGAACTCAACATCAGAAAACTTCCCCACGCTTTTTAATAGTTACATTCATATGCATCTCCATCGAGATCTGTTGGGATTCCATTTATCCTCTCTTCCTCCGGTAGATCAATATCACCTCGCCCTCGACTAATAAGGTTACCCGAACCATCACACATTAGCCGTGTCAACAATATTTATCTAAACTTACCATTCATCCTATTTTTACTATCACATTGTCTCAATATGTTAATAGGACCTGTTAATCACAGTGCTATCGGTCGCTCCGCTCCATCATGGTTCATCAGCCCAAACTTCATAATCTCACCCTACCATTAGGTTGATCTCTGTTTCCACCAATATATACCTATAGACATATATATCATATAGATAGATGACCGCGGCGTTCATGAAGGGATTGAGTGTGTGAATTATTGGACTTGATGAGGTGATACCAACACCCCAATCACAACTCCAAGAGGACGAAATGGATGCATTTTTCTTGACATACGGACATCCCCCACGTTGTGGCTAAACGTAAACAAATACAATCAGTCATCGGCTCTTCACATGTCTACCGAACAAGGTCAATTAAGATCATATCGATACATCCGTCTTTAACATCTTGACTACCCAAAACAATCACGAGTAAGATTACTACTGGTACCAAGACATAGGCAACCATCTTCATGTATTCATTCTGTCTTCTATTTTGTGATATTCGGTCTCCGCATTATGCACAACTTACACGCCTAGACTATAATAAAGCACAACAAATTCTCTATACCAAATACTCTCCAACCATGGTATCCACGTCAGGAAAACACCGACGACGTTACTTCCATGCATAGGTTCCCACAACACCACATATCTTTAATCTTATCGATAAGCCTAGTGTGATACAAACTATGTCGCGATTCATCATATTCTTTGACCGCTCATATTACGCAGTAACGGGTTCCCAAAGACTCGATCAAGAGCGGGTTAGATGTTACCCGAGAGAATACGAACGAGGGGCACCTTGGATGAGAAGATTGCTGTTACCCCAAAAAGTAATGAATGGTCTAGATTCACAAGAACCACATTTTTCTCGGACTCGATCGGACATTCTCTTCCTTGACGTCTAACATATCTACACACATCTATTTTTGAGGATGAAGCTTTCAAAACAGCCAAAATCCAGCCATTTCCAGTCGATCTTGCTGTTGGTTTCTTCGGCAGGTAGGCATTCATTGAACGGGGGCTACACTTCCGCAGGTTATTTTTTCGACTTCTAAAAATATGCCCTCTGCAGTGCACTTGATCCACCCCGAAACATGAGACACGAAGATTTACGACATCGGAATTTCGAAGTCGGGCATTGAGAGAGCCGGATAAGTACCGGTTAAAATCACAAACATCAGCTCAGTACAAGGCAGCACCCAGAAACGAAAAGCAAAGCATTTGATGTTTGAAAACATGAAATGTCAAAAGGCGGTGGAGACTTCTTTGTATTGCATAGTACCTGCAGAGATGATCATATTAGCGTCGTGCTTCCATAATTCTTGCTGTTATTGGCTCAGCCCTCGTTTGAGGCAATGTAAATTTCCATACAGCAACGGAGTATTGGCTGCAGCCTCAATCATTATATACTTCAAGTGGGCAGTGTTCCGAGTGGTTAGAAATGTCGAAATTTCCCGACAGTGCGAGAGGTCATTCAAAAGTGTTTCATTCTCTATCAACTCGGTGTTTGCTCTCGTGCATCTAGATGTTGTGATCAACAACGTTGAAGATGAGTGCCAAGCTTTTGATATTCTGGAATTTTATTTCCATCATTCACAATTTGTTGTTAACCACATTTGTGTGACTCTTGAGGAGATGGGATGCCATTGATTTGGGGTGGATTGATAGTATCATCGCTAGGTTGACGATATATTCTATTGCTTTATCTTGTTTTCATTTTATGAATTCCTCATCGAGTTGTCCACAGTTTTTCTCTCGTGAATGGTACCACTCTCACCGAGCTTTCCAGTTTTCCAGCTCATATGAACTCTTAAAAGGACATTCCAGGAGAAGAAAATATCACTTCCTCTATAGAGCCTTACAATATTCAAACTCTTCGAAAAGGCCCTGCAGGTCGAGAAACTTTTCCCCTCTCACAGAGCCGTTCGATTTCCGAACTGGTATGAACAATTTAAAGATCATCTCCAGTACCTATCAAACACCATCTTCAGAGGTATATTGACAAATCGCGCGTTGAATTTCGTCACGATTTGTCACTTGCTTACCTCGAAATTCGGTCACTTGGCCACTTCAGCATAGATCTAGATGTCATGTAGCCACATAAAACCTGCGTGTCCCAGACTAGAAGGCATGAGATCGCTCGTGACATCCAGCCGCTAAATTTCATATCAGGAAAGCATGGAAATTTCTTAATTGAGATCCTGGACCACTTAAAGCTTCAATGGTAGACTTTATCTAGAGCGCAGGTCCTGCATCCGAAACATTATTATCGATTGGAACCATTTTCATCCTAGTCTCTTGCGGGGAAGTTGACAGTGTTATGAGGGAGGTTACATGTAGTAAATGATGTCCTTTGCCAACACCGAATTGCCCTTGAAATACCAAAGGTCCTCGTATGCGTTGAATTCTTTGACTGAAACTGCACATCGAGCTTTGATCTTCATAGGTTTCAATGCAAAAGGTCAAGAACAAACCAAGCTCCAAGTAGTTGAGAAACCAGGGGGTTATTGATCTTAGAAATAAGACACTGATGCTAACGAATGATGCGATCGTTATGAATTCTCTGTTTAAATCTAGCAATTTCAACCCAAGATTTTCCACGTCAATCCTCCAAATTCCCTCTCCATTGTAGACCCTCGCATAATATCTCAGTTCCCCGAGCTTGTTATTTCTTCAGTTCAACATGCTTCACATCAATACCAAGAAGCCTACAAAAGAAATGGTTGCCTGGTACTTTCCACCGGATTCAAACTTGAAGTCCATATCAGCTTGCGATTCTCGTAATGCCATATCATTCATCATGTGACGCCGACTCTGAAAGAAAAAAAACCGGACCATGCCATTTATATATATAGAGAGGGGGTGGAGAGATGACATTTTAGAAACTGCAAGAGTTACGTTGATGGCGGCGAACATGCCCTGGTAAACAGCGAATAGGAGATCGGGAATCTTGGAGGAACCAACGGATCATCCGGTGCTGCAAGAACATTTCGGAAACCAACTATGAAAATTAAGTGGTTAATTAGTATTCACCGTTTGTTTTGCTGGCTGGTTTATTAAGATGGGCGAGATGCTATACATACTCACAATTTTCGAAATCGCCGATAAAATAAACTTGCCAGCGGTGTGAGAGAAAGATAATGAGTAATAGCGGGGGAGGGGGAGGGGGATTCCCGATCACTGGAATGTGTTAGAGGGTTTTTATTGTATTGGATTGTATGGAGGGGAGATGAAATGGTATGAAATGAATGCGCAACATAACATACCATCCACGCCTGCGCTTTAATATACTCAACCGCATCATACACCTCGCCATTCCTACACGTCGATGGAGTCCCTGTCCGCGGCGATGATGCCTGATCTATCTAAAACAATAATTGGAACGTGGCTGAGTTTGCGATGATAGATTCGTAACCCTCGTATTCCTGTTGTGTATCGTGAAGATGTGTGAGGCTTGTGAGGAATCAGGTTCAAAAAGAAAGTGGTTCATCGTCGAATAGGAAAAGGATGATTGTGAACGAGCTTGGCTAAACTCGCTCCGATGTTCAATAGAATACAAAAAGTTAAGCGTCAGCATGCTCATCAAGACGCTGATCGAGGGCAGCCGAGGGGTTGGGACCATTGTAGATAATGCTGGTGCTGGTGCTGGACAAGTGTTGAGAGCTGGCGATGCTGGCAAAACATTAGGGGAAACGGTGCATGAATGATCATGATTGATGAGAGCTGGGCAATTGGAAATGATGCTAGAGCGGCCGCTGCTAGCAGGACTGTTGGGAGGGGTGCGTAGTAGCGAAATTATTCAAGCCTTACTATTTACTGGCTAAAACGCCAGAAGCCCGTCATAGGGTATCTTTCATTGTCTATTTTCCATTCGATCTTCTCTACGGAGGAAATTTCCGCCATCCCATTCTTTTCAATTATGACTTTAATATGTTGGGAGGTGTGGTTTGGTGCGGTGCGCCGATGTGATGTGCTGTGGAGTGCTTTGGTCCAACTTGAGCGTAGAAAAACAGGGGCTATATGTATACATATATAGCCATTTCATGTAATCGGCCAGTGGCTGTGAATATGCCATTTGCAAGCGCGAACTCCCATCCAACTCCTTGACTTGATTTCTCTAGAATATTTCTGTCTTTGCGGGCAATGTTATCTTTCGTAAGAAATTTCTTGGCAGGAGAGGAATGGAGTGATTAGGTCCGTCTTGTTCTTGGGTTAATGGATATTGGTGGGGTTCTAAACCTCACGAGAGAGGAAATGAGCGAATATAGGAGGAGAGTTAGGGGTATTGTATTGTCGAACTTGTTGTTGTTGGGTATATTGTTGCTGTTGAGTTGATTATTGAGATATCGTGTGCGTAGTAGGTGAGATTTGAGACCGTGACATGACACCGTTTCACGACCTGATTGAAGAATGAGAAGGAGGCGCGGTAACATAATGTTTCTTTCCCAGTCATACACCGATTCTGCTACCCATTCAGCAAGAAGCTTGAAAGATCAGGTCATAAGGATGGAAAGCTGTCACCATAATCGGAAAAATGGAGGCACGCCCGAAGGCGGCTAGAGGGAACAATATTCTACTTTTGCTAAGTAATTCTCTACAAAGAAACAAAACATTAAACGACTCCTGAAACCGGAAGATTCTATCTTTCTTAACAATTCCTAGTCGCACCTCACCTCTCCCCAATGATTTCGAGCTCTATCCCTTTCCTCCCTCTCCTCAATCACAATACACATCTCTATACCCTTAGTAACTTTGGAAAGGGCACCAGAAATATAGTACCGAAGTAGGCCCAATACCTGCATGTTTTCTCACCAAAACCGAAGAAAAAAATCAACATCTTTCTCCACAAATCGTGCTACGGCGGTAGTTCAATAACACCGTAACTCGGAACTTCCTCTGCCGTAGAATTATTGTCCCTCCAAAGAAGCGGCTGCAATAGATGTAGCTTGGGAATGGAGAGAACACATGTGCGAGTTGCTGATAAGGTTATACCTGAAGAAAGGTGGGATGGATAGGCTCCGAGATACCCCTTTCTCAATAGAAGTCGTGTCAAGCTACCTAGCCAACAACCAACATTCCGAATGGGTTTGGCAGGATTCTTTTTGCAGCTTCGAGTGATACCAATGCCAACGAAAGACTATCATCTCCTCTCCCTGCCGCGAGAATATTGCGGTAATATTTAGTTGGAATTAATATCACTCGAAGCTGCAAGTCCGGTCAAAAGACCCTAGACCAACAAGAAGTCTTGTGTATCTCTCTAAATCGATGTTGAAGTCTGCTGGCCCCTTTCTATTCGCTTCTGGATTGTTAGCAAGGCACAGAAATAATAAGAGACGGAAGGACAAACCTCGTATATTTCAAAGGGCGCTAGAAGGATTTGTGTACCAAAAGGGGTTCTGGAATCAATCTAGTGCACATCTTATTGCGACCGAAGATATGCGAGATAGCCTCGCGAGGTTGTGACCCGGTATCGCAATTCGGAATATACATACACTCCGGAGGCTGCTCAACATTGCCATCTGCTGACGGTGAATGACTTGAAGCAACACTGTGATACGACATCACAATTCGGAATATACACACACTTTGGAGGCTGCTCAGAAGTCGCCATCTGCGGGTGGTGGTGTATCTCTCTGTATCCTCCTCTTCATCCCCATCATCTAACGATGATGGAAGATTGGCGAGGCAGGCAGAGTTTGGTGGAATCAGCTCAGGAATTCTACCAACGGAAGATGTTGGAGACCGGAGCACATACACCAGCGTTCTTCCATAAGCTGCTCTGGCACTTCCAAGCTGGGTGCAGACATATTTCCTGGGAGATTTGTGGTGGCAGGATTGTAGTTTAACGAGGGCCAGCAGAAGTTTGTGGTGTACTCTGTAGGCCCAGAAGTGTACTATTGAGCTTTTGTGGAGCGATGACAGAGACAGTGGGTAGAGAGTAGAGATCGTAAGACACCATCCAGAACCTCTTGATGGGGGCGGTTGAAAATCTCAAGGATCTCTTCAGTGGTATAGTATAACCTTGTCCGAACACGGAAAAAAGCCGATAATTAGACCATGTAATTTCTATTTTTTTGTTGGAGGGCGAGGCAGGAATTGGCTGAGTCGATAAGGTCGCAGACTAGGGCTACGATAGTTGACGTATCTGCTAGATGCTGGTGTAGGGGAACACTGCCGGTTTGGCTCAAAGGAAAAAGTCTAAAGGATTAGCGACGGAGGGCAGAAAAGGAGTTGGTGCTATACCATAAGTGTTTGATTCATACCAGTCCATACTGATAATGACCAGCTTCTAGTGAATTTCTATGAAGGTCCGCAAGATAGTTTGAAGTTGTCCAAGAAATTAAGAGGTTGAAGTTGATTGGAAAGCACTATAGGGTCATACTCATTGTATAACTGCAGTGGACAGTAATCCTACTGGTGAATTGATGGTGCGTGACATGAAAGGAGATATGAAAAGAAGAAGCGTGGCGCCAGCCAGGATTTGTGTTGGACATCACTTTTTGAGGGAGAAGGATTGGGACAGAGAGATTTTCTGAAGGAAAAGGATTTTCAAGCTTGAATAAAGAATTAATTCAAATGGGCAGTCTGTGGGATTTTCTTTGGGGCTAATCCCTCTGCTTAGTCGCTCAATCAAGTCCCCTCACTGGATACTCATACCCTCGAGGGCATCCTCAGCTGGAGCCTGAATCTCCATACCCTCGAGGGTATCCTTAGCTTCTACAGAGTTTTCGTTGAATAATTTAAATTAAATTAAATGATCTGCCTGATCTTGCAATGGTCTTATGATATTCTTTTCTTTCAATTCATAATACCTACCTTGGTACCTAGGTAAACACTTACTTCCTTGCCTTGGACATTATTTGTCAAGTCACAGTCTTGTGTAAGATTATTTCTTCTTCTTTCAAAATATTTCTATCAATACCATTCTATTCTCAATTCAAAACAAAGCCTTCTTTCTTCTGTAATCAGATCGTGAGAGAACCAGAACATCTTTTCAGTAACTGGGTCATACATACTGAAAAGACCTTTGCTGGGCGCATGTCCCAGCGACACTCGATCATTCGGATATCCAAACTCTGGTCAATGCCCAGATCCTGGAGCTCCAATTACTTTCCATCTTAGCAACAGCCTGTCCATTCGCAACAAGGTGTCTTACAACTCCAATCCTTTCATCGCACCCGCAGCATGGAGGACCCAACGCGGTGCACATCCAGGCTGCAGCATCAAATGGAATACCAACTAGCATACGCAGTATGGTTTGCAACTACTTTTCAGTGAATGAGCTAAGGAAAGTACCTGATGCCAGTCGGCGAGGTACTCCACCGAGCTGAGGTGATGACTGAGTCAGGAGACTTTCCTGTCAGCGATCTTGCCATCGAGCTCCCGGATAGGACTTGGGCCATGCAAATTGTCTCTTCCGAGCCTAAGACGCCGCAAGCCTCACTTGCAGCCCTGTTTACATCAGCCTGCATATGCTGTGCTGTGCTGTGCCGCGGTGTCTAGATCCCTTATTCCTTGGAATGGGCAGACTGTAAACGACACAAATTGAAAGAGCCAGGGCTCGGGCTGCGGCCAGAGTCGGTATCCGAGGTTTCCGAATCAGATTGGCAAACCACCACGGATGATGGTGAGGAGCAATCATCATCTGAAACTGATAGTAAGTGCTTCAATACAATCATAAGAGTATAGGCTCGCATCTTCTCTGGGTTCCCCTTGAATTTCCTTTCTAATAAAGCTATAGGTCTCTACCAGCCTACCTCCCCATTCAATAATCCGTGTCTGGACAATCAGTTTACAGTTTCAACTACCAATACTCCTCGTGCCAAAGAAAATATGGAGCTCATTTGGTACTGCTGGCCAGTGCAACCCGAGATCCCTCTATGGGCTCGTGGTCCGAATACCGAGATTACGGTAAAAACACTTCATGCTAATATCTTTCTCGGCGTCTGCCATCAACTTCACTCCAAGGACGTCGCCTGTCCCCATCAAGACAGCAACCGCATAAAGTGCCGCTGCCTCCAAGGCCTCAACCAGAGCAACTGCTGCTTCATCGTCATCAGTATGGTAGATATGATCGATCGCAGAGATGGTACTGGGCTGGTGAATACTGGCTGAAGCTTGTTGCAACTCCTATGTGTGGGATCTGGCATTTCAACCCCAATTCTGGTACTAACAACTTTTAGTAGATGGTCCTGCTGCCTGCCATACAACCAGCACCTAGCTCTTCCCCATCTCGAGCTTCGTCGATCGCTGCTGCGAATCCCTGCGGAAACCAACCGCAGATGCTACAGAGTGATTACGGTATTCTAGCAACGATAGCATGTGATCATCTGCCATCGACCCAAATTTCGAAATATCAGCTCAAATTCCTTTTATCAACCCAATTCACGCTGCTCCACGGGAAGGCATATATCGTGAGCATATCTAAAGTGCAGCTGCTGTCAACTACTCTCAACCGTTTCGAGAAGTCCACTTGGCTATTTAAAACGTGGGAGGGGGGTGACTTCCTGTTTCTTTGGGGACTCGTGGTGGTGGAGAGAGATATGAGAGACAAAAGAAGACGGTTAGGAGAACAATGACGAGAAGTTTCGATGCCGGAACACAACTTCCTAAAGGAAAAGAAGTGGATTCATCGTTTCGAGAATGTTACCATAATTCTCTTCTTGGTGGCCATCTAAGAGATGGCCAATGACTACTGGGCGAGATCGAAACACACTGGAAAGAAAGAAGCGGATACATTGGTCCTTGGCTCAAGGTTCCCAGAACAAGATTCCCAATTACTCAAGTCAAAGACCAGTACCACACAAATCAATTTCTGGAACGATTCTCGGTTTCAAAGGCTCCAATACCTTTACTTGGCAACCTCGAACAATTCCCTGCTTTGACAAAACTTCATTCCTAGAACGAAAGTCTATTACGCTCCAGAACTTATCATACCTCCCGTCACGCTCGTCCCCGCCACATACATCATTGCGATATTGCTTCGAAGGGTTATGGTTTCACGATTTGATGACATGACAATACCATAAGGATATGGCAAATATAAAGACGACGAAGGTCGCAACTCTTGCTCATCGCTTCGTTCTCAAGAATCAAATTTAATGAACGAAGGAATCAATTTCAGGGCATCTGAATTCTGGACCTTGAAGCCACAGGCTCTGGAGCCTCTGCATTTACTTCAAAGCTGGTGGCCATCTCTGAGTATGGAAAATCACTCACTACTGTATGAGATCGAAATGCGCTGGAAGAAAGAGGTGATCCATTAAGTCAACGTTCTTTTACCACAAGCTGTCTTGAATCCGACAACTCCAAGACATGTCAATGCTCATCCTCTCTGTGTGAGATTGAAACCCGTCATGAATGAACGGGAACAAGTCAGTTCTCTGCGATAACTAAAATCTCCATCGAACTTCAGGAGGAATGGACTCTGTAAGAAACAGTTGATCCAAGAAGTCTTTCATTCATGACGGGTACAAGTCAGTTCTCTGCGATAACTGAAATCTCCATCGAACTTCAGGAGGAATGGACTCTGTAAGAAACAGTTGATCCAAGAAGTCTTTCATTCATGATGGGTACAAGTCAGTTCTCTGCGATAACTGAAATCTCCATCGAACTTCAGGAGGAATGGACTCTGTAAGAAACAGTTGATCCAAGAAGTCTTTAGCGTTATTACAGAAGACGCCGAAGATAGAAAAATCCGTCATGAATGGACGGGAACGAGTCAGTTCCATGCGATAACTGAAATCTCCATCGAACTTCAGAAGGAATGGACTTCCAATCAAATTTACAGCCACATATATTCGGAATCAATCAGTTTTTCAACAGCAGATCAGCCAGATGTTCAAGCTATTGAAGCTATCTGCTATTGCAGATCCAAGTTCATTTCGAGGGAGCAACATCAGCAAGAAGTAGAGAGAGTCTCCTCGTAGCGGCTCCCCATAGAGACCAAGCCATGAAGAGCCTCCGTCATCAAAATCAGCAAATTACCACTGGGCAACTCCCTCCACCAGCGAATTTTGGTCTCTCGTCAATGACACGCCAGAACCGCTCCCCAAAAATTCGAAATGCCAGTATCTCCTGAGCTAATTACAGCTAATTCCTGGATTATCTCACTATGGGCCCGATTACCGAGAAAGATTTTTCAATCATACTCTGGGACCGAGAAAAGAATTTCGGGCACGTTACGTTGGTCAACTTCCTATTTGAATTGTGGAAGGTCCTGGTAGCCGTTGTGCAACCCAGAACAACGGGCGATTCAGTCCATTATCTACTTAGATCACAAAACATAGACTAAGCTTCCATCGCTTGCACAGCCTCGATGATTAGTGAATCATCGAAAACGCGCACTTGGAGGGAAACCCTCTTTATCTCCATTTGCAAATCTACCCTTCGAGCATACCCGTGACACCAATTCTTCGACCTCAAAATGTCTCCCTGCACGCTTCTTTGTTTTACAGCTTATGCCTCCATCGCCAAGAGACACTTACAGGTGGAACCTCCACCATGGGGTTCTATTTGCGGTCACACAATTTGGAATTCTATCAACGGCAGTCTGACTTGGGAATTCATTCCAATCCAGGAAGTGGCCGTGATACCCCCAGCAATGAGAACGGTAACAACTCCTTCAGAATTAACAACCCAGGACAGACCGGGAAGCACAGAGATGCAGAAAATGAGTCCCAACATGCTACATCAACAGCAGATGCTTAGGAATTATCATCGCCACCAACACCACAGCAAAAGCTCTTCCCCTGTTTCTATCATCCCTACATCTGGTAGCTGGTATTTAGGATGACCATCTTGTGTGATGAAGATCCAGACCCTCAGACCAATTTTTCGCCTTTAAAATATCCACTTGAGGCTCTTTGTATTACAGCTTAATCTCCTCCACTAAGAGATATTCACGGGTGGCTACCACCGTTCATATGGAAACGAGCTTATACTTATACTTTGGACCAATGAGAAAGGGGCCACCATCGGACGAGGAGAAAGAAGTAAAGACGGCTATTACGAAGAAATCTTTTTCCAGGAATCCGTCATTTCCAGATGAAGAGCAGTGACACTTTTAGCAAGCGATTTATCCATCCATTCAACTAACTTCTGTTGGAATTATCGACCTCAATCTTACTAATTCCAAAGTTTAATACTTCCTTGAGGAAGCTAAGCAATTCCAGCTCGGCGAACTTAAGAAGATTTCCAATGATTTTCCAGCTCCGAGTCATATGAGGATTTGAAGATCTCGCCGGAGGCTAAGAAGCCTCCAAAGGGAAGGCTTGACACGTTGATGGCTCATATTATCAGGAAATGCCCTGCGTTAGATCGTCTTGAAAAGCAGCCAGCTGTTAGTTTTAGAATTCAACAACCTAGCCGGCGTTAAGATACCCGCTGTCTCCCTTCCCCCGAGGGCTTCTTTGTTATACAGCTTACGTCTCTTTGGACCGACTTTGCCATCCCCGAATTGAAAATCGCTTGCGACTGGCACCGAATTCAACAGAATCGAACGACTCGATCTTGCGCTCACAGCCAATATTGATGAGCGCCATGTCAAGCATCTGGGATACTCGGCATCAACATAAATACAAGGTTTTCCCCGGTCAATATCAGCATTCCAATAATCTGGTGGTTTGTTCTAAGTGGGATCCGGGGCTGGCTTAACCTCGACAAGAATTCCGGAGTTGAAGGCAGCAAGCAAGGTGCAAGTTAGCTGCTGGTCAAACAGATTTAATACACTTCTTACTCGTGACTTCGCAAATACCCCAGCCTCCCCACCCACAAAACTACCTATCAGCAAAAGCCTTTCATCATGATGCAATCCAATCCTAATCTTGACCCACCACTATTTACTGATCCATCACTCAAGATTGCTGTTCCAATCCTCTACTCATCTCCCGACAATCAAAGCGCATCCGTCTCCCAACCATCTACTTTTGGCAATGTTTACAGTACCCTCGCCATGCACAGAGTAGTAATTGGTCATACTGATGCCAGGAAAGCTAGCACGTTTTGAGAAGCCAGCTAGAAGATCGAACGATTCCCAGTCACGGTATACCTGGCACTTATCAAATATTTCTACGCATCTTACGAGAAAGTCAAAGCTCCTCCAGTATTATCCAAGGCAGATACCTATGCAAGTGTCTTCCAACTGCACGCAATCAAGAACCAGCAATTGCAGGAACAAGAACACAGATGGTCAGGAAAACCTTCTAGTCAGTCAGGACAACTATCTCACAGTCAACATGGAACTTCTGCTGTGGCCATGGGATGGACTGACTGACTAGAAGGCCCCGGAAAGACTTCGACCGTTTGGAAGAACAACATCATGGCTGCAGTTCGAGAACACCGTCCTAGTGATTCAGTTGATTGCCAGTTTAGCTCCTTCCGTTTTCTTGGAGGGAAATCAAGATACAGAGATCTTGGTCGTCTTCTGGAAGATGGCTCGACTGGCCGATTGGAAGGTTCTTGCTGGACGGCCCCCAGCTTAAGCCAATGAGACACCAGTTGAAATGTCTCGAGAAGCTTCAAAGCGGCCCGTCCAGCTGATGATCTGGGATGGATTGACGACCTTAGAAGTCCATTGACCAATACTATGGCAAGGACGAAAGCTGCACTTAATGAAAACATTTCTGATCCTGACCTTGGTCGGATGCAACATTCCGATATCACAGCCATAAAACTCAAATGGGGAAATGGGTTGAGAGGACTTTGGGATCAGATCGAGAATAATCCTGCCGAGTCCCAGGCTACCGAAAATTGTGATATCGGAATGTTGCGGGCCTTCGCCAAGGAAGACAGGGCCTGGAATGGCCTTTACGGCAATATCAGCACTCCGGCGTTCCTACGACTCAAATGGGAAAATGGGTGGAGAGGACTTTGGGCTCAGATCGAGAATAATCCTGCCGAGTCCCAGGCTACCGAAAATTGTGATATCGGAATGTTGCGGGCCTTCGCCAAGGAAGACAGGGCCTGGAACCGCCTTTATGGCAATATAAACACTCCGGCGTTCCAACGACTCCCTCCCGCTGGAGCAGGTCAAAAAAGGGGCTTCGGACTTTTATACGCAGATTGGTCTATGTAGCGACCGTCGAGAGACATTTGCCATCAACGCGGGATACAAGAACAAATCTTGTTCCAATGGGAAAAGAGTCACAGGCATAGGCACAGGCAAATATGCTAAGGCCGACTCAAAGACCAGCGCAAAGACCAGCGCAAAGACAAGCCCAGGCAATCGCACAAAATCAAGCACACGGAAAACCCCATGGAAAATCTCAAGCGACCGCTCAAGATTCCAGTTCCACAAGCAACCATCTCCATTTGTTTAGTTGGTTTGGTTAACTATAGTTTTTTCCCGGTGGTCAAAACGTGTATTCGGTACATAGAAGGAAGGAAGGAAGGAAGGAAGAAAGAAAGAGTGGTGGCTATGAAAGAAGAGGAAGAGGAAGAGAAACAGAAGGGGGTTGTAGAATACAAATAGGAACTTGCGATCAAAAATTTATCAACAAAGAATATCCACCACGTCTGTTTTTGGAAGAAGTGAATAAATGCACTTGCACTTGCACTTTCGATCTCATCATCATACTGCAGTCCCTACCCTGAACGTTCCTTCCTCCCTATTGCAAAATTATGTGACTGGTATATATGTGTATATATATATATATTACTGTACTGCGTAATCCACGTAGATCTTTCAATTGCATAGTGTATAATCCATAGTGAGGACTCCCATCCCATCCAGACGCCCACATATAACAAAGTCCATAATACAATGCTACAAAAAGAAATCCTCTCTCTCAAAAAAGGAAAAGGTTTGACACAATCAATAATCAATACCTAGGCAGAAAAATCACAGATCGAGATAGAGATGAAGATGGAGATATATAGCGCTGAGAAGATTGATCGGGATAAACAAAGTCAAAGTTTTGTCAATGCAGTGCTGGATAGTGGGGGTTATTTAACCGGGGTTGCCTGAACAATGATGATCTCTAGGATATGTAATTATGTGGATTCTATATTTATATCCAATAATCCATCCTCTCAAACTACCTACGTACTGTATCTACTTATCCTTGATTGAATTTCGAATACGTGGTTTCTGAGTTCCATATTCTACAAAGAATCCCGACTCAGCTTGTATTCAAGAAGGATCAATAAAGTCAAAGGCGAAAGTGGAAGGAGTTCTTATTGTAAAGGTTAAGGTATTTGCAAAATTTTCACCCTGATTCCGAAATCGACTATTACTTATACAATAAGGTTACCGTGTCACGTTCTATTATCATCTTCTATCGTTCTGTAGATAGATACCAACGCAACCATGGCTCCCAAAACCGAGTAAGTTTTCCTTTTCTTTCTCTATTTCGTCTGAATATCAGACTCTCTAATCAACATCATACATCTATAAATGATAAATAATATGCCACCCAAACCCATGTCTTCCCTCCCTCCCCCCCAAAAACCAAACCTACTAACCCCCTCCCGCGCAAAAGTTTCCCCCCCCCATCCGCGCCTGCCTCTTCGACATGGACGGACTCCTCCTCAACACCGAGGACATCTACACGCACTGCGCCAACCACATTCTCCACCGCTACAACCGGCCCGCGCTCCCCTGGCCCATCAAAGCGCAAATGATGGGAGTCCCGGGAGGATCCACCAGCGGGCCCTTCCTAACCTGGGCACGCCTCCCCATCAGCAAAGAGCAATACGCACAGGAACAGCGCGCGCAGCAACTCCTCCATTTCCCCACCTGCGCGCCCCTCCCCGGCGTCGAGAAATTACTAACCGATTTAACAACCGCACGTGATAACAATAAAGATCAAGAAGAGCGGGGAAACCGCATCCAGATCGCCCTAGCCACGAGCAGCAACTCGGAAAACTACACGCTCAAGACGCAAAACCCCGCGACCAAAGCGCTGCTCGAGAGATTCCCCCCGTCGCGGCGGATCCTAGGAGACGACGCGCGCGTGTCGCGCGGACGGGGAAAACCCTGTCCGGATATCTATCTCCTGGCGCTGCGCATCATCAACGCGAGTTTAGGAGAGAACGAGCGACCGATCACGCCGGGAGAATGTCTCGTGTTTGAGGATTCGGTGCCGGGGGTCGAGGCGGGCCGGAGGGCGGGCATGCGCGTCGTCTGGGTGCCGCACGAGGGATTGCGGGCCGAGTATCGCGGGAGGGAAAAGGAGATTTTGGCGGGGAGGATGGGCATGGCCCGGAAGTTGGGCATTGAAATTGGTGATGGGGAAGACCCCGGGGAGATTGATGATGGGTGGGCGCAACTTCTGCCGTCGCTGGAGAATTTTCCTTATGAGTTGTATGGTATTGCCGTTTCGTAGATGTTTTAAATACCGAGGTGCCTAGGTTATGGATCTTACAATTAGACTCGAAGACTTGAGGTTGGGTTTGGTTGGGTTGGGTCAAAGTGCGTACAAGGACGAGAAGTATTTAGGAGATCAATAATATAGAATTCATTCATTCATTCGTCCACAAACATCAACTAGACCAGTTGTAACTTGATCTGAATCTTGATCTGAATTAATCTGAATTAATCTGAATTAATCTTAATCTGAATCTTGATCTCAACATCGATGCACCACACCACACCACTACACAGTAAAAAATTCCATCTACAAGAATGAAATGAAAATCACCTGCATGCATACACGTATGTATTCTACCTCATCTTCTTCCCTCTCCCCTCCCCTATCCTCCCTCCCTTCTCTTTCCCTCATCACCTTACGGATTGATTCCCATTCCCTGTCTACAAAATCAAAAACCTCCCGACTACAGGTATCTAGGTATCTCAGCCAAACTGGTATCATTCACTGCATCCACCCCATCGTCATCATCATCATCATCATCATTATTCCACTCATCAAACCATGCATCATCCTCATCCTCATCCTCATCCTCATCCCCATCCCCATCATCCTCAACCAGACCACCGCCCCTTATCTCCAATCTCACTTCCCCCCTCTCCCAAACCAAAAAGAAAACCAATCAAAAATTCCCACCCATGCAATCCATTATATTCATTTACGTCATGCCAATCCCCAAAGAATCCTCTCCACCCTACCCCCTCCCCTCTCTCCATCTCCACGATGGAAAAAAAAACCAGAACGCAAGACCGGGGGAAAAAAAACGCCAGCGCTACAATCCGTAAATTGAAAAAGAATCAGAGGACGAAGAACAAATCGCAAAGGAGTATCAAACGTCTCCATAAACTTCATTCCTTCCTGCTTTTTACAAAAACACTCTCTTCCATTCGAGTTCCGTCTTCCACAAAAGAAAATCCCTCATTTGCAAATCTGCCTTTCCTTCCCTGTTCCTCTGGTATCGGCCTGTAATCTTGCATTGTTTGTTCACTCAACCTGATTGTTTGGATCCGTGTTGATTTTGATTATTGGTATAGCAAATAGCCTCAACATATATCAATATCCACCCCCTCACCCCCTCACCCACAACAGGAAAATTTAGTTCTCCCATCAAGATCCCTCACGTCCTCGGTTTACTCTTCGGCGTTAATCCCACCTCGCTCGGCCTAGGCGAGTTTCCCGTTCCATTCACCTCGCTCGGCCTAGTAGAGTTCCCCGTTCCATTCACCTCGCGCAACTCTAAAATCCCATCCATGAACTGCGGTCCCAAACCGGTGGGTGTCCGATCAGCATCATCCGAATCCGATTTCACAACCGATGAACGACGAGGCTCATTCTTCGTGGTTCCATAAGGTTGAAGGGCCGTGGGTGTAATCTGTCCAGACTCACTGAGTATTGGTGACGTCATATTTGAAGACAAAGATATAGACCTGCGTTCGTTGGAATCTATAAACGCATCTTTATCAGATGGGGGTGAAGGGGCGTTTGCACCATTCGCATCTTTTGCTTCTTTCGCCCCCCGGAGGACATCTCGCGCGACTTTCTTGGCCTCTGCATTAAGATTTGGGAGGGAGAGAGGGGTCTGTGACATGTTAGCTATTTCCTTTCCCATATCTTTCATTTAATTTACCTGCTGAAGATATTGGTCTAATTTCTTCTTCAGGATACCCGATCGAACTGGTTTGGCCAGATAATCATTCATACCAGAATCCAGACATTTCTCTCGATCCCCTTGAATGGCCGATGCCGTCATTGCAATGACAAGAATACCTCTTACTGCATCTATTGGATCTTTACGCAAAAGTTTGGTGGCTTCATATCCATCAAGAACAGGCATCTGTACATCCATAAGTACGATATGGTATGGGGTACCTTCGCGAGCCTTTCGTCTCACACCCTCCACAGCCTCCAGGCCATTGTCGTAAGCATCAATAATTTTGAATCCCAATTTTTGCATGAATTGAATCGCAATTTTTTGATTGATAGGATTATCCTCGGCAATACAAATTCGTAAATTTTCTCGACGTATATGCGAGAAATCATTGAACTCAGTAGCACCTGATTCCTTTGATTGTGATTGAATGGGCTTATGAATAGTTTCACGGGAAGGTTCGTTTTGGCTATCCCCAGCGGAAACGTCTGAATTGGCCTTGTTGAAAGTTACGCAGAACCAGACAGTTGTGCCTTGATTTTCAACACTCTCAAGCTCTATTTGCCCACCCATCATTGATTCTATGAGAGACTTACAGATACTGAGACCGAGACCAGATCCACCGTAACGCCGAGCTGTAGAATTATCCGCTTGGGAGAAGGGTTTGAATAGTTTCAGGAGATGTTGCTCTGGTATGCCAATCCCAGTATCTTTGACCCAAAAAGTCAACTTGACGGCATCTTTGGTTTCCCAATCAGTTTTAGCCCCAACGGTAATAGATCCATTCTCGGTGAATTTTAAACTATTTCCAATGAGATTACCAAGGACTTGATGAAGTCTGACGGGATCGCCATAAATCAGAGACTGTGGAAGATTGATATCTTGCATGATTTCCACATTTCGAGAGCTCTTTTTGTCTCTGTTACTGTATGAAACGGACCGTACAACTTCTCGTATCATTTCGTCAGCATTGAATGCCACCATAAAGAGCTTCATCTTATCTGCCTCCATCTTGGAGAAGTCCAGGATATCGTTGATGACTGTAAGCAATAGATCCGCAGAGACACGAATAGAGTCAGCCATCTCTGCTTGCTCCTTTCGAAGATCACTATCTCGGAGAAGTTCAGAATTACCAATGAGACCATTCAAAGGGGTTCTAAGTTCGTGCGAAACGTTCGCGAGGAATATAGATTTAGCTTTGGCAGCTTCTTCTGCTAATTTGACATTGCGAAGTGCCTCCGCCTTTGCCAAATTGGCGTTCTCCTCGGCCTCTAATGCTTTAGCGAGAGCTCTCCTCTGCACATCAACCATGGAATTATTGAAAGCCGAAACCTTCTCCACTTCTTTAAGAGTCAAGGCATTTGAATAACTAATGCCAATTTGGTTGACGAGTAATTGGAGGACGGTAAGATTTCGATCGGTAAAGGCATTTGGCTGGCCCTCCAAGTAAAGAACACCAAGCAACGGTTTGATACCATGGCAGATTGGAATGGCGATAACCGATTTTCCTAGGGGATTTCGAGCAGACCAAACAGGATTGACATTACTGAATCTTTCATCGTTGATTAGATCGGGGAGGAAAACAGTCTCACGGAAACGGGTGCAATAAAGAATGACACCTTCGGCAACCAACGCCGTTTCAGTCAATGGTAACCCAGGTATGTGAGCCATGGCGCCTCTCTCTGGATTACCAGACGCAGCAATACTCCAGCCAATAGGATCATCTTCTTCGACAATGATTGCAGCAAGTGATGCTAAGCCTCCACAATTCTGTAAAATGATTTCACACATTGTTTTAAGCAAATAATCAACCTGCAACACGCTAGAGATGACCTGCGAGCTTTCAAGAATAGATGTCAGGTCCAACATATCTAAAGCTGGAAGCCCAGAGCCTGCATCAGGTCTTGCCGAGGCTCCTTGCCAGGCACCAATTCTATCACCTTTAGTCTCACTAATGTTGGTATGAGCCTGTTGTCGCTCGTCGTTCTCATCTCCCTCAAGAGTCTGATATGGTGCAGATGAAGAGTCCCCAGCAAAATCTGTTTGCGTGCCGGCTTCCGTATATCGAAAGTTCCGAGTAGGTCCTTGGAGGAGAAGGCTATGTTCCATCTCAATATGCCTGGCGACCCCTCCTGCTCCGAATTGCCTATATAGCATAATAGTTTCTAACAAAGCTGCTTTTGCTGGTCTTCTAGCACCGGAGCGTAAGAGAAATCCCGCAAGAAGAAAACTGCCTAAAGCTTCCTCGAAAACAAAATCATGTGTAGAAGCATGGTCCAAAGCTTCTTCGTAACGCCTCAATGCTTCCCCATGATTATTCTCCATTTCAGATACCTGAGCTGCAAGCAATTTGGACCAAGCCAGATAATTGACATCTGAAACAACCTGCCAATCCTCGATCTTCTTCTGGAAATATAAGACTTTCTTCTTGGTGACGCTCAAAAGATCCGATCCACTATCGCCATCGAAACTTTTGGTCCCCGCTCGAACAGAATCCTGCTTTTTAGCCCATAAAGATGCAGCCAAGGAAAGGCCATGAAAGAACATTAGAAAGCGTGTATTTCGTATCGACCATAAAGAATCGATTTGTTCCAGAAAGGCTTCGCCCAGCGTGATTGCTGCTTGATAGTGGCCATAAAGAAATAAAGGCACAACCTCGAAGCCTTCATAAATCATGATCGACCGGTCACTATTGGTTAAACTACTCCTCAGCCATGCTTTGTACATCAAAGAGTTATGCGATGCATCATTCAGGCATTCCGTCGGAGAATCAGTTATCGTCTTGCCTTGCAGCGCCCTGCAAACTTGTCGAATGGCAATAAGCATCGTCCCTCCTCTACTGTCCACCTGCCAATCAGGCACTTCTTCACAGCCGTAAGTGCAAAATGATTCAAGGTCTGCCAGATTCTCCGAAGCAAAGAATTTGAGTGTGCCAACGAAACCGAAGTTAAGAATCGTTGATATCCTGTCACCAGCCTGGATAGTATACTCTAGGGCACCTTCCAATTGACCGACGGATTTAGAGAGTGGCCAATGGACATGCCCAACGAAAAGAGAGTAAATGGTACCGCCCCGGCCTAACGTATAAATATCTCGCCATCTTTCCATCAAAGCTAGTGAGACATTACCCATGTCACTTGCAAACGCGATCATATTAAATCTCGTAATTGCTATAGTAGCCAAGTGAAGAAATGCCATTCCGGCTTGAGGAAAACTGCCCCGCCTTAGATGAGTCTGAACCATGACCAAAGTCATTTGATAGAAGGTCAAATTATCAGACCAAAACGCAGCACTAATAGTCTCAACCAGTACTGCGCCGACAGCAGCAAGATTTGAGTCTTTCATCATTGGCTTCTCAATCACAAGTTTCGGATCAATCGATTGAATTCTGTACGCAAGACGTTCGAACTCCAAGTCACACTTCTCAAAGCTAGGCTCTTCGTCAACCTGAATATCCAAGGCTGCCAAACATTGTTTCAGTGCCTCAAAGGCACTTCCTGAATCACCCTCTTGGGAAAATGTCCGGCTTTGAAGTACCCAAGCTGGAGATTTATCAACCGGAGTCCTGGCGTTTTCAAAGATGATGGCCAATAGTCTTTTTGTTTGCTGATAATTTCCCATGTAGAGATAGCATTCTGCAGCTCGAGTGTAAAGTTGAAGTGTCTCATCATAGTAGCAGTCGGGTTCGTTGTCATTCCATGGTTTCTCCTGCAATAACCGAAAGCATACGGCATAAAATCTAGCAGCGGTCGGTCTAGCTCCACTCTCTGCAGCAGCAGTGGCGCAATCGAAGAGTAACTTTCGGAATGAATGTCTGTGAACTATCTGTTCAAGAATAACACCAACACATTCACAGATATGTGATGCCGTCACATCTCGAGATCGCTCATCGGCACTATAATATTTCATGAGGGTCTGTGCAATGATGAAATGCATCTTGGGGCCATTGCACTCCCTCAATGATGACGCGGCTTGAATGTAGCGATCATGTGCAAAACGAAAGCGATCATCATCCTGCGTTGCAACAATGACATAAGCTTGGATGGCGGCTTGAAGCCCTGCAATAGCGTCTTGTTGAGTATGTGATAAAGAATAATACTTATCGGCACAACATCCTATCGTATTATCCTTAGAATCAAACTCGCCACTCATCAGTCTTTGAACTAATTCAAATGAAAATGAGGTTCCAATCAGGGAAGCCCAGGCAAGTATGGACCTAGAGGCTGGCGGTAATTCGTTTAGACGGCTCGTGACAAACTCGGTGTTCAGTACATCATTGTAACTTTTAGTTTCAAAGTTCTTGAATATCCTGTCGAGATCGTATTTCCAAACATTATCCTTGTAATCATACCAAATACAATGTTTCCTGTGGCAACTATCTAACATCTCGCGAATATAAAAGGGATTGCCAGCCGTCTTTGATTTTATGACTGCGGACAAGGGAACAATATCGGCCTTGGGTCGACAAAGAGTAGCAGAAATATACTCCAGAATGTCATCTTCAGTTAATGGCTTAAGTACAATTCGAGTGATTCCAACACCACTTTGCTTGGCGTGTCCTAAATAAAGTTAGCGAGCTCCGTATTCTAAAAGTGCGGGCGTGCAAACTGGTACCCTCAACGCCTGCAGGCTCTAGAATTGCCTTGATTCTTTCGGTTAGAGTTCCTTCAAGGCGATAAGTTACAATAATGACCATTTTCATTCGTGCCGAGATGATTTGAGTGATTAAATCCAAGGATTCGTCATCCGCAAACTGTAGATCATCTAGGCAAAAGCATATAAACTTGTGTTGCGCGAAAACTCGAAGGACATCAAGGAATGTGTTCATCAATCGCGAGGATTTAGTTGAGGAGCCTGCCCGAAGGAAATCTTGAGAACTTTGGGATCCAAGTGTAAGATTGTAGAGGCTACCTTGGCTGGAAGGTGAAGAGTCACGGCGTTTGAATTCTGCTCGGACGCTTTTGTTATACCCTTGAGATAATTGCCCTGAGGAGGAATTGGGTGTCGACATGGGGCCGATCAAAAATTCAGGTAGTCCCAACACTTTATGGAGTAGTGGCCACGCAGGTCTAACGTACTGTTTCAGGATCGAATGAAACGGGGTATCTGTATTGCTCTCAGAGAAGACCTGCTTGAATAGACTTGACAATAATTTGAGGACTGGTCCAAATGGTATTTTATTCGCAGAATCGAATTTCGAGCTTGCAAAATATCCTCGTCGCCTTGCTTCGACATGGACCGACTGCACAAGACAACTCTTTCCAAGTCCAGGAGCTCCAGCTATACTTACAACCTCGCATCTACCTTTTCGTCGGAATTTATTAGCATTTCGGGTACTGGTCAGGCTTCCGACTCCATCGGAATGGCTAGCCTGATTTTGAATAATCATACTATCTGCAGGACTTCTTGAATCTGAAGATAACAATGAGTTGTTTTTCTCCCAAGGCTTCAGATGTGTATTTGAACGATTAGAGTCGTGGCCTTCTGTCGAATTATCCTGAGTGGAATTTGCGGCGGATCGGAATTGACTCGAGTTACTTCGATGAGTTCTGTAATCGGCGAGAGATAACATATTGTTATTACTAAATGAATTTTTCCTTCCATCGGTAGAACTTGCGTTGTCTTCGCTGGAGAAATCTCCCGGAGCCATAGCTACATCCAAAGTTTCAAGACGTCCATCAGATATGCTAGAGTCAGAGGATAAGCTGCTTGCACTCTGTCTTTGCGACGAACTATGACGTCGAGAAACCTTGTCGATAATCTTGACTACTTCATCATGCTCCTTCGATCTTCCAATCATCATGGCAGGAAGTATGAAAAATGAAGAAACATCTCTTGTGGCAATACGCCAATTTCTCAAAGCAGTTGAGTCTCCAGCCCCCAGAAGCCTTCGTACTTCTACAAGATCGTATCTTAAACCGCTGACACTGTGATATCGTTCACTAATATTCTTGGCTGTCATTTTCTGGATGATTTTGCTAATGACGTCGGGAATATCCATTCTAATGCTTGAGACCGATGGGAGACGTCGCCCTAGAACACCCTGTATGATATCCATCGGAGTTTCCCCTTCGAATGCAGCCTGTTGGGTGAGCATAGTCCAAAACAATATTCCGAGAGAATAAATATCGGTGCGACTATCAGGTTCAGCAGGCATGCGACCAGTCTGTTCTGGTGACATATATGTAAGTTTAGTCTTCGCGCCCAGCTCTTTCGTTAATGTAGACCACCCTGTACTTGTGAGGCCATGTTCAAAAGTTCGTAGGCCTGAACCAAAATTTATCAACTTGACTCGCCCTGTCTCCGCGTTCATATGAAAAGCATCCCCCCTAATCTCTCCATGTACGAGCCTCTGACCATGATGGAGAATCTCCAAGCACTCGGTGGCTCCCACCGCAAAGTCCAGAAAAGTCTGCAATGGTACCACGTCATCCGGTGCGAATGAATCATCCCGAAATGCCTCATGCTTATCTCCAACCTTCTTTCCCTTGTACCAAGCGGGACCATAGTCCACCATTTTTTGCAGGCAGTTGTACCCCGGATGTTCGAAAATACAAGCGACAATGGGACCATTATCCCCTTGCTGACTTGGTAACCTCACCAGATCCACTGGCTTTATGATGTGATTCCCATCTGGATCCATTGACCTTATCACATTTTGGCATATATGAAAGGCCCTTTCTTCTCTTAGGGCGTGGGACGAGACACGCGCGATGACTCGTACCCCACTGAAACCGGGATGTGAACTCTGGAAGCTCCCTTGGTCGGAAGCATCATCGTGAAAAATGCCGGAATCGCTTCCTCCGTGGTCACTATCCGTGTTTCTCGTCCTACTTGTACCTCTAGTTCCAGGTCGGGAGGAGGTTTGTTCGGAGCGCGATGTTGTACTACTGTATCGATGTGGGATAGAAGTATGCTTTGTTCCGTTGACGTGCCTGTTTAAAGATTTCTCGTCAGTTTATTTGCCTCGAATATATACCAACGACCTGAATCTGGCCATATGCCCACAGCCATAAAATTTTATCTGGAGAAGAAAACTTACCAGTTATCATAGCTGGAATGAACCGGCTCTAATGTTTCATCCCATGTATAACCAGCGATTTGCGAAAGTCTCTCAAATATTCTTGGGGGCGGATCCAAAATGCCATCAAAATTGAATTCCCCCATGGGAACATTTCCCTCCATATTTCTTTCGCCGGCCAAGACAAGAGGAACCTTCACAACCCTTCACCTCACCCACTTTCGATCATCGCCCAAATTTGTAGTGTAAAAAAAAGTCTTCGTCAAATTCGGATACCGATATGGATAAGATAAGAATGAATATCGCATATGTTTCACAGGGGTGATTTGATGTGAGATATCGATCTTTGGGGAACACTACGGTTTAGAATCTTCAATTTTGAGAGGAGATCGATATTTGGTGGATTTGGTGGTTTTGCCTCGACAAAGATGGGACATGGGGTGAATGTTGATGCGCCTGATTGAAAGTAGTTTAACGCTTAAATATACGTCATACTAAGAAGTGTCAACGAATAGGTGGAACCTGGGAATACAGGGATGATTTTTATTACTAATCGAAAAAATCAGATGAAATCTACCTACTAGGTAGGTAAGGTAGGGATTGATTGATGAGACATCACATCAATACATACCTCAACGGCTTACCTAATACATATAGTACCTACAATAACCTACTAGTTGTATACTTACCTGACAGAATAAATAAAAACGTTTTATTTCTGGACCCTTAAAAAAAGTCAAGTATGACCTTTACCTACCTATACCTTTACCTATCTACTCTATTATGTTGTGTAATGTAATACTGTAATACTGTAATACTGCACTACCTACCTACCTACCTACTCATCCATATTACACCAAAAAACCGTTTAAACTACTGGACCTACTGGACCTACTGGATCTACTAGATACCTCCTATCTAGAATACCTACTATCTACCTATTTACCTACCCTACCTACCCTCAAACCATCAATCACCCACCCCGCCCCATCCATCCATCCATCCACCTACCCAAAATAAATTTCATCCCTTTACCTAATTAGTATCCCTTTATTCCTTTATCCCCCCTACTCCATACTCTATAGGTACCTACCTCACCGACCTTACCAACCCAAAGTAAAAGCGAAGCAAAGTAATTCAAATTCAACGTCATCTACCAAATGGTGACCTCAAATCGATCATCTCCTTTTCAAGGGTTCACCACCCCACACATGCTTAAAGACATGCATGCAGGCTGTAGCAGCAGCAGCAATACATAAGGTAGGTACCTACCTACTGTACCTACCGTATATGCTTTAATTTAAATCGGAGCTTATAATATGTAAATTCTCTTTTATTTAGAATCTATCTCTAAAGAGTAGCAAATTAACAAAGTCTTCAAATTAACTTCGCTATCTAGTTTTTCATAACAGAACTGATATACGATGTCAAATCGCATATGTGTCTATCTAAGTCGCAATAAGCAAACACCAGCAGATCAGATTTTAGACAAATCTGGATGCATCAAAAAAACCCCTCTCAAACTTCGCTCAAAGCGAGAGGCACACAGTAGTTGTGCTATAATCTTCTGTCCCTCTGTCCCTCTTCCGAATTTCTAAATTGAAATCTAGTTGGCGAGGCGTGTAGGGATATCTTTATTTTGGAAGACTTGAGCGCCTTCAACAAGTCTTCTCTCGGTGTTCTTTCTACCATTGACGAAATCAGGGTAGTTCAGAGTAAGCTCAACAGCTCCGTTCACAATGTGATCAGCTGCTTCAACACCCAACATGAACGAATGGTCTTGGTTTCCAACCTCGTATCTCCATGAACCGAAACGTCCTCTAGAATAGATGTCTTTCTCTTGAAGCTTTGGCAACAACTCCGTCAGAACACCTTCTCTGAGAAGCGAAGGCGTGGGGTAACCATGGTCTAGGAGGTATTAGCCTAAGCCTCGTACAGAGTGGGAGGGGATTGGTAGTTGAAGAAAAAATAGCAGGGGGGAAGGGGGATTCGGGATTTTCTTACCGAAAGCTCTATGATAAGTGGAAACAATCTCATCGGTAGACTTGATCATTTCAGTGTTAATGAGACCTTGAATAGAATCCTTAAGAATGTTCTCGACATCAAGTGGCTTCTTGGTAGATTGAGAGATTTCCAACATGATGGACCAGTAAGGACCTTCTTGAGCCTCAGAAGACTTTGGCTTGCTGCCATCTGCGTGGTACAAAGTAGGAAGCTTGACAGACTTCTCTGGTTGGTTGTATGGGGAGTAGTTTGAGAAGATGGTTGCTCTGTAGAATGGGCAATCGTCCTCAGGGAAATAGAGCTGCGAAATATGTCAGCACGTGATAACGGAATAAATTGCAGGTGAGATTGAAGCCAAGAATTTCGAGGGGTCACCGCTTTGGCAGAAAATAAATAATGGGCAATAAAATTGGCGGTGAACTTACCCAGCACTTGTCTCCAATGTTCTCTGGTCGCTCTCCTCTAATTCCAACACCAACAACGTGGGTTGTAGAGTAGAAGAGATCCTTGCTCAAAGTAATCAGGGCCTTATCTTCCATCTGTTCGACAAGTTGATCCACGGCCATGGTGGTAATCAATTTCTTGTAGCCGATGGTCTTACCACTCGAGAGAGTGACAGTGTGCGCATCAGCGTTGACTTTCTTAACCTCTCCTTCCTTTCCGAACAAGGTCTTCTCTTTTGGTAAAGTATTGGCAACGGCAATCCAGATACCACCAGTACCATCGCGAGCAGGGAAGCGGAAAGTGGCATTTGGGCCCCAGTTTCCAGCGGTCTTGTTAAGGATAACGTTCTTGACGACAGTCTTGACATCTGGAGCTGCGACACGCTCACCGAGCCATGCGCATTGCATCTTTCGTTTTATTAGCACACTTTCGTATAGCTAAATTAAAGGGGATTACCAACATCAGTAGTGGGGACTGCCCAGACCTTGTAGTTGTATGGTCTCATGAACAGGTTTGCGATTCCTTCACCCATATTTCTAACGATCCACTCATCGAAATCCTTTGGCTTTGTTGTAGCGGTACGGGCTGCCAATGCGGCATCAACCATACCATCCACACATTTGACCTGTTCCTCCTTTGGCAGAACGGAAATGTTGTTTTGGAATGGGTAAGGAACCCAGAGGTTCTTGCAGCGGACGTAAGAGACACGCTCGTGTGTGTACCAATCGTCCTCCTTTGGTAATGCCTCATCAATGCAGTCGTCAAAGTATTTGTAGTGGGAGAAGATAACGTGTCCGCCAACATCGTAGAGCTGTAGGAAAGAAGTTAGCAAGCTGTATTTGCTACAATTGACCATTGGGTTTTGGGGCAACTTACAAAGCCCTCAGGGGTTGTATCGGTGGATGCGAGACCTCCAGGAGTTTCATTTGAATCAACAATCATCCAAGATGGACCATTCTGCGATTGTCATTAGTAAAAAGGCCGGTTCAAGCTGGCGGTGTGCAAATTGAAGCTCACAATTTGATTCAAACGCTTTGCAGCTCCAAGACCAGTTGGCCCAGCTCCAATAACGAGAACATCGACGTTGCTACAGAATTCAGTTAGCTCAAAAATGAAATAGAAACTTCATGGTCCAGAAGATAAAGGCGTACGAGGGAATTGGGGCTAATGAAATAACAATGATATACATACATATCTGCCATCTTGAAGTCTATAGTATTTTCTCGGAAGGTTGCAATTGAATATGAATATTGAAGATATTCTTGGCTTGGGGTGAGAGAGGGATGAGAGAGATGAGGGATGAAAAGTCTTAACAATTGATGTACCTATGTATTAAATTGTAAAGGAGAAGGTGGCTAGATGTATGTATCTTCCCTTAAGCTCGTTCTTCCAGCAGTTATGATTGACAGCACTGGAAAAGAAATGGGACACCGACTTTGGGGAATCTCGGTGGGTTGCTTTAATAAAATGAGGGTAAAATAGCCCACGTAACTTTGGCCAGGATTAATAAAGTAGAGGGGAATCAGGGGATTGCCTATTAGGTATTAATTCAACTGTCTAGCACAAATTGATTTCTAGGCTAGTGTGAATGTGGAATGAATGTTCACTAAGGTTGTTCCCGTGGAGTAGTCTATGTCTATGGATGGCCCATGTGTAGACGACCATTTGGATCTGGATTTCCAGATGGTAGATAGACGGTAGACGCTACAGCCAAATTTGGATAAGAATTGAAATTATTAGTGTGAGGCATGGGTCAATAAAAGCTTATCTATTGGTCGAGTCTTGGGATAAAACCCTTGAAACTTGGAAAGAGTGATTCTCGATCCTTGGGGATAGGATATTAAAAGAATCAACATTGAACCAATATGAAATTTCATCTACACTACGGTACGGTGCGGTGCGGTACGATACGGTCTACCACATCGGAAGAGGACATATCAAACAACGGGGGAGAAAAAAAGGAGAGGACCGTCGGGTACCGGTAGCTTCGGGGAACTTTAACTGTAAGCTTAACCTTATAGGAAAATGACAACTGGATCATCCCAGAATTGGCTGTTTAAATTCAAAATAGTAGGTAAGAATTGGAAACAAATATCATTCGAGACTTTTTTTCTTCATTTTAATCTACCTATCTTTAGGTTCAAATGACATATTCACATAACATATTCAATTAGCATCATCCATCTTATGATCTTAGAGAGGTTGTCGAGTCCATGATATGATAAACAATCTCCTTCAACTCCAACCTCTGAAGGTCTTGTCTTGGTCAAAGTACCACAACATTGTGAGTATCTTCTACTGTACTCAAATCTCTCCCCTTTCCTTGATCAACAAAAAAGGGTCCTCAAGCTTTTCTTCCCGTGTACACCTTCACCGTTCATTTCCTGCACTGCAAGAACCCTTCGGGAGTCGGGTACCTAAGCATGCATGGTGGTACCGGCGTTGAAGTAAAAATCCTTGGTTGTTTTTACACTTCTACGATCTGCAATAATCTTCCGGAAGAGCATAAGAGTCAAATTAATATCAACATGGACAATATAATATGACGATCTCGAAACATTAATAGTGTATTCCTCGGGATGGATGAACTTGGAAGTCGGATTCAAATGAAAAATCGGTTGCAAGTATAGCAAACTTAAGTATCACGGTATCGGCCTGCTTTTTACTTGAGGTTCCGGATCTCGTTCATCTCTGAGACAAAGTTGAACTTTCTCCACAATGTAGGTAGGTACGTATGCCGGTCTCCAGACCGACCATTCTTTAGCATCTACCCGTAAGAACCACATTTCTTCGGCCATACAGTCAGTGTACACCACCAGGATTGCAAGTGAGGATTGACGGTTGACAAAGAAAGATATGAAACGGATCAACATACTCTATTGCAGTAATCTCTCAATTATTACCTCAATCAAAATCATCACACAAGTAATACTGCAGTACATATCCAATTCACCACTTGGAGCTTGGAGCTTGGAGCTTTGACGGGAGCCTTTCGTTAGGGACCTTACCCCTCGGAACTCTCTGACTCTGGAGTCTGGAGAGCAATATGGATGGGAGTCGGGACCAGTTATTTAGACTTAGATTTAGATTTAGATTTGAGGTTCATCATGGAATGGGCAAGGGTGAGGGGCAAGGGGCAAGGGACCAATGAATCATGATGCAATCGATTGACAGATCTTTCGCTGTAACTTGTTGATATGTAGACCAAAATGAGCAAGGGGAAGGGAGCAAACGCGCAATCACCTACTTTGAGATCCCCTTTTTTCCCGCACGTAATGAATGATACATAGTAGGTACTTAGGTACTTAGACAGGGTTATGAAAACTGGGGAGTGTAACAGTGATAGTGTAACACAAACAACCTATCTACTCTCAAATGATATTGGACCATTCTTTCATGATGTGCCAAATGAGGTACACCTACCTAGTGGAGGTGTAAACAACTTGATATTGATTCAACGCCTTGGAACATTTACAGTAAGACTTGAGCTACCTAGTAGGTAGGTAGGTAACGGAAAGAAGGAAGATTTGCTTTGCATCACATAATGATTCACATTGCCGCACAGCATTCTCGGAAGATCATCCAAAACTAGGTACCTAAATACCGGTACTGTTGGAGGTTGAATCTTTGAATCTTTGAGTCTTTGGTAAAACTATTGGTAGTAGTAGTAGGAAATCGACAATCTTTGACCATACAGAGTATAAATTTTACTCAATCTCAGCCTTGTCACTTGTAAAAGGTACCGATCAGTAAAGGTAGGTACCCGTTTGTTAATATAGTAAGGATTTAGCGCCACCTCCTGAATTGATAAATATATAAAATTCCCCTTTTTCAGATCGTCGGTACTATATACCTACCTAACATCTAGGTACTCTTTGACTCCCGACTATCTACCAGACAGACATATGAAATGTATATTGAATCTCTCTAGATTGCTGAATCTTGGGATGGATATCGATGACGACAAGAACTTAATCTTAAATAAGAAATACCTAGGTAGATGAAAGAAGCTTTTCATTCATCTCCCCCCTTCCCGAAAGTTGAAACCTTCAACCTGGCATCGCTTTTATATTAAGCTTTGAATGTTATACATACATTATATTATCACTTAAAATAGAATATGGCAATGTGAATTTCATATAGATGAATAAATAACCCTAGCCTTTATCGTGACATACATTACGTATCTATAGAGAGTTACGTACCTATGTTTGTATGGGATATAAATTTATCTGGACCTAATTTGATACTCAGAATTAATACCTACAAGGTCCCTAGGTGTTCTATGCGAATCCCTACCTACCTAATAGGTATCCATATTCCATATTGAACCTTATTTTTCTAGGGATCCATTTCACGGGGGTAAAATAAGTTAGTGAACTTATGAACTTACCTAAACTCAAGATTCAATAATTATCCAAAAAAGAGATCGATCATTCTCTCTCCATTTAAGTTAATCTTCTGTCATTATTTTCATCTCCTTCTCCTAACAATCAATCAATCTACTGTCCTTAGATACTTCTTCATTTACAGCTTTTTTTTATGGTTTTATGATAAATACACCACATTTCAATCTTTTCAATCTCTTCCTATAATACAATAGGTCCACAGATTGCATAAATCTCGACAATCCTTCTCCATTGGGATTCTGACCTTTCCGATCGTTATCTAGTGCTTGGCACATAAGAAACGCGTACAGTGCAGACAGGTACATCTTTAGATTATTTAGATTGTGATCTCTAATCTGTACCAAAAATCATCGACGACTTTCCCATCTTCAACAAACACAACTCGAAATCAATCATGGCTGAAGAAAAGATTCGAATTTCTGGAGAGGTCTCCAGATCGGCAGATTCTCCTATCCTTCCTACCGTTAACCCTGCCGCCGAGAAATCAGAGCCTCCAAGGGCTGTTGTACACCCAGCATTTTATGTTATGTCAGTCAGCATTTAATGACCAGTTAAAGCGATACCTTACTGACTTCTCTTCAAAGGACATGGATTTTCTTCAGTTCCAGTGTTATTCTATTCAACAAATGGATTTTGTCAACCGTCGGATTTCGTATGTTCCCCTCTATCATCTCCCCTGGGACTCTCATCTTTCCACCTGGCGACGATCAATTAACAGCTTTGCAGACTACCCAATCTTCCTCACATCATGGCATCTTGGATTTGCGACTTTGATGACCCAGATTCTTGCACGAACGACTAATCTTCTCGATGGACGAAAGACGGTTAAGATGACGGGACGTGTATACTTGAGAGCTATCGTGCCAATTGGAATCTTCTTCAGTTTGAGTTTGATCTGCGGAAACTTGACATATCTATATCTCAGTGTTTCTTTCATTCAAATGCTTAAGGTATGTTGAAAGCTGGAGATCTTGCTGCAGATCTTGCTGCAGAATGCTAACCCCTGATTGTAGGCTACCACTCCTGTCGCAGTTTTGCTCACCAGTTGGGCCCTTGGAGTTGCCGAGCCTAACTTGAAGACCCTCTTCAATGTCTCCTTCATTGTCATCGGTGTTGTTATTGCATCCATTGGAGAAATTGACTTTGTTGTCATCGGTGTTCTATTCCAAATTGGTGGTATCATTTTCGAGGCTATTCGAATTGTGATGGTTCAAAGACTTCTCAGCTCTGCCGAGTTCAAGATGGACCCATTGGTATCTCTCTACTATTTTGCTCCAGTTTGTGCTATCATGAACTTTTTGGTCGCACTTGTATGGGAAATTCCAATCATGACCATGGACGATTTCTACAATGTTGGCTTCTGGACTCTCTTGGCCAATGCCATGTGCGCATTCATGTTGAATGTTTCGGTTGTATTCTTGGTAAGCTAAATTCGTTCTGGAGTTTCAAAGCCATAGCTAACAATATTTTCAGATCGGCAAAACCTCCGTTCTCATCTTCACCCTCTGCGGTGTTTTGAAGGATATTCTCCTCGTCTGCCTTTCCATCATTATCTGGGGAACTTTCATCACCCCCCTCCAATGCTTCGGATACGCCATTGCTCTTGGTGGAATGGTTTGGTTCAAGCTTGGCGCCGAAAAGATTAAGGGTTATCTTGCTGAAGGTGGACGCCAATGGGCAGATCTCGGTTCCCGTCGACCAATTCTTCGCAAGATCATCGTCCTTGGTAGTATTACATCAACAATTTTTTTCCTCCTCGGTGGTTTCGCACCCTCATACGACATTCATGCAAGCGAATATATCAACGCGGCAAAGAATGCCGTTGGAAGCACATAAATTGTTTTATTGCATGATACCTTATCGAAGCACATTTCTTTCCGCTTCTGTAATGGACAAGAGAAGTTTGGGGTATAGAATTCTATTTTAATCCGGATATCATATGGTTCAATGGGTTGGATCAATTGAACCGTGAGACGTCCTCAAAAAAGTACATATTGCCATTGGCTGCGCCTTTAAATGCATGTTGTACTCTTAAGGTCCTTTGATATTTGCCATACAAGTAGCTTAGTTTGGCTTCTCAGTCTACCTCGGGCACATTTAGATTTCAAAATGTCATTTCAATGTCATTTCATTTGCGACGTTAGAGAGATGAGGATTCTTTCTTCTTTTTTTTCTCACTTGGAGCGTTTACAAAATACCATATTTGATATGAAAGAAGATGATGGAAGATTGATGGATGGTTGGCATGGTATGGTATGGCGTGGTATGGTATGGTATGGCGTGGTATGGTATGGTATGGCGTGGTATGGTATGGTATGGATGAGATGAGATGAGATGTATAGAATGGAATGGAATGGATCAATGCAGATGATGTAAGATAAGATAAGATACCATACGATAAGATAAGATCTTGGGATCTTGGGATCATGGGATCTTGGGCCTAGGTAGGTAGCTTCTAGGCTAGGTATCCAATCCGTATGCTGTGCTATGCTATGCTATGTTATTTTATGTTATTTTGTGTTGTTTTGTTTTGTGTTGTTTTATTCTATATTGTTTTATATTGTTTTATTTTACGTTGTTTTACGTTGGAAATATAATACAATACAATATTGTTGAAGAAGAAAAGGGGGTGTTTTTTTCTTTTGAAAGGAGAGGTGGGG
>JANPYM010000003.1:3085465-3119652 GCA_025890175.1 Ciborinia camelliae
GAAAAGAGTTTTTTTGATTTGGGTTGGGTTGGTTTGGGTTGGTTTTAGATTGTGTTATGTGTTGTGAATGGATTAGCTGGTTGGTGGGTTGGTGGGTTGGTGGGCAGTGATGGATGGATGGATGTAGGTTGGTAGTAGGTAGGGGTTTTGTATGTGTATATGGATTTGTGTATAGGGGATGGGGAATGGGGAATGGGGTGTATAAGTGTACATATATAGGAAACAGCTAATCCCTTCCTTGATTTGAGAGGGGGAGAGGGGATTTACTTACTTACTTCGATACGTATATACCCAGGTATACTTACCTAGGTATACTTAGTTTTGTGGGGAAAAGGGGTATACTAAGCCACTCTACTTAGCATTATATACTATATTTCAATAGCTTTATACTTATATACCTATATATCTAGGGATACTTACTACTTACTTTATACTTATTTACTTGGGTATATATATAGGTATATACATGCGTTAATATATGAATGAATTCCTTTTTTTTTTTTTCTCTTTCTCATTTCATTCATTTTAACCCGTGGGTGGTAGTTAATTTGTTTATTCATTCATTTATTTATTTGCCCATGGAGTAATGGAGTAATTGATGGATGAATGGATCGATGGATGAATGGATCGATGGATCGATAGATAGATAGATGTAAATTCGATTGATGAGTTTGGAAGCTGGGAAGTTTGCGATGGAAAACAAACCCGGTGCTAGATGGATGGGGAATGGAGAACTTGAATGTTTTGACTTGTATTTTTTGGGGGGGAAGATGGGAGGTGAGGTAGATATATATAGGGAGAGGAGTATAGTAGAGGATATTTTTGGGGGTGAGGGGGTGAGGGGAGGGGAGGAAGGTGAGGTTGAGGTTGAGTGGAGGCGTGGTAGAAGAGTTAGGTATGTATTGTAGGAGGTGTATAGTAGGTGTATAGTAGCTAGTAGGGGATATTTTTGGGGGGATGATGGGGTGAGGGGGAAGAGAGGGAAAGAGAGGGGACGGGGCGGGGCTTGGTGAAGGGGGGAGGAGAAGAGAGTAGAGGATGAAGAGACCTATTGTAATGAAGAGATTTATTAATATAAAAATAAAGGGGTATAGTGTAACGGGTTGAGGAAAACTACCTGTGAATATAAACATGAATATCTCTCAAGCTATAGATTAGATCTCCCTCAGTCTGGGCTAATCTTATTGCTAGAGTATTGAATAAATCACTGCTTGTCCGTTTTTATCTTTCATTTTATTTTCCATTCTGGATAGAAATACCGCTCGATAAGATTTAAAATAGGTAAACTATGTAATGTAGCCAATTCATATCTAGAAAATTGAAGAGGTCTTGGTGATATTTTTTAGTGGAGGGTGGAGGGTGGAGGGAGTATGGTTTGTGATAGAGTATGGGTAAGTTACTGGCAATTAATCTATATATTTTTGAGGGGGAAGGGGGTGTGGGTTTATATTACTGGGTAGACTCTAGAGGAGGAGGAGGGGAGGAGGTGAGATCAAAGGAGAGGAGTAATGTAATGATGGGATGAGATGGATGGGAGGGTTGAAAGAATTCACTTTTGTAACAAATGGCCAGATGGATGGATATCTACAACATCCACATGAAATAAAACGTACCCTCCATCCCACTTGCACTATATATATCATTTTTTCAAAGATAAGAGTGTGTGGGGGTGAGAGTAAGTGTACTACTAGTAAGACGCATGGCAAGGGAGGCGAGAAAGGGAAAATAAGACATACCATTGTGTCTTGAATTACATATGTAGTAACATGATCTAACTATAACCCCGGCCCCTCTCTCCTGCTTTAGTGTTGTATTTGAATCACATTCCCACCTCCATCCAATATTTTCTAGTATGATCTTCAATATCAACTCCTCTATTAGTATTACCTAGGGCTTTTTGGCCGTTCGGTGTATTCAAGTAATCATCTTTGCTATTTCCATACTGTACCAGTAAGTGTGTATAACATGGACCACACGAAATATTCAATCCCCATCAGGACCTAATCATCACAAGCCCAAATATTTACAGTAATTACATTTCTCGGCTCTGCTCGAACACTCAAACAGAACAAAATAAAGGAAAAAGAAGGTTCAGGTTCCAGATAGATATCCAGACTTTTCATACAATACGATGAGCCCTGGGTATGAACAAGCTGAACGGTCTTTCCCCAATCCAATTATATTTCCCCATCCGTGCGGGTCATTTCATCACATCTCATATCAAATTAACCGGCCCGCTCGCGGAACAATCCAGGAATCCCACGAGACGCCGCCGCAAAGCCGCAAGAAGGACCGAGAACCGGGACCTTCGTGCTCAAAGAGATGCAGAGGATACCACTGGTTGGATGTACAGTAAACTCGGGTGTAAATTTAGTTTTTCAAGTTGCATTATTTAGCATGTGATGACTTCCACATGTATGTCGGATCCATCGGGTAGTATTGTAGAGTGTGATAGGAAGGGTTGAACTTGGTTACCCACGACTATGGAAAGAAGGAAAGGTCGGCGACTGGAGCACGAAGAAATGATCCCATTCCCATCGAGTGGCTCCCTTGAATTGGGGAGTGTATATATAAAGAAGGGCCTTTCCCCGCCTCCGTCATCCACAGATAGACGGATTTCCAGTGGCAAATATATTGTAATCCGGTATGTGCGACGGGACGAAATACTTTGAGAGGTTCTATCGTACTGCACTCCACGTATATTAAAAATGCTAATCCATAGAATGGCACCAGCACCAAGCATTGTTATCAGCACTATCAAGATCTATACGCAGTACAATATCCAATATTTAGATTAGGTGAGGAGGTTCCCCTCTTCTTGATAAGTTGATATGTCGAGATAGAGGTCGTCATGCATCTGCTATTTTCCCATTTTTCCCCCACTATGTTTGCCTGCTATCTTTCTGTGCAGTATGTATATTTCCGCGGTGATCAATTTGAAGCTCTGCTATTTTCAAATAAGGCTTGATTCGGATAGTCGTGGAAGAGGAGATAGTAAACTTTTCAAGATTAGGGGAATGGAGGAAAGTAGAAATATTAGTTCTTCTAAAGAGCAAAGAAAGATTAAATTAAGCACCTGGTTCAAAGTTCGTTTTTTGATGGGGATTTTGCAGTCAAATTGGTGTGTACGTGTTAAGGGGCTTAGCTTCGTGTAGTCAAGACCTACTATATTTATCTATTAATTTCTCTTTGAGGGGGGTTTCAAGCTTTGGAATATGTGAACTCAAATCCGTTCTTCCCGAGTCAAGATTCAAAATCTCAAATAGTCGTTGTAGAAAAAAGAAATTCTTCGGGTATATTTCTTCTGAAATTGTGAAGAGTTGTGTATAGTTGACATATTGTATATATACCCTACACTTCCAGGTCACCATAGTGATGAATCGTATGGTTAATCGACATTCAATGACCATATCGCAAGTGGATAGATAAATTGCATATAACAAATGTATAAATTCCGCATGAACTTAGAGTAGCGCAGTATACTACAGGAACGAAACAAACCCCCTAGGTACAATGAGTAACTGAACATCAGAAATGAAAAGAGAAAACTCAAAAGTAAAATACTGTACTGCCAATGTAACCGCACACAAGAGTGGATAATGTCACACGCGCTCAAACTTCAATCAATCCCCCCACGCTATGCTCAAATTCCCACCGTGACTCGCATGCCTACACTCATAGAGTAGTCCCAGATCCCGGAAATGCTTGCATCTGCGTATGATCAATACCCGCCAACTCCGGACAACTACCTAATAAATCCACTAATTCGCCAGTGATATTTTCCAAAAGTCCCAACCCTTGCAAGAAATCCGGTGTGAATTGTGCGCTTTGCAGAATGAAACAGGCTAGATTGTTTCCTTCCAAGAGACTAGATGAACTGTATACACCACCTGTGAGATCTGAGAAATCGATACCGGTAAAGGAATTGACTGTGCCGGTATTGCCGCCTACTGCGATGGCATTTGGGTATTCGGATGTGCTATATGGTGAGGGAAAGCATGTTAGTTGTGTTTGTTTGTTTGTTTGTTTGTTTGTTATAAATAGCAGTATAGAAAAGGAGTGAAAAATAAGGGTAAACATACAAATACGTAATATCTTCCACAAGATCCAGAATGCTATATTCATCACCAAAAGCCCTTCTACCCCAGCCAAATGGAATACGTTCCCATCCATCTTTCTTTTGAAATGCTCCACTCACACCTGTAATCCCAAAGAAGCTCTTTATATTGAACTGATCTAATATTCCTTCTTGGCTTTCTGCCGTATGATTTGCCATGAACCTATAGATAAAACTATGCGCCGCATTGTCAACAGCCATGCCCACAAAAGGGCCATAGAAAAAGTATGGATTCTCTTCAATGCTCCTCTCAAACGTCATTTTACGAAGCTTGGCCATAATACCAATATCATAATTTGCAGTCGCAGGATCGGGTTGTAGATCAAACATATCTTGGAATTGGGAGATTTGAAGTCTTGAGGAGTCGTCACAGACATATAGATCGCAACGAGTGGGAGAGGCGTCGCCTTCATATTTATTATGCGAGCCAATGAGACCTTGTGCTGGGCCTAGAACACCTAAAAGATTATCGAGAACATTTTGGCCCTGGGTGGATGGGCCGCCGATGCTCCAGCCTGGGTTGAGAGAAAGGGGGTTGCCATCCATGACGAGGCCGTATAAAGTGAGAAAGGCGGCGAGGTCTTTACCCTGTGTTTTCAGTAATCTTAGTATCGACCTGCAATCCTTTAAAGTGAAAACATGTTCTTACCATTCCAAAGACTTCTTCATTGGCACTTTCCAATTGAGAAATTGTAGCAAATCCATTGTGGGGCAGAAAGTTATGGTTGGCTAATGCATTTAAGCCTGGGCAAGGACCTCTCTGACAGAAAGTTCTCGTTAGCATTTCCTTGTCCCCTTATATCTCACATGGCTTAAAAAGAAATGATGCGGATGCTCGAGGAATTGAACATACCAAATCTGTAGGGCCCGGGGGTACAAATAGATGCTCCCCTGATACGTCAATGATTTGAGCAGGATTGAATGGAGGGGATCTACGAGTAGCACGTCGTTTTTCATGTGCAGCCTTGGCTTTTGAAGCGATGTCTGGATTTCTGGCAGCAGCCTCAAGAGCTTTAGCAGGAAATGCGAAGATATGTATGGGGAGCATAGAGATAGCAATAAGTGCCCGGAAGATGATTGTAGATAGCATATTGTATGTATAAGAAAGCGTATATGCAAGTAGAAGGAGGTTCATGTATGATCATTGAAGATGGAGGGAGATGGAGCGAGATATTATACTGCCTCATCTACTTCGATTTGACAACGACGAAAGTCATAACCAATTTACAAGCCCATCCCTTGCTACGCCCTCATAAAAAAACAGGTAAATTGACGTACATGTAAAGCCAGTTGCGCCACCAAGTCAGCCAAAAACTATCCAGTCACTCATTCGGGCATGATTCTGATAGAGATGCTTTCCACGACTGCGTTACTTCCCAGTCGGGCCAGCCTTATCCTTCGCTTAATACGGGAGAGTCGGTAAGATATCCATCCGCCTGGATATTCGTCGTACAATAGCTCTAGATCTTTCAAATTAATGATAATGACCTTATAATCACAGCTTGTAGTACATCAAACCTACCTCAGGGTAGGGATACCCCATGAATTAAATAAGAAGAGCATAAACTTGACTCTATGGCTATCGCTAATAAAGTTCGGAATCCTAGGAACTCATGGTGGTTGACTCAATTCACATACCTAAGTAACGTGGGAATGTTACACCAAATATTGCCTCAACCCGTAGCCCGAACCTCCACTTTCCATGACGGGTAGAAAACAACGCTTATTTCACAGAGATGACATCATGTGTCACAGAAAATGGTACTAGACTGCTAGTAGTCGATGTATAGTCATCGTGACACCGTTCTAGAGTTGTCTTGGCCGAGGTATCGGAACGTGCGATGTTCCAATGTTCCAATGTCTCTCATCTGTGTTCCCATCCACTTCTTCTCTTCTAGAGAATCATTCGCCCCTCGTGCCAAAAAAGGCCTCGATGATTTCGGCTTGAATATATCCGAATGTTAGTGTTTAATTGTTTTGTGCCAAAAGAATTCCTTTGGTTGCTATGTGAGATACAACTTCATACTGCTAACCTACGAAGTAGGCTTTGAATATAACTATCACGTTCGCATATCATTTTTTGACTTTGACAAAACCCGTGTTCGTGTGATTGAATTTTGACGTAACCCATGTTCGTGTGATCTACTTTTCCGATGTTCAGCTTGAACCTATATTTCAACTAGTTCTTTGGGGCTCCAAGACCGAGAATAACCTCAGTTGAAGAAAGCCTAGAGAACTCAGCTTGCGCTGGATATTCATGGTTCGCCGGCTCCATGTAAAATACTCTTCCGTTATCGTCCTGATCAGTGATTGCTTTTGCTATCCTGAAGAGAGTGATGTGATAGAATAGCTGCTATCAGGTTGAGTGACCATCGCCATATCATTAATCGAATTGTTATTCGTCTTTACGTATCCTTCTTTCTGTGCCTCATACACCGTGTCTTCGCCAGCTTTGATTTATCCCGAGAGGCTTCCTTCCCAATTATCGTACGTTTACATGGGCACCATTTTCTCATTCGATCCATTTGCACGGTACGGTACCAATGGATAGTACTTTCATCGAGGCATGAGAAAGTTACTGAATTTCCGATTTTCCAGCCACGGTTGCAAGCAAAAGATTTGCATACTTTCTCTAAGAGTTTGGCGTCTGGCTCAATGTCTTCAAATTCATATCAAATTCATCTTGACAGATGCGATATTCTTCATGAAGAATCTATGATCCATAAGCTTGCGTTACAGCTGCCATCGAGTTCCCGATCTCGAAAATCTTCTCGAAAATACACATTCTGTGGACTTCTATAGTCGCGATGAGCAGTGAAAATAAAGCGCTCAAGGGATAGTGGACGATCTTCAGAGAATGTCAGAACGTCATGCTTTCATCAGCTGAGGCGGAACATAGGGGGCCCTGACGCATCAAGGATTGCCAAACGATTAGGCGCAACCATTATTGAGTAACGAGTATATCAGCTTTCTGTATGGCAGTAAGGGTCAAGTTAGTAGGATGAGCAAGATTTAGCTGTCGTTGAAGGCGATTTATAAGTAAGCGTCTAGGATGGTGGATCGCAAACTTTATTCCAGGAATCGACAAAGTTAGAATCTAGCATATGTAAGTAAATAAACCCAGAATGTATTTCGGGGGTTTCATAGTTATGTATAGTTGATGGCAGAGCTGACATTTTCGAGAAGGTAAGAGGCTTGTGATGTAGGATAGCAAAAGGCCTGTTAACATATTAGAATTTCACGTTCTTGGACAAAGTGAACTTACCTTTCCATAACATCCAAAATGTTCGCCCGTGGCAATATTCCCTGGCAGGATAAAGACCAGAATATTTCTACTCTTCGCGCAAGCCTATATCCTGTGTCATCGTCATCGTCACTGCTTCTATAAAAAAATAACAGGACTTTCTAGACTGGTTCAACTCGAAGAATACCGATGGTACGAAATATGAAGAGATAACAGCGGACAATGATCTATCTTCAACGAAGTTATAGGCCTCTCGAACCATGATACACTCGCCAGGGAAGAACCGCCATGTTGGTCTTCCCATGTATGTCTGTGTGGTGGTAGAATTGGCAATGTTTTAAATCCAATGGTCGATATCGACTCTATAGAATATTTGTTTAGCTGTGGACGACTAACAATGAGATAGTACGAGAAGAAGATTAGGCGATGAGGCCCAAGAGTGCAGTTTAGGTGCGCCTAGTTTTCTGAACGGCACAGTCCACGTGACAATGTTTGGAAATTGATCCATCTTCAGATATCATCTTGATTCTAATTGCACTTGCGACTTTATTCGGATAGCAACCTATGCTCATTATAGAACTACTTGTCATTGCTTATGAGCCTGGGCCGGTACCTCTCCCACCTGAGCCTGAATCACGGGATTCCGCAAAGCCTTTGATATCCCCTCCATCTTGAGCTCTCAACTCATTGATGACTCTACCACTTCCTCGTCTCGGCCCTCTCCTCTTCGATACATGCTCTCTTTTGCAGGTTAATGATGCATTTATGCATTGCTTACAAGGGAAATCCCCATCACGGCGTATCCCTCGATTGATTGTCAACGCTGATAACTTCTTTGCCGCACCAAGGACTGCGGGTAGATGCGAAAGACTTACCTCTCCTTCGACAATGATCGCAAACTTTTCTGGGTGTAGGTACCTATCTTTATATCCTTGGGGGCCATTCCAACTCTTGCTTTATATCAAAGCCACTTTATGGTCATTTGGGGGTATTTGATGAGGAATATTTGAGCAAAAGGTATGACGATCGAAGCTCAGAGTTTGTAAGTTTGTTGATCAGTCGAACTTTCGGAAAGGCGGGGTCATCGATGCTAGGCTTCATCTAGATTAGTATCTACTGAGGAGTCACAAGAATACGAGTTTGTACTACGATAAGAACGATGACGTCGACGGGAATGGCATGTTCGGTCGATAATCGAAAATTTCGATTCATGAAGCATCCTGCAAGCGCTGACAATATATATGTTGTGCTACTGTGTGATTAAAAGTCTTATTTAACAAGAGACTTTGGTTATGAACCACAAGAATACGAGCATATCTTACTACGACTATGAAGCCGATGACATCCTGATAGCCGAAAACTTCCAATTCATGAATAAACTTGCGGAACTGTATTTCTGTTATGATCATTTCAGTAAGAATAAGCAAGAATAGCCAAAATTTTGATCCTATTGTGAAATGCAAGTGCAGAGGCGTTTGAGTCTCAATCACCAAGCATTCCAAGCCAGCTCATAGCTTCAAATTATGTTATACTAAATCATTATGAGGCTAAGGTAGTGAAGTCAATAGAAGCCGATATTGTGCTATATCAAAACGTTTACAAAGAGCTAGCTAATCTGTTATCGAAGTCGAAAGCTTTATTTGTGGGCAAGTGATAGTACTGTCATGCAAGACTGGGTGTATATGGTTTAGAGTTGACGCGTATATGTGCGTGCGATGATTCGATTATTCAATTGAAAATATTTGATATCTCCAGACGGGAAGCTGTTAGGTTTTTTGCGGACCACGAACTTTTGGGGGACAAGAACATGAGAATAATCCCAAATCATGAATAGGAGCTAGGTTTTCGTTTGTGATCCTGATAAAAATGTGGAGAAGAAAGAGCATATATTTGTATCAACTTCGTCCGCCTGTGTTTGCATCTTCTTGGTGTTCCTGCCCCAAACACCACATGAAGCCATTGATCGCCTGACCATTTTCAAAGATATTGATGGAAAGGTCTTCTGCCGGTTTATCCTCAAGGATAGGAAATGCACTTTCTGTAAAAAGAAATATTGCAAGAATTCCATTCGCTCAAACAGCACGGAATCATTGAGCGCTAACAAGATTAACCCAAACTTCGTCCATCTCTACAATCTACCAACTTCCGAATAAACAGCCTTGACAAACTCTCCAAACATTTCCCCACTTTGCGAATCCCCACTGGGTACCAATTGACTCCCATAAACCCCGCTAATCCCGGCCTCCTTATCCGCCCACCAATACAAATTTGGGAGTCCACTCCAATACATCGACCCCTTTCTCCTTGTTCCCTCAACGTCTTCCGTAACTATCATGCCTCCCAACGCATAATCCGCCTTTGTTTCCTTCGGAAGCCCTGGCCCCATGACGCCCCTTATTTCGTCATCCTGAAACATTGCATAAACAATCGCAAGTTGCTTATCTGACAATTGACCTTTGAATAATTGATTGTTCATAGCTGAGCCCAGGAGTTTGCCATCGGATATCGTGATGCTATGGAGGATTTTCTGAAAAGAGGGCATAGTTATGTATGCTCCGATACCACCACAGTCATCGGATTGGTCTTGAGTCCACACTTTATCTTCAGAATAAACAACTGCACCCGTTGGGTTCATAGGGGTCCCGAATGGCGTTGCGCCACCTTCGCGAGAGGCCATTACAACGTAGCGGGAGAGCAATAATGGATGCTTTTCGATGTGGAAAGTTAGATCTTCGAGGTTCAAGGGGGTCATAATGTATTTCTGCATGTATTGTTCAAGAGTCATGTTATTAGCCCGTTCAATCATTTTACCTGCCCAATCGAGACCAGCTGGAATTAATTAGCCTTTGCTTAGACTGTATGGGCTATATGGCAAGTGCACTAACTAGAGTATTGAAAAGCTTCGCCGGGCTCAGCCATAAGAGGGGTATTGTAGCGGTGAACGAGGGTACCAGCAGCCAAGCTGGCCGTTTCACCTCGCGACTCTCTCCATTGTCTGAGCTCGGGAGTGAATAGGTCATATGCAAGACCAGAAGTATGAGTGAGAAGCTGTCTACAGAAAGATGTCAATCCCAAAGTTTTACATACAGTCGAGATTGTAGGAAGTTTTGATATACCGGAGAGTAATATATTTGGTCGCCTTGACTAGTTTTGGCGCACCATTCCCAGGATCAAATCCCTGGAGAATCTCTAAATCCTTGAGTTCTGGAAGCAATCGTGCAACATCTTCATCGAGTGTGAATTGGAGGCGTTCGACACATTGCAAAGCACAAATGGCGGTCAACAGCTTTGTGCAGGAAGCGACCCAGAATATGTCATCAACTTTCAAGGGTTCGGATGCACCGGGCTTGAGCGAATGTGGAACATGGGCTTTGCTGTAAGAGAACGAACCTGTCACGATCATGTGATCAATGCCTATCCCACCACGACTGGTGAAATCATACCTGATTGATTACTCGCAACTGTGACAGAACCGGGAATCTTGCCCGAGGAAATAGCAGATTGTATTTTGTTCTCGAATAATTGCATAATGGGCAATAGTATCTCGCAAAAGATATGATGGCAAAGAAGAGAAGATTATGTCTACAACAATATTGTAAAATATGATCTCAAAGATCCAAGGACCTGTTTAAATACTATGGAGGAAGGAACGGCTTATAAAGCCTTACATAATCAATTCGACATTTAGCTAGTATAAAATGCTTATTTTAGCTAGTAAAGAATAATATCATTCCTTTCCCACTTAATACAAAACTCCCGACCTTACAATACATAGGTAATCAACATCCATTTTTCAACCCCACTAAATGCAATGCCATTCTGATATCATATTTGTCGGTATGACTTCCAACCGATCACTGCATGTCCGTAAGCTCAACCGGGACCCGATCGAGTAAGTTAAGCGCCAGCTAACCAATCAAATCACGCTCGTGTTTATCCCTGTACTAGATATAGTGTCGCTACGGGCGCAGGTGTGAGAAAATGGATTGGTGTCAGGGATGAAGGATATGGATTGAAGATCTAAAGGGAAGTTGCTGATAAGTTAGTTACAAGTCGCTTCCTAAGCTAATTCTATGATAAACTAGTGCTCATGTGACCTGATAAAAACCACCCCTGTTACAGTGGGTTGCATTTCTGCATCGCATCAAGAGCTAAAGCACCAGCCCGTCAAGAAGACCAATACTGAATGCTCCTTATATCAATCACCCTTTGCACCCAAAGCAATGTTGACAAGAGTTGTTATTTGCCCAATCTTGAACAATTTTGGGTACATGCGAAGCGTATCCACATACAAGGGGCTTACGACAATCTGGTGGGGTTGATTCACGAGCGAAGGACCGAGCTTAAAGTACGAGCGAGCCAATGATAATGTAAAACCTAGCCCCCCTATTGGTTAAAAAGTGTCAAGATAACGTAATATCCGTGGATATAAGGCTGGGTTTGGATATGCGGACTTCTAGAATCCGGCAAGAAACCACTCCCGCTGTCAGCTAACCGAGAAATGTTACACGACGACACGTGATTGCCTTAAATATCTGTCCATCATAGTAGTTCTTAGGAGATGAACTGTGCAGTTTCTTATACAAGTACCACTCTATGTTCAATGAAAATCCTCTTTTGGGGAAAATATTTGTGCCACGAGCGACCTTGTATTTCCAATAACTGACCACGCCCATAAGCTCGTGTAATCCATCTATTTGACGGTGCTCTGCAAAGGATTCTTGATCAAGTACGTCAATGTATTTCAAAGCACATGTATTTCAAATCGCTCTTAAATTAGGTTGTGCATGTGAGCTGGTCGAAAAACTCAAAATTATAGACGCATAACATGTCGAAAGTAAACATGCTCCAAATCGGCAAGAAATCTTTTATGGTTATTCTCACAAAGCTGTAATCCTTCTGTGCTCATCATTAGTGTATTTGGAAAATGACAATCAATATTATAGGGAGATGGGCTTTCGGGCATCTTTCCCCAAACCTCTAAACTAGCACATCATCTATTTAAATACTAATATAGCAGTAATGCAAGACTTGATTTTGTTACAACTCTCCCACTACGGATCTTCCTTGGGTATAAAGAACATTCATCGGGACAACAGAACAATTAAATCAAATAATTTCAATTCAGTGGCTACGGGAGACTCCCGATTAGATGAAACCAGCCCAGAAAACATAGATTTCCCCAACTCCATGTCCACTAGTATAAGGATTTTGCCATTTTGGTGATTGAAAAGTTGGGCGAGATTTACAGAAGCCGGATTTCAGCTGATTCTGGTGAACTGAGCTGAGGTGGGATGAGATGGATTTGATATGTAATTGGAACCGAAGAATTCTTCTGGTTACTGGAAGCTGGACAGTCTCGAATTCCGTTTAGAAGGTGGAATATTCAGCAATGCGATATGGCACTGGCCTATCTTGCTCACGTACTATTGATTTGTTCATTCAAATGATAAATTATCTTTCCCATCTTCGAGAATTTACCATTAAAAAAGACTCCATTCCATATGAGATATAAAAAAGCGAATTGGACTTCCAATATTGATCTCATCCGAAATGAGCGGGATAAACTTGTGGGATTGATATCTTCTAGTGACACTATATATCTGCACATCTGCACAGCGAGAAAATTTGGATTCCCGAATAGGGGTCGCTGAAAAATACAAATCTGGAATGATTTCCACAGCAAATAGCCAAGATTGCGAAAGTGAGGTTATCAAATAAATTCATCCCATTTGTATTGATTGCATAATCCAAGGCAGCAGCGACGATCACCAGCAATCTACTTTACCTACAGAATATTCTAACGAGATTCTGCTATCATTTTGCATTCCATCGAATCGCACCATCTTCTTTTAGTGCTTTCAAAAATAAGGGGCCCTTGGTCTAGACTGACCAGTTCGTGTTCGTCGACCCACCGATTTACCACTTGTGGGGTATTCGTCTCGGTACTGACGACATTTCGTCAACATGAAACGGGATTTCATCTCCATGAAATCAGGCCCACCGATCCACACTAGCAGATGAGGGACTCAGTAATTGCCTCATACCGAAAGTTTTAGGAGCGAAATGAGGAATCAAAGCGGTTTCGGGAAATCAAAAGGATGTATTTGACAAAGCGAAATAAATTGGATTTAATATCGGGGAACAGAATTACGCGTGGAAACAGCGCGCGGTTGACGAGTTGAAACAATTGGCAGGGCAAATCAGCCTTGCTTGATGATATTTCATCATCCGACATACGTGGATGAGATTGATACGCGTGGTTTTCGACGAGATTGAGAGACTTGTTGGCTTTATGTTGACTTGACGGAGATCAACGATCATCAGATTTTGTGGGTATTTGGGTAGTTTTTAGTTCAAGGCGCGCGTCTGTGGAGAGGATGGTATGAGATAGAAGGCTTGGGTTCGAGAAGGGCCGGAAGGGGATATGTTTGAAGTGGGCGGAGTGAGCGGATGATCCAGCCTGGCATTCCGAAGACAATATTTGAGACCTGAACCCCACAATATATATGGTTCGTCATTTGAACCATCTGAAGTAAGATTGGAATATTTTCGGAGTTGATTTCGGCGGGGTGAGGTCTGTTTGATGTGAGGTGGAAGAGGGAATGTGAAAGTGAAAGGGGCTCGCTTAATTGGAAAGGGAATATTCATTACCCACGATCGATTCTTCTTTGAGGATGGTAATTTAACACTATGGTTTGGAGGTTGATTATGGTGGAACTAGAATTCGTTGTCCGCAGTATCTGGACTTATCATGTTGTGAGCGACGATGCATGAATTTCGTGTTGTGTACATGCAATGCGGAAGTTTGGAGATTCGTGTTGTTCTTTCCGTCGGGGGATTGTCGCCGAAGAAAGGCACGTAGCCGTTTGGGGATAGTAAGTAGGTAGGTAATGTAGTGAAAGGGAAACATGGAAATCTTATCGGATCAGTACCTTCAAGAAGACTCGAAGGTAGTAATTGCAACATGTCCATTCTATGGTAATGGAAGATATGCTCGAGAATTTCGGAGCAGATATCGGTCAAATTATAGGCTTACATACCTGTAATTTCAATCCTGTACCTCGGATTCCTGCCGACGGGATCTTCTGAGGTGCCAAGATTTGTGTTTTTGTCCCGATATGTATGCAACTAGGTACTGTACCTATCTTCCCTTTCGAGTGATACGGAAAGGGGCCGAAAAATCATGATATTATCCCGCACAGGAATGCAACCCCCAACACGCATGTCTAATTGTCTATGGATGAATCTGAAAAGGGCATCATCTCATTTCAACTTGGGATTTCCTAATGTCCCACCCGGGGTCATGCCCAGGTCCTGACACTTTCGCATACACAATCAAATTTCCTTTTCCATATCGTACCTGCAGTTATTCGCAGAACGCAATCAAAAATATATATTAAGCAAAGATATCTTTGCATCACAACTTTCCCCATTCAGATAAATCGACCCTTAACTCGAAACACGATCTCCACAAGACCCCACGCACGAATCGGGTAATCTCTCACAATCTAATCTAACAAGCCTAGCTTAGTGCTCAACAGGGATCTACAGCCCTGCCGAACATCTGAACATGCCCATGGATTGCCCAATCTCTCGGATCATCTCCGTTCGGGAAAAAAAAGGCCAAACCTAAAGGAGGTAAAAAAGGGAGTTCCGAGGTCTGTTTGGATTTCTTGATTTTGGAAAACGACGTCTTAAATTGATCTTGGCTTGTGATTTTGGTAGATTATAGCTTGAAGTTATTAAATTTCAATCTATCTGCAACCAGCCTTTCTACGAATGAGGAGGTGGATTTTCCAATGAGGAATGTCCAGGCGTTGTTGGTTATGATATTTGCTTACAAGTACCCTTCTGATAAGAATCTTAAGATGTGGACATGTTATTTGAATACTTCGTACACGACGATAGGCAGCATGTGATAAAGAAAAGATATCTTCCGTCAATAATAATAACAGATAACAACATATAAGTGACAGACGATAGATCCTTGAGAGGCCATAAGGGAAAAAAACGAGAAACCCATGCCTTTGTGCCGTCGTACTGTAACACAACACGTTGACAGATCAACTTTGGGAACGGAAATCCTGATGAGGATATGATACATCCATGGTCACATCCCGAATATGAACGTTCCACGATGCACGAAATTGCGGAACCTTGCTACGAAGCCTAATTTACTCGATTTGTTCGGTGGGCGAGCCGGGCAGGGCTTTAAATTTGATCCAGGATCGAGTCCTTGGTCGAAGATTGGCAGATTATACGCTTAGCAGGTTTTCCGTTCTTATCGTTTTACCCCTCTTCTAATCTATTATATGATTTGTATCAGCAAGATACGGTAAGCAGTGGGTGAGATGATACGCTGTACTAGTTAGTTCAAACTCGTGTAGACGTTAGGATATGAGACCCATCTCCTACTCCCTATCCGCATAATCCGCATAATCCCCTGTCTGAAACCTATCTGTACACTCCTACTCCTATTCATCCCTAAGCTCCTGTACCTCAAGATTCCATTGTTTGCCAACCAAGTTTCTTTTCAAATAATATGCAGGTTCTCCTCAAAAGACCGTAATTACACACACGATAGTTCAACAAACTTTAATATACAAACCGTTGAATCCTTGCTTACCATTTCCGTGCTGACCGCGGTTCGGTAACGAAATTCATATGAACAAGCAGAGATTACCACATCGAGCTTCCTAGCCGTTTTTCTTATTTCTCGTTTTTGCATCGCCAGCCTGCCATTTAATATGTGCGGCTCTTATTGCACAAGGTTATTAACAAGTTTTTTCCTCTTCTAGAATCCCCGTCCGATCCACCAGACCAGGATGAAATCGAAAGCACGCGTTTTTCCGTTAAAAGTGGCTGACTGAGGAAGAAGGAAATTTCCTGCCTGCATCAGGCTGCATAGCGCCCGTACCTAGTTTGTGGAAGAAAATGAGCACAGTTTTGACGCCTGATCACACTTGGCTTGGGAGTGAAAGTTGGAACAAATGATTCTCGAGAAATTTCTTGTTTTGATTTGATGATACAGCAGAACCTCTATATAAGGATGTTTTTTTTAGTGCCAAAAACATAAGGATTAGAAAGATATTCTTTTATAGAAATTCCGGCTAATTTCAGTGGGATAGCATTTTGATTTAATTTAGATCGATTTTGGGTATGTGGATTTCGATTAATTCCGATTAAGTATAAATTCAATATAATTTTTATAAATATTTTATACTTAAAAAAAAATTCTTATAAATAAATTAGATTTTAATTTTGGGATTCTCAATTACGAAGAATAATTTTTATAAAAAGGATATAGGGATATTAGCATTTTCTATATTTAAAATCCAACGGGATCCAAAATTTAATTCTAATAGAGAGGTTATCCTTATATAGAGGATCCTTATATAAAGGTTCTGCTGTAATTTCTCTTCCAGGTTGGTTTATTTGTGTCAAAAATTTCGTTGACACAATTTTCTCCCAATGTATTCATTCTGCAGGCCCCGTCTGTCCTAGGTAGATTTTGATACTGCCATACGGCTACCTGCGGCTCATTCCCCCCCAGCACTCTCACAACTTGAGACCTCCAGCTACACCTTATAATATATATACCTGCCTAATTGGGATGGAGGGATTGAGAATAGAAATAAGTACCTATGTACATGATGTAAGCTTTGAACCAGCCCTGCGATTTATGGCGGGTTTGAAGAGAATTTATGCAACTTGGGCATACAAAAAAAAGGTTTCAAAATGGAAAAGAGAGCACCAGCTGCGGCTCAAAAGCCAGAGAATAATGATACAAGAACCGAAACTCCCCGTCAACAGGTAATAAAAATGATATACATAATGTAGAAATGTAAAAAAAAAGTTTGATGCGCAGAAATTAAGTGTAAAGATAAAAGTTAAAAAAGTGCGCAATAAAGTGGGTATCTTCTAAATAATCAATATCGAAGCGAATAGAAGACCAAAATCGAACATCATACAGATATGTTTGTGAAGCATATTTGATGAAGAAATGAATAGATAAAAAGTTGTATATCGGTGGTCGTTGGCGAGTACCAGGTAGGTAAATGATCGGCGGGTCTCTGAAACGTCTCTAATTTCTTCCATCGTTTCGCTTGCCAGAACTTCGTGTCTCTTCCCCCTCCGTAGGCCTTTCTTCACGTACAATCTCCGAGACTGCAGAGTATTGACGATCTCGGTCTCTCTGAGACTGACTTTGCTGACTTTGGGTTTGAGAATGCGCTCGCGGTCGGGAATCACTGTGTTCCAGTAAGGATGAGACAGAATTCACACCCCCTGAATGCCTGCGTGGTTCCACAGGAGCTGATCCTTGCTCTTGAGTTTGTGAGTGAATTGGTGAAGTTAAGCCGTGAGTACTGAAGCCACCCTCAGTATGCCTATGGCGACTCGATGGGCGGCCATATGAATCAACTCCCCGAGCTGAAACATCACTTTGATTCCTTGAGTGACCACGGCGTCTACTCGATGGTGTACCTGCCATCGAAGATCCTGTCTGTGAGAACGAAGGGGAGGTATATTGTGGTAGTGAGGATGGCTGTGGAGCTGGCTGTTGAGGGCCCGTTGCTTTCCGTTTCTTTGGCGAAGAAACATGGTCTAGTAGAATAATTAGTACAATGAAGATAGTAGAAGAATTATAAACGCTTGCCTGAGGGTGTCGGAGGTTGATGAGCGCTGCTCGTACCTGCTTGTGTTGTGGGTGGTTGCCAGTGATGAAAGTATATGGAAGGCGAAGATTGAGGTTCCTGTTGCTGCTGAGCACTCTGCGACTGTGCTAGTGGATGACCTGGTTGCCCTGGTAATATCTGCATACTAGAAGCGGCTGGAGGTGGTTGAGCAATCATATCTTCTGTATTCAATCTTGGGAGCTGGGAATTTGCAGTTGCTCTAGCCAAGGAGCCAGCTGTTTGCCTAGATCTTGAGGCTGGAGACACTTGGTAACTCGGAAGAAAACTTGGTCCAGTAGGTCCTATAGGCGTTGAGGGTAGAGTAACAGGAACTGAATGTTGACCTCCAAATGTTGGCCGGGAGTCTCTAGGCTGCATTTGCTCTGGTGAAGTATGCTGACTTTGTCCTGGCACTGATTGCTGTTGGACTTGATGAGATTGCAGTTGATGTGCTTGCGCCATGTAGTGTTGAGCCCATTCTAAGCTAGCGTTTGGTAAATTTCCACCGCCCATTCCAGCAAAAACCAGAGGAATCATGTAAGGGGGAATTCCTCCCGTTAAGGAGGTTCGTAGCATATCTTGCTCGATCTTTCTTTGCTCCAACCTAAGTGATTCTTGCCTCGTCTTCTCTTCCTCCTGCTTCCGTTTATCCTCTTCAACCTTTGCTTGAAGCCAATTTCTCATCGACTCTTCTGCACCTTGCCATTGCTGAGGGGGAGCTGGTAACTGTAAAGGAACCGTTGGTTGCTGATTCAATGAAGCCGGGACTACTTGTTGTGAAGGTTGTGGTAATGTCATGGGGGGCAATCCACGATGGGGGGTCGACATCTTCGTCGATTTTGTAAGTGCTAAGGCAGAAAGAGATTGTGATGTTGCTGGTATAGAGGAGGTTGGAAAGCTTGTAGTAGTCACCGCCGGGGGGAAACGAGAGCTAGCTGGTGGTGTTGGTGGAGAATAGTCATGAAAAGACTTAAAGCCGTGGTGGACTGGCTGTTTAATCGTGAGTAACATGTCGGGATGGAGGCATTCACTGAAGGCAAAAGAAGGGAAGTAAAAATTTGTGTAAAAAAAGCACCTTTAAAGTGATAACGGCGAGGTGCAAATAGGCAGATGCTGGTAAATGGACCACTCGAACTTTTATGTAGAACCAGAATCACCCCCACACTTCTCACCCATATTTACCAGCTCGTATGTGGTAATTGAATCTGGTCAGATACTCCAGATGAATCCGGGATTCGAAATGGTAGCAATGTGTAGGACTGTGGAGCTTAATATGAGGTCGCGAATCACAGGGCTACAAATAATGACTCTAGATCTGGAAGTTGACAAAAGGACTCCTCGACTGCAGGGACGATCTTCAGGGAAGAGGTTGGAGTGTACACAAAAGTGGTGTGCTTGTCAAAAAGAAGTACAAGATCGACAAGTTGTGAGCCTGAATAACGGAGGAGGAGGCGTTGAAGAGTGATCCCACAAAACGCTCGGTACGGATAGTGATAGAGCAACCTTGAAAAAACAGAACTGAAATTGCCGTTGAGCTCGAGATTATTTCTATAGTGCGGGATAAAGAGTGAGCAGGGGTAAGTCCAGATCCGATATTACCAACAGCGAAGATGGTGGGGCAAGTGCGATTCTGGCTATTCGAGTTTACCGTTTTGACTCTAGATTACTGCAGAGGCTAATAGCAATGCCCTTAAATGTACTGGGTGATGTGGGCTCTGAATCTTTTTGTGATGTGAATAGAGCAAAGCCTTATCCGAAATGGCAGTGGCAGACTACGAATGCTTGTATTGCCGGGTCACCAAGGGCACCTTGGGATACAAAATGTGCGAATGGTTGATGACCAGCTAGGTTCTGCATCCCGAGGCCTGGGGCTGAGATTGGGATGGAGACAAAGCAGCGGAGTTTTTTTTTATGGACTGGGGAGGTCATCCATAGGGCCACAAAGAAGCAGTCGAATGCATCAATGGAAGCTTATGCCTGCCAAGGTTAGAGAAAATCTGTTCCTGATGAGATGTAGTCACAGCATTAGGGACATATGTAAGCTGGAGGTTGACAAAAACGAAATTCCTCACATTTTAGAGTGGCTACCCACTCAAATGCCTAATACGGTATACATATGCCTAGGCTTCGTGAAGCGGCTTCTCGAAGCGCGATCACCTACCGCAAGGATGGCAGGGATAAACAAAAAGTTTGGGGGATCAAGGGTTGTGTGAGGTGCATAGCTCCCTTCTTCCTTCCTCATCCACTTGCGCGCGACCATATCCAGGATGAAGGTTCTTCATGAATCTCAACGTACTGATATCTAAAAGGTGGTTTGTTGGCCCTAACTAGTCTTCTAGTGCCCATATGTCAGGACAATGGACATACTCAATACAATTGCGAGACTGGCTTTGCCTGATTAGCCACACCAATCCCTCACCTTGTATAATTTCCCTTTCTAGCGTCTTACTCCTCGTGTTCTGATTGGTCGTTTTGAGAGATCTGAATTAAAAGTTATTGACGGTTCATCGATGGTCGTTAAATCCTATCTCTTTGAAACACAGGGCAGATCATCAAATCCAACCGGTCCGGGTTTGAACCAACCAAATAAGGTCTCGCTTCAAATAAGCATCAAATTTTCGCTAAGGTCCGTTATGAAAGGACCACTTCATCTCCCAGATAATCAAATCTGACCTGAAAATGATGATGGCGTTATGAAAAAGGGAATATTATTTTGTCACTGTGTTCATTCCAGGTTTTGGGAATAGATTAACTGTACTGTACAGTGTACTATAGTGGACGAACCTTATTACCTCGATTGCACTACTGGCAATCTGTTAAGAGTTAGGAGCCTTATTAGGTTTAAAAGTCGGACATCAGAGAAGAGACTTCTAATTACCACCTGGGCAGAATATGGAGAATTCTTATTTTCCGACCATGGACTGCTTTTTCTGTGTTTCAAGCTGTAGATTTTCAAATCTCCATTGATTAGCAATCTCCTACATATAAATCTTGCTAATTGGGGAATCCGAATACCGCATCAAGATTCAACACGGTAAAGTAGGTAGATATCAAAGCTTCAACGCTCGTGTTACTTTATTTCAAGATTTACTTTCGATTATAGTACAACTGGTTCCCTGGTACCTGGTAACTTCTTTTTCGAATGTTCCTTCCTTCATAGGTAGTAGGTAGTGGTAGCCTAGTAGGTACGGTTGAGCAACTTGAGCTCCCGAGGTCGGCGTTAAATTCAGCTGGTTACATGAAGAAGGGGAATTTTAGGCTTCTATTGTTTGCTTTTCGTCCTGATGGTATTCATCATTGACACGGAAACCACGGCGCGTGGGATTGTTGCATGCTTATTCCTTTATTGTAACACAAATACTCTGCAGAATACAGTAATGGACCCGAATGTTCTCGATGCAATCAATTTCTCCGAGCGGACAGGGAGCCATCACTGAATTTTAAGAAATCACGGGAGCCGTGGGCTTGGCGCCTTGTCAACATTGTGATAAAATGAAGGGGCGTCGGGTAATTTTTGGTGCTGGAGCTTGATGCAACATCCCCGAGATGCTACGTCGGCGCTGGGGGTTTGTAATGCGATCTGTATCTTTTACTTTCAAGATATATGATGTGTGTATATATTAATATTAAATCAATCAAATTAATTTATACACCCGTTGGTCGAAGAGAGACATCGAGAGATAAAGGGGTGGAGCAGAGCGGTGTTAGTCACGGAAAACGCGTAACGGGTATGGAGTATAGACGGCTACACATAATAAAACAGGTTACGAGTACAAGTATCTCTCGATATTGCATGTTCGAGAATATTCTTTTATGACGCATGATTGGGCTAATCTCAAACATTAAACATGGCCAAAAAAACATATATAAATGAATGTCCGAGACCTCGAGACTTCGGAAGTCACCGAACTAAAACAAACATGAAGCTTTAATGAGGTCCATCTCCTAAATTCAAAGGTATTTTATTAAAGCATTGAAGTTTGAGGCATTATTTCAAATTGAGATATTAAGAGTTCTGACACCAAACCTTGTATCCCGTTAACCCGGTTGAAACTTGACACCTCTTTCGTCCTTGTCATTTGCGTATGAGATCGTTCTGTATACTGCGAAGGGAGTTAAGGGACGATTATGCATACTAGGTAGAACTCAAGCCTCCGAGAGTTCCAAGTGCTCACTTAAATGAAGCTAATTTCCGTTCGCTCATCTACTATCTCAACTTTACAAAACTATATATCATCAAGGTGTTTCTTCTTGGGATTCCTAGTTTAATATACATTGATACACTTATAACCAGTACTTTCCCTACTGATCTTGAAGACGATCGGCCTTCGACGTAACTTTCGGACTTGAGTTCAGAAAGGCCAAGAGGTAAGGTCAAAGATTGAAGAATTCTATTTAATATCCGGCCACCAACAAGCGTGAGCATGTTAAGTATCCAGTTACCCTTTTGGTTGTGGTTGAACGCTCGTGATGAGAGAATTTGATGAATATTCTTCAAGAGTTAAATAACAGATCATTCAATGAGGTTCAACTTCTCCATCACGTGTAAAAGAGATGTAGATCTCGTTGAGTCATACGATTTTCTATAAAATCTTATATTCAGAAGCGGGACATGATCCATAATAATGAGAAAGATTACTCATCATTCATGCTTATTACTGCCTAATACATAATTTTCGGAACAAGGAAGGAGTCCCGTCCCCCTCGGTCCCTTCCCCGACACAAATCTTCAAATCTTCAAACCTTCAAATCTTCAAAAGATCGACAAATTGCAACTCTAGACGAATGCCCGTGCCCGATTTGCCCGATTTATCACAAGCGACCCCATCTGACAGACAGTGACAGGCAGGAGTGACAGGCAGGAGTGACAGCCCGTTCGATAAGCATCCACTGATATGATATATCCCAAATAGCATCATGTCGATCATTCTCTCGCCTTGTGACCCGGAAGTTGAGGGTAAGTGTGAAGATCCCAAGATGTGGCGAATCAACACGCCACCCTTTGACTTTTGCGTTGATCAAATACCGAATGGAATTTAGCTGCAGTTTTAAAAGACTAATTGACTTGCTAAGGTAATGAATGCATGTCTAAATCTCTGCCTTATTCGATCCATCTAACCCATCCAGGAAACCCCCTGTTTCTCGTGACATCGAATTGAGTAGCTCAAGGAATTCAAAGGTTACCCCCCGTTGGTAAGAAGCTCATATATTGATTGTTAGAATGAATCGATATATCTCGTATATTAATCGGCAAATAAATATGTCTATCTATATAATCCCACCTACGAGCATAAAGTCCGGTGGTTATTGTATCCGTCAGCTTATCGATAGATAGTCCACCAGCCACAATGGATCTCAATTACACAAGCCAATTTCTAAATACGACATGGAATCAAATCTTCAGGCAAAAGTTCGAGAATACATATTCAACCTCAAACAATCAATCATCATCATCTAATCATTTCCTAAACAAGCTGTGTCGTCTAATACTGCTTGCTATGACATGTTAGCCACGATGCGAGCTGGGGCAAGCGAACACGGATACCTAGGTAGCGATCTAATGCGCCACTCCATACCGCCCGAGGGCTCAAGGCAGTAGTGTTCATCCCATCCATAATGGGGATCGTCATCGGGAGGGTCTCCAACTGGTCGGTCGGAACCTTAGCTGCCACGAAGCTGCCACGAGTCGACCACATGCTCGGAAAAAAAAACCTAGAGCCTAGAGCTTAGAGTTTAGCCATTCCATAGCTCTGAGATTGACATCCGGATATCTTCATGCACATGAGAGCTCAACTTCTCTATTATCAATGGCTATATCATTTTTCATATCAAAAAGTCCTTTTTATTCTTGCATCGAAGATTGAGCCACTGAATCTTCCGTGCCTGCGAATGTTAGTCATGTTCGGCATGTTCTTCATTCGTTCTAACCAGAGCCAACCAATTGCTTTTCTCTCCTCTGGTGCAATCATTGCTTGGTATCGCGCTAAAGACTAGATTTTGAGAATGAAAAACTCTACCCATTCAGAATTGCAGCTAGATATCAACTCCATGCCCTCCTACAATTCTTCTTTTGTTTTTGGCTCTGGTGCATTTATATCAATATGGATGAGAGAAGCAAAAGTTTGCACTCATTTTGGAACGCCAACTCATGTTAAAATGCTCCCTCCATCTGACGCGATATAATGAAAAAGGATATCTTACATCCATACTATACCAGTACCATTGACCAACATGGCCAACTCAGAAAGTCTCTGATCTGCTAGAAGCCTTATGATTGAGGTCTCCTGCGGAGGTGATAAGCTCTTCCAGTTTCGAGATTCTTCATCTCCTTGAAATCTGGGAAGCATTGTATGAGCCTCAAGGAGGATAGAACTTTCTGCACTCCTCAAAATCCAGTCTCTAGCTGGACAATTAACAATCAGCACAGATTTTTAGCCACTAATTTCTAAGAAGATGTCCTGCGAGGAGCACAAATGGACAGGAGGGAAAGAGTCTTCGCGAAAGACTTTATACGGTTTAATTCAAAGAAAATGCTACCAAAATAAAAGCATCATAATGGAAACATCCACAGTCGCTTTCCACTCCACCTCCACTTAACTCATATACCCCGACAATAAAAGATTCAAGAATCAAAGACAGCCTCGAGTAACTACGGAACAATATCATACGTGGGCATTGCGAAAGAAGCCGTTCAAGGACTCTTCCCCTTCTTTTTATCCCTCATCCCTACCTTCTTTCCCATTCATTGCACAAGCCGATGGCATCCTCCAAGTCTTCAGCAAGGAAATCAACAACGTCCTCATACTTAGTTGTATACAACCATAACCCCCCAATCCACAAGTCCAGCCATAATCTCGCCCAAGGAATATATGCCAACCACATATATTTTCGAAAGCTAGAGGAGCACCTACTTTCAAATTTCAATCATAGATTACCATGCTGCGATATCCAAGAACTGCAAGCATTGATGTTCGGATCAGTAGGGAGTATGAAAGCTATCTGCATAAAGTAGGTCCTATAACGACCAATATATTTTCGAGAAAGAAAGAGATGTTCTCAACAATATCTATCACAAATAACATGATACCCCTATGCTCCTCCGAGAATCTCCTCCGTATACTGTAGCTATAGTACAGCACACAAGATTCACGAACAAGATCAGCCCTGAGCTCTGATGAAATAAAAATCTCGATCGAGCATCCCTACTAACTAACTAATCCTCAACAAGATACCCCTCCCGTCTCAAAATGTTCTAATACACCCATACCATCCCACAACCACAAATTTGAATCCAAACCCTCGATCGTTTCCCCCTCTGCTTTCCTGGGATGTTTTCATAAAATGGCTGCTTGATAGCTACATAGATAGCCCTTAAGGTTCTATATCATTACATTTTCCCCTGCGGGGAACTCGTGGATCGTACCCGCCATGTTATTAAATGGTGATTCCCTGCATGTCATGTTTGATTCGAGGACAGAGGATATTGTTGATAGCTGATTTTCTTCTCTTTACTGTAGATACCGTGTATTTCTCTTGATATTGCTTTCTATTTCATTCTATTGCTTTGCTTTGCTTTATATATATATATATACACCTAATATACATAAACATACCTAGCTATCTGATTATTTATTCTCCTCCCTCTCCTCCTCCTCCCTCTACCCCCTCTCACCAAACTCCCCTCATCCATAGACCTCCTTCCTCATCGCCCTCCACAGAGCAACCCCCATAGCAAGCAAGCAAGGAAAAATGTGCCTTCCTGCTTGCTTGCCTACCTTTAAAAGCCTTAAAAGCCTTTTAAAGGTAGATATAGAAAATGAGCACCTCCAGCTAGGTGAAAGGTTGAAGGTTGAAGTTCAAGCTAAATGAAGCTACATGTATATATCCTTTATATCAATACACTAATATATGATATGATTTGATATGATATATATCTCCCGTCTCCCATCTCTATATCAATCAATCAATCAATCAATTAATCAGTAGCAGTAGACAAATAGATACATTGATTTATTAATAAGATATAAACATAAACATAAATATCTTAATCTTAATCTTAATCATAATCTCAAATCAAGCGTTCCATTTCATGCCTCGATATATTATATTGTATCATGTTATATCATATCCTGCCGAACTACCCCGCCCCGCCCCGTCCCGTCCCGCCGACTCTGGTCCAGAATTACATCTTGCATTTTCTTGTTTTTGTTCTTGTTCTTGTTCATTTTCGTTACCCTCCTACTCACCTCTCAAACCTCTCCAACCTCTGAAACCTAACTACCCATCCATCTACCTACCCATCCCCATATCAATTCATCCACCCTCTTCAAAATCAAATCAAACCTAACCTGGAAGATATTATATTATTATTATATTATCATATATATATCTAATATATTTCCCAATGTAATCCAAGCCAAGCCAAGCCAAGCCAACCAAATAAATCAATCTCATCTCATCTCATCTCATCTCATCAGAACACCAACACCAACACCAACATTAACACCAATACCAACACCCATCCCTTCGCTTTGCCTTGCCTTGCCTTGCCTTTCTCACACTCTCGCTCTCTCTTTCCATCCTTCTTCCTTTTACCATTCCTTCTTCCTCCTTCTTTCCTTCTCTACCTATTATCCATACCAACTTACCAACCTACCAACCTACCTACTATCCATACCAACCAACCAACCAACCAACCTACCAACGAAACTAAATAACCAATCACCTCTCAATCACCTCACCTCGCCTCACCTCGAACAATATAACATAAGAAAACCATACCATACCATACCATTACCAATTCCCACTCAGTATACCATTCCCACCCAAGTATACCAAGTATACCTATATAATATAATATACAGTCAAGGACAAGCAAACCTTATATAAAAAATGATATAAAAATATATTTCCATTAAATTTACTTTTTTTTAATGATAAATATATAGAATAATCTAAAGATATCAAATATATAATAAAAAATATAATTCGATATGTATTTGATTTAATATTTAATATATAGGAAATTTGGAGGTGTCACGTGACGATAGTTCAAATTTCATTTTTTAATTTTTTTAACTTTTTATTTTTAAAATCTTTTTTATAAAAAGTTTATAAAAAGAATTTTATTATTAGAATTAGTGTTAAAATCTGTATATTCTATATTAAAAAAATTTTAAATTTATCAATAACTTTAATAATATAGAAAAACAGAAAAGAAAAAAAGAAAAAAAGAAGTAAATCATGTGATTATTATTTTATATTGTATTTTTAAAGTTTGAAATAGTATAAATGATAAAAGAAAACTTAAGGAATCGAATAGTATAATTAGATTATATATAAGTGGCGTTGTTGATCTAATATAGCTTATATAATACATTGGATGATCACGTGACAACAGTTCAGATTTCGAAATTTTGTTTTTTGGGTTTTTGAAACCCTTACCGATTATTTTTTAAAAATATTTTTATATCATTGGAATCAGCTTAAAATTCTATATATCTTGCACTAAAAAAAATTAAATTCAGAGGCAAAAATCTTTTAAGTGGACTTTGCTTGTCACCGACTGTAGTCCAACTCCCCTCCTTCTATCCCCCAAGTCCGTCAGCCACCTTAACTCACATCACATCACCGCATTCATTTTAACTCTTTGAATATTCCAGCTGGGTTTCGAATTTTGATTCTTGATTCTTGAATCTCCTATTTATCTCTTATCTATCTTTGACCCTACCCTCCCTCCCTATCCTATCCCCCCTTTTCACCTCACCTCACCTCACCTCACCTCTCACACTCACACCCACACACAAACCGACCGTCCAAGTCCAAGTCCAAGTCCAACCACCTACCTAAATATATTCGAACAACCGAAGCCATCTCGATTCTTTCTAACGAATCATCATATCCATCTATCCATCCATTTATCCATCTATCCTCCTCCTCCACTCCACTCCGCCCCATCCCACTTCATTCCACTCCATCCCATCCAAAGTAAACATTATATATATCCCTTTAACAAGAGACCGAGTAAGTTAACCCCCAATATTCCCACTCCCATTCCCATTCCCATTCCTCCCATCCACTGGCCTTCTTCCTTCTTTCTTTCACATCTATCCATCAATCCATCCATCCATCCATCCATCCATCCACCCATCCATCCACCCATCCATCCACCCATCCAATTCAACCCCAATTAAAAGCCCCATTTAACCGAAAAGGCCATAGATGTCCATAGCCATTTCTAGCTATACATTCTCTTCACCCTCCTCTCCCTCTCTCCCTAAAATATTAAAATTGTACAATTAAAGCTCCTCCGCCTTATCTCATCCCGTCTCCAAAAAAAAAGGAAGAAAGCCAGCAGATTAAAAAAAAAGCATAATAAAAATCCCACCCATGCATGTATGGTATAGTGCAGTAAAAAAGCAAAGCAAAAGTGAGCAGACAAAAAGAAAAGACGAGGTGGACAATACTACCACCCAAACATTATGGCATTAAAAACAAAAGAAAATATTAGTCGTGTCGGCCTGTACACTGGTGAGATGTATGGCTATGTGGTGTCGATTTGGTGATATCGTTCGGGTATCATTTCTCTCTCTTCTAGCGTTGAAATAAAAATTCAACTTCTCTTCTTCCCTCTATGCAACTTCCATTCTGCCTTGGTAACTTTCATCAGTAATTCCTCATCTTTAACTGGGATCCAACTTGTGAGGACTTTCATCGCGTTTTCAAAATCACTATCGAGTAATATATCTCTCGTACCATCGATCAATGCAGCACTGGTGGCATGAATAACATCTAAACCACCTGCGAATGGACGGTCTTTACTATAGGGTAAGGATTGATCTTCATCTCCTAGAAGCATGAAGACATCCCATACGCGGAGTTGAGCTGGGAAGGGAATGGAATAGTTGAAGAGAGTGAGGTACCATCGAGTGCCGTATGCGGTGGGTTCAATGCCAAGTTCATTCTATCAGAGTCAGTATTTGTATAAACAAAGTAGGATATAAAACTTACTAGCTTGGCCGAAACCTCACCGTTATCTAGCCACTTTGTTGAGAATTCATCTAAAGCAGCCATCAAACCCGGAAAACCTGGCTCGTATAGTTTCTCCAAACCACGCAAAGTCCACATGCGTACTAACATGATAAAACACTTTTCTTCATCGTAATAGCACAGAAGAGTAGCTGCCAATGATGCCATACCCTGAACATATCCAGTGGCAGGAAAGTAAAGTGATAACGCGTGAAGGACTCGAAAGAGGAGTCGCTGACCTCCTCGATATCTCCGTCTAAACATGATGTGGCTATTGATTGTTCGAGGAACATCAAGATCAATCTGAACATCATCTGCCGAACTTTGATCCTGTAGCTTATGGAAAGCTTGAATTATATCCCCCTCTTGTGCGCTGTCCTCCCTCTTCTTCGCCGAACTAGCAAGAAATGAATACCACGCCGAAGAACGCCAACGATCCGGAATCCCTTTCCACGTCCGCTCTATTAATTTGGGACTTTTCGCGTCGAATTCGAAATCCATCCCTTCTCCGTCCTTGCCCTTGATTATTTTCGCCATCCTCCTCCACTTCTCTGTTCGTTCCGATTCTTTCTTCTTCATTAATTCTAAACCTTTACCCCCTTCCGCTTCTTCGGCAATATCTGCCAGCCCAGGAGGTAGAGTCAGCATGTCGCCGGCCTCATCCATCCATCTTCTATCTTTGTTTCCTGGTAATCGATTGGCAGCTGCTCTTAATTGAGAGCTCCGCGAACTCCGAATTGACGCATTGTCCGTATGTGACTTTTTTAAGGATCTAGGAGAAACCTTCCGACTAGGCGTACGTCTAAAACCCTTCTGTGGTGCCGTAGTAGATGCCGATCGGCCAAAGGTTCGCTTTCTTCTCGGTGCCTCCGAGGCCAATTGAAGTACAGTCGAAACGCGCTGTGGTGGTTTTGGTTCTGGCGTGCCAGGCCTCGGTGTAGTTCTTTGACTATTAATGAATCCATATCTGTCGACGTCATTTCCATTCACATCTTCCCAATCTTCGATTCCCCCAGCTAGCTCAGCAGGCCGTCTGTTCGATAAACCGCTCGTGGATCGTTGGGGTACGCCTATGCCATTCGGAGTCAGGTAACTGTTTGCCCTAAAATTAATTAGTGGAGAGCCCATTTATCAGTAAGCAGTTCCACACTCACGTAACAGGTCTTTCGGGTATCGATTCCCCCCCAACAGTTAAATTATTATCAATTGTATCGTCTTTTCCCTCACGCCAGTCAAACCCCGACCCCGACTCATACATAGATCTGACCTTTTGCGACTCCATTTCCAAGTCGTCGGATAGAACTTTGATCGAAGGCGACGTTGTGGCTAACATAGAAAAGCTAGGTTGTCTAATGAATGTCTCTCGTCAGCACAGTAAGCTGGTTCGCTAGGGATACTTCCCACCACCCACCTTCGTGTCGCATTTGAGCGCGCTTGGCCATTTACTGCCTTTCTTCCGGCCAACATCATACTGCCTCTTTTGGAAAAGGACATAGATTGCATAAAATCTTCCTCTAATAAAGTTTCATTTGGGATGGGAGTTGTGATAGGCGAGAAATCCTCCTCTGGAATCTCCGTTGATTTACCAGTACCGGTAGGGGTTTTCGGATTACTATTCTTCGTCCTCCATCGTTTCAGGGACCCTGCAGGTGATCCCAATCTTTCTTTTTGCATAAAGTTTGGAGAAATTGGCAATGTGGGTGATTGCACATCGCTCAATTGAGTCTGCGGAGTGGGACTTGAATTTGCCATGACCACTTTTGAATCAAAGTTTATATTGACCCCCAAGACATTATCGTTATTGTTGTTATTATTATTATTATCGACTGTATAAATAGAACCTTCGCGATCTCGAGTAATTGTACTGGTGGTGGGTGCAAGACCTGAATCTCTCTTTGTATCATCCTTTACTTCTCTTAACTCATGCGCAAGTAGTCGTGGCCGTGGTCGTGATTGTGGTCGTGGCGTTGATCGAAATGCAGGATGAGTATCTGTAGGTGGAGAAAGTGGAGGTGCAACAGTTACGGGAATTGGAGCCCTCTCTCCAGGGTACATATCTTCATACCTCATCGCAATTAGCCCCTCATGACTGGGGGTCACCGTATTTGTTGTGACTTGTGGGGTATTGGAATGGTGACCTTGAGATGATGACCTCTTCTTTATTAGAATTCCTCGAAGACTTCCAAATCTTTGAATTGATGCCATGATTTATTTATTATCTGAAGAAGAAAAGAGAAGAGAACAAAAGAAGAGGAAAAGGAAGGAAGGAAAAGAAAGGCAGGCTAGGAGAAGGGGAAAAAAAGATTGAAGAAATAATTTCGAGTTTGTATTTGATTTTTGTTTTGAGACGAAGAGGAGAGGAGAGGAGAGGAGGGAGATTTGAAGACTGAATGAAATTCTACAATTCAAATTTTCATCTTGAAAGATGGATGGATTAAAGTTTTCGACCGTCTTTTCTTCCTATCATTTTGAATTGGCAATATAGATTCTTGTGCTTTAAACACGAAAATCAATGTTTTGATGCTGTGCTGTGTGTTGTGTGTTGTGCTCTGCTGTAAAGTAACTCGCAGGTGATATACCTCTGCTGTAGTGTTCGTTGTAGGTAACTCCAAGCTTTCCAGTAGGTATTCTACTTGACAAACAGTAGATAGTAGGTAGTAGATAGATCAAGAAAGGATTGGTGGTGAAGATTGGTTGATTCTCTTCTCTTGAATTTCTGAAATGGGATCATGGAGATAAAAAAGAAAGTGATTTCTAGAATTGAATTATCTTGGGGACCTGGTCGAGTCACTCTATAGAGATATATCATAAGTTATTATATTGTCCGATCTTATATAGTGAGTAAGATGTAAACAAACAAAACATAAAAAAAATTGACTCTTAACAAACCTTACGATGTTGGTGATTCTATTCTTATGAATGATTAACCAGAAAATCTCAAGCTCACTTTCTCATCAATCCAGTCGGTGATCTCAAATCCGAATCCTGACTCTTATTAGTATCTAGTTGAGGTGGTGTTATATCGAAATCGAAATATAGATGCAGCAGGATTGACAACCATCACATCACAAGATTTGATACTTGATAGATACAAGGTACGAGAATGATTTGACTAGAAAAAGAAAGAGAAGAAAGAAATTAGAATCATAGATAAGTCGGGAAATATCCTGAAGTAAGAAGGTCAAATGGTAATCACAATTTATTTCTTCTTCTATCTTTGCTGCAATGCAATCCATATCACCAATATCATCCATATACCAACTGCCTTCACTTCAATCACGGTAAAGCACCAGTACCCTCGAAATATCTCATTATTCCTCTTCGTCTTCCTCTTCCCTTTCCTTTCCTCTTCCTCTCTCCTCTACAATAAAATACAATATCAAAAAAGTAAACAATCTCAAAAAGCATTGCATTGCATTATATGATAGAATAGAATAATCCGACTTTCACTCATCCTCATAACATTGAATCAAGCCTTACATTCCATCCTCCATTCCCGCATTCCCTCAATCTCCCCACAGTCCACAGTCCTCTTAGCGATCGATCGATGACCATCCATCAACTACCTATTGCCCACCAATATTAACATCAACCTCAGCATTAGTATCAGTATCAGCATTAGCATTACCATTAATATCAACCCCTTTCTCCCTTCTAATACCCAATATGCACGAATAAAGCCTTCTCTTCCCTTCCTCCCCCCTCCTCCCTCCTCCCTCCATAAAAAATTTGTACAACACCAACCACAACCTTCCCCCTCCCCTTCCCCTCCCCTTCTCCGTCCTCCCCCATCGGAAAAATATCTCAACGTCCCTCGCCGCGCGGCGCGCAGTGCAGTGCAGTGCAGTGTGCGCAGCCATCCGCGTACGCTGATGGTTCGGGTATATAAATACCTGTTAGGTAACCTACTACCTACCCTACCTATCCATACCTACCCTACCTATCCATACATACCTACCCTACCTATCCATACCTACCGATACATACATACATACATACCGATACGAGTACTCCAGTCCATTCCTATATAACATTGTCATATTCAAACACTATCTACCTAGGTATCTAGTAGTTACCTCTTTTCTTTTCGTCTCCTTTAGTTTTTAGGTAGGTAGTGCGGTTTAGATTCATGGGGAGACGGGTAGACTTCAAGGCAAACTTTGATTCAAGGTTGGATTTTGGATTTTGGATTTTAGATTTTAGATTTTAGATTTTAGATTTTAGATTTTGGATTTTAAGTTAGACTTTAAGTTAGATTTGGATTATTGGGTTAGTCTGGGTATTGTGTATTTAGATACCTAGATACCTAGATAAAGCATCTAATATACCTACCTAGGTACAAGATCTACCCAGATAACCTAGCTAGGTAAAATCTATTTGTTAATAGCAATTTTATAATTTTATAATTGTATAATCTTATATATCAAATCAACGATTGATTCAACATTCAACCAACATATAGTAACATTAAATCTCTAAGAGAATCGGAGATAGATAGATAACCATTCATCCATAACCATTCATAACCATCCAGCTGAACACCTCCTCAATTTTTACCCAGGGTCCCGTACTCCAATACTTTCTCTGCATCCATCATCCATCCATCCATCCATCCGAGGTACCCTGAAATCATACCTATCTACGTACCTACCTATCTACGTACCAAACTACCGGGTCCGGACCCATCCCTTCATCCATCCATCCATCCCATCCCATCCCATCCCATCCCAATCGAACCATCAAATATACAAATATACAAATATGCAAATATACAAATATACAAAAAAGAAAACAAAAAAACAAACAACAGCTTCGAATTCACCTAGCCTAGCCTAGCATAGTATAGCAGAGATAGCATACACTCATCTCGTATTCCTGTAATACATTCCATCATACCATTCCATTATATACCTCTCAAATTCCATTCAAATTTCATTCAAAAAAATATCCCTTCATCCATCCATCCATCCATCCATCCCCTCCATCCTCCCAACCCTTCAAAAATTCTCAAATTCTCAAATCCCTATGATCTTTTTCTTTTTCATTTTTATTTTCATTTTTTCACTCATGTTTTTTTTCACTTATTTACTTTGCCCCCTCCCCCCCCCCCCCCCCTAAA